>OX336374.1:25171676-25769176 GCA_946902895.1 Fragum fragum | reverse complement strand
ACGTCTGAATTTTAATCTCATTAAGACCAACGGCTTGTCAGTTTTCATTTCCAGTTAACATGCGAATGAGACAAAACAGGCGAGCTCCCGAGCACGAAAGTCACGACATCGTATGCAGGAATGTGGGCATTGTTAAAAATGGGAGAGAGAGAGAGAGAGAGAGAGAGAGAGAGAGAGAGAGAGAGAGAGAGAGAGAGAGAGAGAGAGAGGGGGAGAGAGAGAAAGAGAAAGGGAGAGAGAGTGAGTGATGTTCAAAGGAGAAGAACACACTAATTAGTAATTATATTTTACAAAAAAAATCAGTAATTGATATCATTCATGGGATTAAGTGTAGAAGGATACCGGAGGGTCAGACGGAGATTATCCTGATTACCTTTCAGAGTTTCATGTTTTAGGGCAATAATTGTTTGTTTTTATCTAAAAAATCATTTTCGTGTCGCCTTCGGAGAGTAAACTTGCGTTAAATTCTGTATTGCAACTGTTGTAAACGATCGGATGTACACAAAACACACCTCTAGCATAGAGTTATTTCAAACTATATTTTTTTCAATGCCAACTCCCAAAAAGTAGAGTTTTATCCTTTTTTAGGGTTTCGATCTGCTTAAAGAATCTCTTAGGTATATAACGACACTGTTTCCTGGTTATTACTAGCATATCGTCTTGGCCATTCTAAAGCCCCTTAACGACAGATTGATTCAAGCTGGTTGTTGATTGATTGAATGGGGTTTAACGCCGCTTTTAACAATATTTCAGTCATATCGCGGCGGCTGGAGCACCTAACAATGGCTTCCTGGTATTTCTCACACCAGTACTACCACTACATCCTTTCCTAGCCTCCAGCTGCTATCCCACTTAGGTTTACGATTATCAACCCATTGGTGAGAGACAATTGTCGGAAAGAATATTTGCCGCCGCCGGGGATCGAACCCATGACACCTATGATTGAAGATTAGGAGTCTGGCGCGCTACCGACTGCGCTATGACGGCGGCTGTTACAAGGTTTCAGAAATATAGTGACAATGTGGCTTGGACTCTAAGTTGTATTGTATTAGAACATTAACGTGACCAGCGTCGAGTAGGACCGATGGGTATGGCAGTGAACAGTGTGTTAATTGACTAAAATATTATATTCAGTTGCTTCTGATTTGTTTTCTTTTTAGGACCTTAATAAATGAACACCCGTCTTATCTTCTTCAAACTGGCCATAATACAGATACCACCTGATCATTTACTAGGTTGATGAAGGAACTTAAATACTTGAGATTAGAAAATAGGGCTGATTTTTTTTTCGAATGATGTATTTCAATAGTTTACCAGCATGTTAGTTTTGTTTAATTGGGTTTACCGCCATTTTTAACAGTATTCCAGTCATATTGTGGCGGTTTGAGCACCTAACAATGCATTCCTGGTTGATTGTTTCTTTAATTGGCACACGCGATCCGTCAATTATCGGAAGGTATTCAAGAACTTTTCTGGAGAAATTTCCCGCCCATCCTCGCAGGATTCTCTGTTAAATGAAACCAAACGAGTTTTTAAATCGCTCTATAAATTCAAATTAAGCCAGCGGTAAATGACATTATCTAGTTCTAGTGTTAATTAAAACGCCAGATTTGTCGAGTTTATTTTGTAGGCAATGCAATCCGTTAGTTCTATTGATTAAATTATTCTTATTTTACTTCTTTATCTTTTTTTCTTATCTTATTCACAAGTTGCGGAGGAAAGATAGATGAGATAAAAAGGTTTGCGACAGTAAGAAAGAAAGATAGAAAGAAGGAAATTTTGAAAGAAGGTAGCCGGGTATATAAGAGCAATCGAATAAAACTTTCTGACAGTAAAGAAGAAAGCTCTATGTTATTGTTCCTTTAACCCTTTTCTAAACGACAATCCATTAGAAGGTACCAGATAGAATGAATTCGCAGACAGCAATTCAAAATGCGTTTGAACGTTACGTAGGACAGACAACATTGCGAGAAAATGGGATCTGTTTGTAGCAACGTTTGCAACAAGATTCTTGTTCGGGAAGAGTTTAAATCAGTTTGTGTAGCAACAGGTTAAGCCAGAATATAAAAGAACAACATCAAAAAGAAACAAAAAAAACAAAAACAAAACAAACAAACAAACAAAAAAAAAAAAAAAAAAAAAAAAAAAAAAACCAACACACATACATACAACAAAAATACTCCAAGGAACCCTATTTAAATTGACACGGAGTTAAATGTCATCGATCAGAGTTTAAAGTGTGAAATTCAACTGGGAAATCACATTAAAAGCAGTAATCTTACTGATCTGGAAAAGTGAAATACTTTAGACAACATGTATGCAGCCATGCGTTTTTATCTTACAAGTATTTTGTGATGCAGCATTTTATATTTGTGAAGTAAGTGATGAAGTATTTTTTTTCAGAGTATGAAAATAAGAACCAAATCGCAGCGTCACATGAAAGTGATTATGCCTTTGTTTCATTCCTCTTTTATCTTACAATCATCAAAACCAATACAAAAAAAAAAAAAAAAAAAAAGCAAAAAGGGCAAATATTATCAGTCTGAACTAGTTTTTATAGAACTACGTGTACTTTATTGGCAATGATAATTCGGTGCTGATTTTTATATGGGGTACAAATTAACTTTTTTATGCGACCAGAATTCTGCAAATTTGATCGATACAGCTTAAACAAAATTATACCATGATTATGAGGCACTTTCGTCCGATTTATTCATTTATTTAAAACACTAGAAACATGAACAATACATTATCCAGGACTCATTGTTGAATGGTAGAAACTTTTTTTCTAATTTTATGTTAGCCAATCAAACGATTGACGGTTCTCTCTCCACGCCCTCTGATCGTCGACAATGTAGTTTGTCGGAGATATCAAAGGACATGAATTTGCAAATTATATGGTGAGGGTCATAAGATTAAAAGTCGCGGCTGTTACTAGATAATTATAGTTACTACGCTAAAGTAACCATAAAAAGAAATGTTAAACACAAATTATGGATTTTAACATCGCGCCGACTGTATAAATGAAATGTTTGATTGGCCAATCAAGATTTTGATTGAGAGCGGAGATTCGTCAACCCTCGGAATATTCGGTTTTGGCAGAAGGTGTAGACCAATATCAGCCTGCACATAAAGGCAGTCTGATCGTGGTCTACACCTCCTGCTTGTACTTTTCCTACCAGAGTTGTGTATGCAATTGATTTTTAAAAGAAATATTGATTTTTGAACATCAAGTTCTATCAGTGCTTTCAGCCCTTTGCTTTTACAGCAATTCAGTAAAGTAATTCATATAGCATGACAAGGGTTAACATTTATGCTTACAAGCATATGATTGGTTATGCAGGAAAATCTGCGTAAATGATGTTACTTGATGACGTTGGGAAATTCCAAGGTTTTGATGTCGTCACAATTGTCTGACAATTGTCCAATCGCGTCTGTCTATCAAAAAGTCAATCGACTAACCAAATAATTCATTCAGACTGAAAGTGAACTTCTAACTCCGACATTGAGCGACATATATGGGTAATAATTTCGTTGGTTTGCGACTTGAACGTCGTTACTACAGCTTATTTAAGCTGTAGTTACGACGTTTAGGTCGCCAACCATTAGTTTTACTCTTTTGTTACATGTTACTGGCCATACATTTTGAAGTTAACGCCGATTAGTATCGAAGAGGAACTTCCTGTCAGAGTCAGTGGGCTTGGCCGACGGGGCTAGTGGTCGGGGGCAGCGATCCGTGAATTGTTACATGTCTCAATAAAAAAGGATTTTGAAAACACTGTGAAAATATAAGAAATGTCTTTATCCACATTATTTTCTGATACAAGATACAGATCTTAAAAATTTCATCAACTCAAAATTGTTTTCTGCAACTTCTTTAAATTTGGAACAGTATGACTTATTTCCGTCTGGTAACATTCTTTACTTTGTAAATTTTAGGATAAATTATTGTTATTTTTTGTGAATCAGATAGATAGTTTATTCTATAGTTTGAAAAAAATATTTTTTTAGTCATTTAGATAGGTTTTCCATGGTAACGGATCTTATGATTTTGGAGGTTCTACAACATCATTTATTGTGGTTTCATATTACATTCATTTTTATTTCCTCCAAGTTGAAGATTACTACAAACATACATCAGATACACGGTAATCAAACAAAATACACACATAGATATATATTTACAGCCATAGAAAACAACAATCAAAAAAGCTAAATAGTTATACAATTAAAGAATTGAAAGGAAGGCTGCAGTATAATGTTTGTGTGGGGGTGTTTATGTGTGGTTACTCTTTCATACCGTATCTATACGTATACTTTAACCCATTACCACACAGTACATTTAAGACTGGTCCAATTTGAGAGATATCACAGACGATAAATTCCAGAACTGTGTAACTTAAATTAAGGTAGATATCATTGTGGACAATGCAGTAGTGGGTTGTTAAAAGAAATTTCTTCCTTGTTCATGATGTTTTCTAAGTATATTTCTTAAGTGTCGAGAAAAGTTGGAATTGTCAAAAGCGAAGAATTCGTCGGATCATTTACACATGTTATTAGAACATCAGATTTGAAAAAAAAGAAAAAAAAAAAGAAAAGAAATTATTAGTATTTAATTGTCAGATTACCATGGAAGTCAGACGGAATTTGAAATGATTCCTCTTCTTGTTCAATAAAACGAGATGAAATTGTCGACTGAAATTTATATTTCCATCCATTTTAATAACCCGCAGACACATGAAATGATAGCACGAATATCTTCTGAATATTTTGATATTTATTTTCCCTTTAATCCTTTCCATCAATAGTTTGTGATAAGCCAGCTACAGTAAATCTTCTATTGACCGACCACTCTAGGGAAGACCCAAAAGTGCTCGCTTATTATAAGAAGGGTTGCTTAATAAACTTTCTGCGAAAGATACAAAAAATGTATAATTGATTAATTCGATTGGCATACATAGATTATTAAAGAATTCTCACTAAATCTTTTAGTATTGTCTCATCGAGATGAGTTAAACAACAACAACAACAAAAAAAAGCACCACCACCACCAACAAAAATACCAAAAAAAACCCAAAAACAAACAAACAAACAAACAAACAAACAAAAAAAAACCACACATAGGATTTAGCTTTGATTTTACTTATTAGCGAAATCCCTTCACTTTTACTTTCAAAAAGGGGGGTTTCGATTCTGGTCGCGCTCCTTGGACGTTGTCGCTTATTAGAAGTAGTCGCTAGAGTAAGATCGTTTGTTCTCACTTCAAATTTTTTTTTAAGGAATACATTACCAAAATAATCTGAATCCATTACAAAACTTTCTGCGTTTCGATAAGGTAAAGAAATCTAGATATGGTTTGATAGACTGAATGGGGTTTAACGCCGCTTTCAACAGTATTTCATCCATATCTCGGCGGCTGGAGCACCTAACAATGGATTCCTAGTACTTCTCACACCAATACTACCATCTTATCCTTTCCCTAGCCTCCAGCTGCTACCCCACTTAAGTTTACGATTATTCACCCATTGATGAGAGACAAATGTCGGAAGGATATGTGCCGCCGTCGGGGATCGAACCCATGACATCCCATGATTGAAGATTAGGAGTCCGATGCGATACCTGCTGCGCTATGACGGCGGCAAATCTAGATTTGGACAACATTGTGAAAGAAAATGCCAGTAACCACCATGTTCTCCTCTTACCCTATTTTGTCAATTACTAACACAAATTCTTCAGCATATTAAAGCCGATATATATTTCGGAGCAATGAACTAATATTCTTTACATTTGTTCGATTTTAGAATACAACAAGAGAGATTATTCAATGATTCCCTTTCGTCTATATTTTACGAAACTAGTTTGGGGTATTGTACCTACTTATTAAAAATCAGAAACCCTTTTTTTTTCTTTTTAGGTACATGTAAAGTTAATGTGCGATATCTCGTAAGCTATAGGTTCATACACTTTTTTGATAGATATTAACCTTATACTTTCCCGACATGCCCATGGAATACTAAATACAGGCGGCATTGTTATTCTGACACATTAACTTGCCAATTCCTAGTATTTATTGAGGTGTTATTTGGTTTTATCTATCCATTACGTTCATTTCTTGTAACTCCTATCGGGCTCTTAATATTGTAAAGGGTAAAGTTAGGCCACAATTCTATTTCTGTAAATAGATAGAAAATTATTATTAGAAAAAAAATAGACTTGTGCAAATTAACCTCTACCGGCCAATGAAATAAGTCCGGTATATAGAATATTAATGCTCATTTAAAACGTAGGTTTAACACGCCCAAAATGTTAGATATTTGAAAACGATAATTCTTTTAACAGTTTAGAAATTTGGATTATTCTATGGGATATGTCTTTGCTGGTTTAGCTTGACTCTAAAATTTAAGCTTGTTTCTTTACGTTTGTTAAGTTATACTAAAACGAAAGACGTCAACGTATCTTCTTTTTCTAGTTGGATTTCGAGTAGATTTCTAGCAGAAGTGCAATTTAAGGAAACAAATTTGTACAATATTCGCATTGCATGACGAATTCTGAAATTGACAGAGTAAAGTTCCTAAAAACACAAGCATAAGTTTTCCCTTGACATAAATAAAAAATATTTTCCTAACCAGAGCAAATCTGTTGTATCGACTTCTACGACTTGAATTCGTTGCCGGATAAAAGCTATCAAAGTAAGTCCTCGTTTGTCAAAATGTAATAGTTTTACTGAAAGTTACAAATGGGTTCTTTTCAGAGATCTGCCTATCTCCTGATGTATTTTATTTGTTTCCAGGAGTTTCCTGGAAGTTGGGTATTGTGAAACCTGAATTGAGCGTTTTATCACAGATTTTATAAGAATTTGTCATTCAAGATTGAAGAGACACCAGAAATACCACCCTTCTCCCTTTCCTGTTCAATCGCTGGTTTTTACGACCCCGAGATTTTATAATTGAGAAAACATTGTAGAAAAAGAAGTGATCGCCTAGTTATAGTTATCCTAAAATAAGATAGCTTATTTGTAGGGTTTTTGAAATAAAATCCATCATGTCTGGCCTATTAAGTACTACCATAGTTTGTATTCGTATTAATACTTAAAAAAACCCCAAACTATTTCCAAGATTTTTAACAGATTTTAAATATCTTAACAAAGGCGTCATATCACTTACACGTAAGGTCTTGCTCTCAAAGAAGAAAGTACTTTTCTTTCGATAATCTGCCGAATTTGTTGACAAAACCAGACGATTGGTGTCTCTAATAATCCATCTTGTTTCCCCCGCCAATCCCGATATAAATTAGATCAGCGATAAAAACAGAGGCGCTTCGTTCCTCCGATAGGAGATAATCTGTCTCCGTCGTTCTCAATAATTGTCGTAACGACGATGATTACACAATTTGTCAGAATATTGACAAGATTGTGACAACCAAAAACATCTTGTACTTGTCGAATATCCCTCCTAAATGGATTCAAATGCACCTCTATATAAATTTGGTTATCTATAATATAACTCTCTGCACGAGAGATGATTTAACCACTTGATTATCTTTGAATTTTAAGGGCAATACTACTCTAGTATCCATGCCGAAGCCTTCAATAGGCCTAACTGCTTTTCCTTACGGAGAAAAATGACGTCACAATGCACGTAATGACGTAATCGACTATATATACGATAAGCGGAATACAATAACTCGCCATCTTATCGCAAAGATTCGGGTTAATTCCCCCTATATTCTACCTTTGACTGAGAGAAAATTGACACGTGTAAGATGTATAAATAGCAACAACGAAGATTCACTATGAACAAGACTTAGAAAACCATTTAAATCTACTACACGTTTTATATGTACAGATCAGTTATTCGAGAGATTTACTTTGGAACAAGCAGATTTAATGGATTCAAGAACAGAGAAGTAATGAACCAGATTTTCGAGCATAACAACTTTTATAATCAAAAGGAATACTTGCGATATCACAATCATAGTCTCGAGTTGTCCCCATCTTACTCTCGTACTCTCTCGTAATCGTCATCGTACACCCGCGATATCATAATTGTAGTCTCGGGTTGTCACATTTTACTCTTGTACCCTCTCGCTATCATCATCGCATAATCTCAATATCATAACCTCAATATCATAACTGTAGTCTCGAAATGTCATCATCTTACCCTCGTACTCTCTCGTAATCATCATCGTACACTCTCGCTATCATAATTGTAGTCTCGAATTGACACCCTCCTACTCTCGTTATCGTCATCGCATAACCGCAATGTCATAGCTGTCATCTCGAATTTTCACATTCTTACTCTGGTACCTTAGTTCTATCGTCATCATACTCTCTGCTTATTAAGATCAGAAATATATTAACGGTATTTCGTAAGATTCCCTTATACCAGTAAACCACCAAAGGGACCTTATAAGGACACGAAAATTGGCAACAATTTGGAATTATGTAATTTTTGCGTGTTGGCCAGGAATACAAATCTTACAACCAATTATGATTCATTTTAGGACAGCAATTTCACGCGACCTCTCTAAGCATATTAAGTATATATGTACGTACGTAAAAAAACACACTAAAAAAAACAACAACAGCAGCAACAAAAGACTCCATGTTAGACGATAGTATTACATGGCATGAGTTAGAAACCATAAGCCCCTTCAATATTGTAGCTGAAGTTCCATTGCAAGAGATGCAACAACTAAGTGCAATCAATAAATCGAATTGTATTTTTTTATTTCTCTTTTCAGAACGAATTGTGTTGAAGAAAATGAACTTCTAAATGGGACTGGGAGCAGAACATCAATAAAGGTAATACATGTATTTCTTTCTTTTCTTTCTTCTATTTTAATTCTCTTCTTTCTTTCTCTCGTCCGATTTCCCCTTCTTCCTACCTTTCGATCTGTCCTTTCTTCTTTAAATCCTTTTCTTTATTTTGTTTTAGCTTTAGAAAATAAGTGTTTTGATCGTTACATAAATAAGTGGAGATCCTAGTTAAAAGATACCAAACTAATGTTAGTTTGCTAATGTTTACAAATTTTAAATTCTAAGTAATCCATGTACGCGTGAAAGGTCAAAAATTGAAAAAAAAAAAAAAAAAAAAAAAAAAAATTCAGCGAGACAAATCTTGTTCTTGCGAATAAATAAATGAAAAATTGGAGATGAAAGAAACACTTATGGAGATTCTCTTGTAAATTATAGGGGCTTGTATAATCAACCTTGTCTAGACGACTTGTATAATCCGGGGGCGATCAGGTGTCGCCTGACGAAGACCGAATTGTGTTTACACTCACATATCTTAGGTTTAAAAGCTTATAGATCGACACATAATAAATGACCGATCAAAAATGACATAACTGCAGCCACGATATAACTTAAAGCCCGTTAAATTTGCGTTTAACATTTTTGTTGAACACTTTTTGTTGGTTGGAAACTTTAACGTCGTATCTATAGCTTCTTCAAGCTGTAGTAAAGACGTTAAGGTCGCCAACCAACCGTCTTTGTTACACGCTACTGGCAATGAACTTTGCAAAATAACGCCGTTTAAAAGCGAAGCGGACTTTCTGTCGGAATCCGAGGGTGGGAGAAACTGAGTAAGTGGACGGAGCATGCGATTGGTCAATTGATCAATCAATTAAGTATCCGGGACAAAATGTACAAAACAAAACATAATATAGAGTTTTAAGCATGTAATCAAGCAATTGCTCTCATTTGCTCTCAACCAAATCCTATCTTTATGGTGCGTTTCAGAACAACTCTAATTAATTACAACAAGATAGGTTTAATTCAAACCGTAGAAATTTTGTATTTGAAAAGTCAGAACTTCATGTATCCTCTCCACAAAAAAAAAAAAAAAAAAAAAAAGACGTTATATCTAGCAAACATGCCCACTTCTTTTTTAAAGCGCAAAGGTTGGTTGCTAAACAAGTTTTATTGTCAGTGTGTCCCGGAGCTGTCTTTGGAAGATAACTACAACTATACATAAATGAAATAAAAGAAATAACCAAATTAAATTCCGTAGACAACTTTTGTTAATTAGAAAGGTATAGATAATCAACCTTTGATTAGAAAGGCATGTGTAATTAACCCTTGATTAGAAAGGCATACGCAATTAACCCTGTAGATCGACATGCAAGTTTCCGTAGTGTCCTTAAGCAAGAACCATAATTAAAATCTGCTTGTAAAAGAAACACCCAATCTCTCCAGGCCTTTGATGTCTTTCTTTTAATAAAATAACCGATAAATTTGAAAACCGAAGAAGGGACAGATTTCCTGTACGAAAATTACAGATAAATAGCATTAAATATTTTTCTACTTTCTTCTGCCTTGAGTAAGTGACTTTCTTGTTACACGGTCTAGTATCTGATGGCTTACCGTCATCGCCTACTGTGACGGTATTTCGTCACAATGTAATTGTTTCAAATATATTAATTTAAACCGCCTGTCAAAAAACAAGCATATGTAAATTCTGCCATCTGGAAAAAAATCCAAACAACAACAACAACAAAAAATAAAAAAAACTCGTCGCTAAACATGATTTACTAGATGAAACGATGATAGATACACTTCAATAAGGTGTTTAGAAAATGATTAAATTTGCTCTATGTTCTGAAAATAAAAGGCGGTATGCAATGCATTCATTAACACAATTTGCATGTATACATGGCGGTAATGCCATAATTCAGTTATCCATCACGGGTTTACCAAACGTCTAAAATGTTCAGAGTTCAAATACTTGTGATGATTATCCGTCATTATCGTTACTTGTTAGTGACGGATAACCGGCATTATCTATAACGATTTTTTTTTATAGTTTTCCTTCAAAAATACCAAGTGGCGACAATAAAATTGAACGAGTATCCGTCGTACTGAATGGTTACAGGCCTAAGTACGTTTTTTTCCTAGAAAATATTGTTTTTCGAAGAGAAGCCTGTTATATTATTATGCCTATATAGCACATTAACCCGTTCTCACACAGTCCCGCTCTTTGACGCCCCCAAGACAAATACTTTTGAGAACATTATGGAAGATGAATAAATCGCTTTTTACAAGCAATTTCTTCATTATCAACAATGTTTCCTAACTCCACAAAACAAAGAATTTTAAATTCTTACAAAGTATAACTTTCGTTTGCTAAATCATTGAATTTGGACCAGTCTAAATGTTGTTGCACCAAAATGGGATTAGCATGAGTTAATGCTTAGCAATATATTTGACTTTACAACATGTAAGAGCGCGGAAGGCCCATGTATTGAGCCAAATAGTTATTAATGAAGTAGCGTCCTTTGCCTTAACATTATCTCAGAGTTTTAGGAGGACTGTCTTTCTTTGCAATCCATCCACCAAAGTGCGTCGTTTCCACAATTCTTAAAGGCCATAACGGAGTTGGTAGCACGTCGACTACCTACTCACGGGGTCCCGCGTTCGGTCCCCGGCCGCGGCCAATATCCTTTCCGACATTTGTCTCCCACTGATGGGTGGACAATCGTAACATATGTGAGATGAGCGGCTTGAGGCTCGGGAAGGATGTAGTGGTAATGGTGAGAGAAATACCAGATTACGAGGTAAGGTGCTCCAGCCGCCTCGATATGACTGAAATACTGTTAAAATAGGTTTCAAAACCCAATTAATCAATCAATCAACCAACCAACCAACCAATCAATCAATGATCAATCAACAAATCGATCAAACAATCAATCAATCAGCAACTCAACCTACCAATCAATCAATCAATCAATCAATCAATCCACCATACTGACTGAAATACAGTTAATAGTGGCGTCAAAACCCAATCAATCAATCAATCAATCATTCGATCAATCGATCAATCAATCAACCAATCAATCAATCAATCAATCAATCGACCCACAATACTTTGATATTAATATGAAAAAGTACGATACAATAAATCAAAACATGCCAAAGACACCATCAAGAGAGAAATACAATATTTTCTTTTTTATTGGTGAAGTTTTACCTAAAAAAAGAAGACAGCCGTAACTAACATTGAATAATTTAGGTATAAAATCCGACAGACATAACGTACTGTAGAACCATGACTATTGGTTTATTCAACTCATTACCAGACGACAGTAGTTTAGGACTGGTCCAAATTGAAAGGAGTTGCTGACAACAATTGAACGTTTATGAAATTTTAGATTTTTTAAAAAAAAATCAAAGTAAACATTATTGAAATGAAGAATTGTTTTCCTTACTGTTTTCGTAAGGGGTGTCAATAAGCGTCATTCTGTGGGAACGGACTAAGACTTTTAAGGATTCAACCGATCGAAGATAGCGATGCGAAATTCACCTTTTTTGTACCGAATTTTCAATGGTTGAATTAAAGGGCTTAGAAAAAAATAAATAAGTGTCAACTGGGATGTAAAAATAATAAGATGCCTCATTGACGATGATTTATTGATTGTTGAAAATACAAAAATAAACATGCAAGATAAATAAATAGATAAATGATGGATGACTCTGATTACAAAAGTAACAAAGCTACAATAAAATAAAACCTCACAACCGTAACATTCTACAAAGTAACTACTGTAGTATTGGTTACTTAAAGAAATGTCTAGATTCCACTGGCCGAAGACAGCAATACAAGATTCACTTATTTCATTGATGAAGTCTTGTAAGGGCATTTGTGTATTATCGGTCTATCCTTCAAGTGTGACAACTTCGTGCACATGTGACATTTTGACTTAAATAAGCATAGAGTTTTACTTATCTATATCAGGAATCTAGCTCTTGGACTTCAACGATGTCAAATGAAGAGGTTTGTTTGTTTGTTTGTTTGTTTGTTCATTTATTGATCATGTATTTGTAATTTATTTTCGGGGATGAACTATTTATGCAGGATTATAAGAATATGGTTTTCGTCCATGTATATGTGCATTACCTTTATGATTAGATAATGTATATATATGTATCATGC
Organism: Fragum fragum; assembly: GCA_946902895.1. Lineage (NCBI taxonomy): Eukaryota > Metazoa > Mollusca > Bivalvia > Cardiida > Cardiidae > Fragum > Fragum fragum. Next base: position 25,756,244 of record OX336374.1, on the reverse strand, counting down.
CACGTGTATTTCAAAGTTGTAATAATATTGCGCGGTAATTAAAAAAATGGCGAAAAATTCAAAATGCTATGTCTTTGGCTGTTCACACCTACAGGTGAGCTGTATGCGACAGAACCGAAAATGACCAGCCGTGACTGTCAATCAGATAACCAATCGACCAATGAAATCATTCATTGAGACCAGAAATGAGTTTTGATCGCCGCCATTTTCCGCCATTTTTGTTAACCTTTTTTGTTGGTTTGGCGACTTAAACGTCGTAAATATAGCTTATTAAAGCTGGAGTTAAAACGTTTAGGTCATCAACTAAATATACTACTTTTTAGTTACATGCTACAAACCATATTTTTTTTTCAAAATAACGCCGTTTATAATCGAAGCGGGACTTCCTGTCGGAGAATAGAAAACGAAAATGAATTTCAAAAATTATTTTATGCTGCCAACATTCAATAGTTCTGAATTTTATTTTCGTTTTCTGTTCGACAAAGCTTCTGAAAGCATACTTGTGACCTATTTTGAAATTATTGGCAGAGGGGTCTGTACACAATTCCAATCACTATTTTAGGGTTCCTTTTGTAGAAAAAAATTGTCCAGCGAGAGCCACGTAGCCTTTAATGCAAAATTAATTCTGCCACGTTTTATAATATGGCTTGCCTTTTGAAATCTATGTTGATTGTAGATCAATAATCTATTTTCCATGCGTTTTAATGTGCCTTGTTTAATAAGTTACAATGATAAATTTTCCACGGTGCAATTTTCTCTTCATTCGTATTAAGACAATTTAATCTGTTCACTGTCGTTTATTCACAGTTTCTTGCCTCTGATAAATAAGCATAGATCGTAATTTTCTTGGTTATCATCCAGGCACGCGTAAATTGAACACTTCATAAGTTCAAAAGTATCGAGTATCGAAAAACTTTTTCCGATCGCTATTTTCAGACCACAAGACTTCTAATGGTACTTATTAAAAGAAGTTGCAGAAGTTAGCTAGTGAAATTGTTAAAAATCTTTTGCTTTTATGGTTGAAAGCATTGTGGAAAATAAAGAAATTGCTTGTGACAAGCAATTTCTTCATCGTCCACAATGTTTTCCAAATATTTTTTCTTAAAGGGCGCAAAAAGTGGATATGAGTGAGAATAGGTTGATGCGAATATCAGACAACCCGCTGATTTGTTTGTTGTTGTTTTTTTTACTATATTTAGAGTTTTCTTTGTTCAGGAGCTGTAGTTGTTTTATTTTTGTTTTCATGCGTACGAAGCGGAATCATTCAGGAGATTAAAAAGAAAATTATAATTATATCTTACGAATTGATCTCTTAAAGGATTATATTATAAAAGACATTAAAATTAACTACTCGTAATTAACTGTGTTCGGCCGTCTCTTTTTTAACTACATGTACCTTGAGCGCAACCATTTATAGTAGTTTCATATTACATTTGTTCATTGGTGTAGCATACGGATTTTCAGCTATTCAGAATGCATGAACAATGATAGACGAGACTTTAATCTGATTACTTCTCAGTAAAAATGCTTTTTACCCGCAGAGCGAAAGGGAGCATGAAACATGAAGATATACTGAAGCATCTGAATAAAAAGCTGGTTTGGTCAAAACATAATGGTAGTTTTTAAAGGTAGAATCACTATTCCAATATCTGCAAAACCGTGCTTTATCGCAAGGATTCGTTTCTGATCAGACTGTGCGAACAACTGCGTCTGATCAGTTTTTTCGCATTCCAAAATTGCCCCCTTTCGCTTGACAGTATGCAAACGGTATCTAAACCACACCTTCTAAAATCCAGGAAAATATGTTGTTTTCTATCAAGTAATTGTAATTTCACCAGCTATTTGTTTCAATGATGGATTTCCTCCCAACGCAATTTTCTATGCATTTGTAATGAGAGGACTTTCAGCTGTTTAATGTCTTTTCGCAGCTTTAAACTATCTTATGAGATAAATGAGATCTCAAGCTTTTGTCTGTGTTTATTGCATTCTGTATCTGTCGATACTTCATTATTTGTAATATTGTAGAAATGCTACACGTCATTTTCCACGTCAGACCAAAAAAGGACCTCTTGGGAAGTGCTTAACCCATTATAAGACGACAAAATTTTAGACTAGTCCAAATTGAAAGTAATTACAGACGACATTTTAAAGTTTATGGAATTTAGATTTTTCTTTTTGACTTTTTTGGTGTAAAAACATGGATTAAAATTCCTTCATTTTACACAATGTTTTCCCACTCGTTTTTTGATTTTACACAATGTTTTGCCAGATGTTTTTTTGAGGGGCGTCCGAAAGCGTCATTGTGTGGGAAGGGGTTAAAAAGTATCGACCTCGGTAAGAATTCGCGGATAACACAAGCTGACCATGGCCAAAACGTTTCGCTCTTTGACGAGATTGTCAATTCTACCTTGCTGTAGGACTACCTTCCTAATGCGATCTCCGGTTTTCCTCTGCTGTATCTAGTTTCATTTCCAAGTATTTGCTTTAAACAAGACCCACAAGTTTAATTTTCGCCTGACTGGTTACAAATGTCAGATGATCTCTGGTAATTTAAAAAGTTTTTTTTTTCTCGTTGAATAACATAAAATGTTAGCTTCTATTTCCTTGACACCAAGCCATTGAAAGTGTATCAAATTTGGTAATATATTTATCAGAGAGAGCTATATTCCTCACAGGGTCTGCACCTGATAGATGTTTTCTATGTTTGTCTGTATATTTATGTAGTTGGTAAAAAGTGAGTATAGTCATAATATGAATCGTTATGGCTACCAAGCCCCCTTGCCTTTGATTTTCCGATTACTATATATAATACACCAGTGTCGTTAGCCCTTTCCTGTACAATCCCTGGTTTTTACGTCTATGTAACTTTTTACTCAAGAAAATATTGTGAAAAAAAGAATGCTTGTCACAAGCATTTTTTTTCTTTTCTCACACTATTTTCTACCACATAGGATGGTTTCGTTTCAAATTGCACCTACTTTTCATTACTGTCTGTAACGTCTTTATAACTAGACCATAATTTCGAAAAATACAGGAAAGGGTGAAATAAGTCTACAACCCAAATTACAACAGCATGCTAAACGACATTGTATCATTTCAAAACTCTGACACTATGATACACAAAACCAAAAACTTGCAGATCGTTTTTCGGTTGGACCGGATAAAGCTGCAGTGGTATAATGTCCCATACACATGTGTATAACCACTCTTTCAATGGCGTATTTATAAAGTTATCTGAACGCACGTCTTTGGTTCTCTAATTCAAAGAATAGTTTAAAAGAATGTTAATGTGAGAAAATAGAATCTGTATTCCGATTTTCTATGAAACAACGAGATCTTTGCCTCATCAAAAATAGAAGATTTAGTAAAGTCGCCAAGGCTCGGCATGCTTATTAATTTTTCTTCTCTGGACTAGGTTAAGATCAGGTCGTATATGAGAAAAGGTCATAAAAGATTGTAAATTTTTCTTCGATTGTAATGATTTTTTCTATAACAGTACTAAGTATTCGCTATAGAATAATTTTTAAATAGCTTTAAGTTTTATTCAACCCATTCCGTCATAATCGCGCTTTTGAAGCCCCCCATGAATAAACCTTTGAAAACATTAATGCAATCTACACAGTGTTTTCTACCCATAAAGACGAAGAATTTCAGAATTTCATTAAGCTAAAATTGTCGTCTGTATCGTCTTCCAAATTGAACCGTATACGGTACAATGGGTTAATTAAAGCAGTAAAAACGTAAGATATACCGTGTTTGTTGCCGAAAGTCTTTTTTCGATTATAAAGTATAACATGCCTTAATAAACAAAGAAAAACCACCACGTCCACCACCACCAACAACAGAGACATCAACAAACAAACAATAAAACAATAACACACACACACAAAAAAAGCAAAAAATAGATTTATAAATTTTTAACAAATAGCAAGATTAAACGAACTTCATTTACATGTACATATATTCCAATGTGAAAAGAGGCTCAAGTTATAAACAATGTGGAGCTTTTGTGGTTAGAATAAAGAGGAGAAAGAAAATCAATTATTTTTAGTTACTTATTTTGAGTTTCTATTATCAAACAGAAAATACACCAGACCTATACATGTCTCGGACATATACATATCGTCGGTGTGCGAGCAAAATGTCGTAACTACAGCTTTAATAAAGCTGTAGTTACGACACTTTACTCGTGCACCGAAGATAAGTAGTAGGTCCCCAGCCATATATCTTTCATAAAATCTTCCGTGCCTGAGTTACGACTTGCTCCAAAATATATACAGTCTATAAATCGTACGAACATGCAATAATTCTCACATAATACAAGACTACTAAATAGGTAACACAAGGTACAAAACATTCTGACGTAAATTCCTTGTTTACTCGACTATTTCTGTCAAAATTGAGCTACAAATCGATTTCTAGGGCTCTCACGAAAATAAGAACAAATTACCATGTACAAAATTAAGAGTACTCTCCTTACCGAATAGCTTCTTGGTACAAATACTACGGTAGTAAAGGATTTTGATTTTTCTAGCTTTTCGATGAAATATCTTACAAAAAACAAACAAACAAACAAACAAACATGGTCCCTTTTGAAACGATATTTGCTGGTCCAAATTGTGTAAAAATATAAGCATAGTGACTTTAAGTTTTGAGATTGAATGGTGGTCTTAAACGTTGTGCAAACGATGTAAGCTTTGTTTACTGTGCAACTTTATAGCATTGATACTGGACAATTCTTAGAAATTGCATTAAAAGATTTCATCTGGATAAGTAAACGGACAACGCTGGAAAAATTGCAATAACCATGTTAAATCATACCTGTGTGAAATCATGCTATCCCCTTTCTTGATTATGGCTTCAGGCGTTCACCTAAACTCCATAATAATTCAGATATAATTACAAATTTACAACCTTTTTTGAACAATAAAAGGTTTCTGTCGGCAGTGGTATCCATGCCAATTGGACGCAACGCTCTTTTCAGAGAATAATGTAGTTTTTTGCCTGAGTACATTAAAATCCACAGACAAACAGAGGTTAGCTTAAGAAACCCTGACGTATTTTCATGTTTGAGTTCAAATGGATCGAAGACGAAGGAGATTTTTATTTCGTTCAAATATAAAGAAAGAATTTAATGTCCTAACCCTTAATTGTGTGATAGACATTATTTTCTGTAATTCAACTGCAAAGGGGGGAAGGATGGGAATAGGGTGATTTGAAAGCTATGATTCTACACAAAGTAAGTGGTTGGATGGAGAAATGTGGATAAGGAAAATCCTGTAGACCATAGGGTCTGTATTACATATAATTCGGTGTAATTAACGAGTGAAATATTGCCCACTCGTCTCCCCATACGTACAGATCGATTTGCTACATAGTAATGTCTCTCATTTCCTTTCTGCATTAACCGCAAACAGAAAAAATACAAGTCTGGGACTTATAAAAGATGCAGTTGACTAAAAACTTAATCACACTTCTATATATACCCGTGCTGTAGTATGGGAGAACAGAGTTGGTCTACTGGTAATACTCCAGTATTCCGGGTCCCTGGTTCGATCTTCCGGTTCTTCAGTCCTCCGCGAGGCTCCGTCTCTATATGAGCCAAGTTGTTGAGAGGAACGTAAAATACCCATACAACTTATAAATTGTACAGTTTTTTGTTTTATTCCTCAATGAAAACAACAACAACAACAACAACAACAATATATCATCTCTTAGTTGAAACATTAGATTGAATGACTCAAGATAATAGGGACAGTGTCGTACCACATCGATGTATTCGGTTTTTTGTTTGTCTTCGTTCGTTATCTGAATGTAATCTTTTCAGCAAATAAACATTTGCCATTTAGCGAACGGAAGAGAAAAGTGCAACTTAATCAAGTTGTAGTTTCGACATTTTGGTAGCCTGACGGCGATTAGTGCTACACTGTAGTAATCGATGAAATATATATGTTGACAAAAATGCTGGTGATGTATTAATCATCCATGTAATTTCTTGAATTTTTTAATCGAAGCCATCAACAGATAAGCAAATGATTAGTATCATTGATAAGACGATTGTTTTTAATGCATAAATGGCTAAAATACAACTTTTCAAGAAAGCTTAACCTTTTCACCGACATTGGTGGATGTAATATGCTGTCTCTCATGATATTAAGATAACTAAACAATGGACATAAACTTGAAATTTGTGACTTTTGTTACGTTCGGCAAAACAATTGATACTTGTCATCCGTAAGTCTCTCGGTTTTTCGAAGATGTACACAGACCCACAAGTATATACCATACGTCCTGAAGTCTCCAATATTAGCAGCACCATTGATCGGAGTAATCTGCTGTTTCTCATGATCATGACAAATGGCTGTAAAATGGTCATAAAACGAGAAGTTGTGTCTAAAGTTACACTCGGCAAATAAATGTACGAGTGTCTTATTCCAGATATAAAGATTCTGTCTTAAGTTTTTTTCTAGAGACAACCTGGTCTTAACCGAGTCTAGCATAGTACAGCTAATAAGCGAGCTTTGGCGATCTGAATGGCTTATCTATTTCTAGAAGAGATTACGATCAGCACGTCTCAGAGAATGTCGAACGTATAAGAATCTTATTCTCACACATTTTGTTTTTACTAGAGTGTAATCTATCGCTACCCGGACAATGCTGTTAAAAATAAACTTAGAACTTATTCTCTTTCCAAAATCACTTTCGTTACAGAAAAGTAATGTAAAATTATTCTATCTCTTCAATATTGATCAGCTTTAAATCTTTCCTGTTTATCAAACTATTAGACTTGTCTTATTTGAAAGAAGTTACAGGCGTCAATGAAAAATATGTGAAATTTGAAAAGGAATCGATTTCTAGGACAGAAAATATAGTGGGAAAGGAAGAAATTGATTTTACAAGCAATTTCATCTTTTCAAACAAATTTTTCTCAAATATGAATTGACCTGGGCGATAAAATAAAAAAAAGCGCAAGAATGGGTTAATTTCGATATGGTGTTGCACCTTTGAAACAGAAACCGGAAGATATGAGAATCTTATCCTGGTCGACAGAAACTGTACCTTTTGTGATGTGTCGGGTCGATAAATACCATGTCCAACTTTATTCCAATCCCTGTAAAGAATTTCGCCTTTCTTTTTCGAAAGGCTACTTTTGAATGTTTTAATTTAATGTGAACTTTTCAGATGCTGATAAGCTAAGAATGATATTTACCAACCAAAATTGATAATAGTTACGCATATACCTGCTATTTAATGCTAACAAACGATCCTTAATTATCTGTTGTAAGATCAGTTCTTTGTAATTCTTTTATCTTTACATATATGTAGGCATCAGTTGAAAGGTCCTTTTCTCGTGAACAATCCCCCTTTTTACGACTAATTTATACATATCATTATTTTACCATAAGGACTATTACATATTAGGATACTAAAATGAATTTTAGCAAATATCTTTTTATACATGCTGTGGTTATCTGGCATTTTAGATTATAGTCTCTAATAATTCTTATTTGAATGGTATGTACTTAAAATGTTTTGTTGTTACATTGTTTTTGAATCATGGCTGTACATGAATCAGACTTGAATAGATAAACAGAGCAGACGGAATCTTAATTAACGTTATGGCTTGAAGATATATGGTACATCGTCAAAATACAAACAAAATAACCACATACATAAAGAAGGGCAAATAATAACAAGTAAATAAAGAAAAGATGCGTAAGTAATGAAGAAGAAAGATTCCTAATAGATAGAGTACACCAAACTGCAGAAAAATAACCATCATGATTTACATCGCGTGTAACTAAACACATATACCTTCAAAAAACGTCTTTGGATCCCAAGAAATCTATACTGAGAAACTTGCGCGGTCCGATTACGACAGTCAAACTTGTGTTAACCCTTTCCCACACGATCATGCTTTTGATGCCCACTCAAAAAAAAAAAAAAAAAAAAAAAAAATCGAAAAAAAAAAAATCAGTTAATGAAATAAAATTCGTCAACTGAAAATTGTTTACATGTTCTTTAAATTTGACTAGTGTAAAATTTAGTATGTTTGTGACGAATGTTCGCTTTAAAAAAACGAGGGCTGTTATATGAAAAGAAATCTCTCTGAAATATTACACATGAAAACATCTTTAACCTTTTTTGGTGACTGTTTCAAATGCATTTGTATGCGGGGTCTGATTTTACACAGTGTCTCAAATATTTCCAAAGCTATTGATTGATGTAATCTGCTGTTTCGCATAATCATGACAAATGACTGTTTAATGGTCATAAAAACTAGAGTTACAATGTACTTTTGGTCAGTTTACGAGGGAGGTCCGTTATATTGTACCTCGGAGATATACATTATATTAGAGCATTTCCTGATATGGCGAGTATTGTATGACTTAAAGGGAACCGAAACGAATTCCTGTATTGTATTACATATTTTTACTATCTGTGCCAATTAAAACGGTAGGAAGAATATCATGTGTACAATATCAAAACGTATTTGATTCTTTTCTTTGTATTTTACGCATTATTTTTTTATGTATTTTTTTCTTCAGTAAATTACAAGTATCGATATTTTTCTGTTGATAATGACTCGATTATTTCACTGACAGAAGAATAAAGTTAAACGAAATGACAAACACGCTGATTTGGGTTGATTAACACGTATTATTTTATTTTTGTTTTACATTACGCTATTCGGGAACAATGACGTCATTAAATTTTCGACGTTTTGCACGTGCAAAACGAAGCTTTTCTTTGTGTTACGAGTAAGATCAACAAAGCTTTCATTTCATTGACAACAAAAAATAATTTCTAACCATGGGTCGGCAATTCTTGGAAACATTTCAAGACAGAACCTGTCTTATCACTCGTAGTTCGGCCACTGGTCAAAATATACAGTTAATCTTGTGTTAAGCGGCCACTCATTGGACGAATCAAAAGCGGTTATTTATGGGAATGGTCCCTCAAAACACATTTTCATAAATATTTAAGGATGAAGAGAATAATTTTTGTTTTCACGGAGGTATGAACCGAAAAAACTAATCACACTGTATGAATGTGCGAAGCGGATTCATACATAAATGTGATAAGCTTTCTCGGTTTACACCTCCATAAAAACAAAAATATTATCTTCATTCTTTACAATTTAATAGCATCGAGCGAAAAAAATGAAATAGTTTACAAATTTTGATACCTTTTTGTATGGGACTATTTTGTGCGAAAGCATACAAAATAGCTGCATGCTCAAAATTTTGTTCATGGAAGTATGAATATTATTTTTCGACCAATCAGATCGTTCGGTTTTGATAGACGAAACTAAAGATTAACTTGTAATACGAATAATTCGATTGCAGACATGAAATTTACATTTACAAAAACCTCGCTAATTCCTATATTGTTGAGACTCATTAGAATCGTCTCAGTGAGATTTCCAACAGCACTCGATTTAGTTTGATATGGTTTTAGCAAGTACGACAGCTTCTTTATTTGAGCTTTTGATTTTGAAAACGGGATTTCGATTGTTGTCTCTAAATGGAAGCGCTTAACGCAATCTCACATAATCCTTCCTTTTTACATTCCTGAAAAAAAAAAGCTTTTGAAAACATTGCGGCGAATGAAGAAATTGCTTGTACAAAGCAATTTATTTTATTACCCACAATGTTTTATGTACATAAAGACGAAAATATTTTAAAATACACCAACTTTAAATTGTCGTCTGCAGCTTCTTTCAAATCGGGTCAGTCTAAAGTTTCACCGTGTCGGAATGTGTTTATAGAGGTGGTCGCCCGAACAATATCGTTTGTAGTTTTTATACAATGACAGAAAAACCTATTTTAAACTGAGCAAAAAAATACCCTCCATTCATCTTTCTCTATTCGGCGCATTTTTTTCTCACGATAACCGTTCACAGTTTTTTTTACCAAAACCATTCGTTTAATGTCGGTTTATCTTTAAGACAGTTATGTTGCAGACTATTGGACAAGAAGGTTCAACAACCCTAAACAAGCAAATCAGGATCATTGGATTTATTTGAAGTCTAGGATGTCTAGACGAGAAACATTTTAGACAGGTTACACTTAACAAATTCATAGGGTGATTGTATCCTTATCTAAAACAAACAAACGAACAAACAAACAAACAAACAAAAAAAAAACCTTTCATAATCTTATTTTCTCTGCACATCGCAAATGTATCAGAGATACTGGATTCCCATAGAATTTTTGGCCAGTAAATTCTTTGATGGAATTTTCTTGCCACCCGCGATCGTTAGCTTTTCACGGAACAAATGCGTGTCGCTGATTCCGCTTTAAGAAGTAGATCCGGAATATGGTTTAAAAAATGCGAGTGGTCTTTATCTTATTTCTTAAAATATCACCAGGCAGCAAAATTTTAGACTCTTCCAAATTGAAAGAGGTTGCAGACGACAATTAAAAGATCTAGATTTTTTTCAACTTTCTTGATAGAAAACATAATTGAAAATGAAAAAAATGCTTTTAAGTGTTTTTCTTAGGCGTTTTGGGCGTTTAAAGGCGTCACTATGTGGGAATGGGTTGAGGATGCGACAGTTCGGAACCACAAAAGTGAACAAAAATGTTTGTTTTAGCTTGAAATTAATGTCGTTATGTGTAGAGACTTTTTCCTTTCTGTCAGATAATCCATTGCGTATCTATTTAATTATCATCCGTCTGTCAAAGCTCGCATCTTACGTTTTCCTTTCTAAATAAGTTTTTTTTTAAGTCAATAAGGTATTTTACTCTTTATAGTGATATGTCTTATGGTGTATGTAATACAAGTTTTAAGTTATGATTGTTCGATTGATTGAATGGGTTTAACGCCACTTTTTAACAGTATTTCAGTTATATCGCGGCGACTGGAGCACCTCACAATGGATTCCTGGTATTTCTCACACCAGTACTACCACTACATCCTTTCCTAGCCTCCAGCTGCTACCTTTAGGTTTACGATTATCCCCCATTGGTGAGAGACAAATGTTGTTTCTTAGGTGTTTGCGATTGGTGACCGTATTACAGCGATAGAGTCTATATACCAAATGACGATTAGTTAAATTTCTGTTAAAAAACTCTATTATGAAACACACGTTTACTCGAGTTAGTGATTATCATTTAAACAACGGAGTGATTCATGTTTCACAAATGGGCTTTTTTATGGATACATTTTATGTGTTGGGATAAATCTAAGTTGGTTGAGCAGCTGGAGGCTCGGAAAGGATGTAGTGGTAGTTCTGGTTTGAGAAATACCAAAATTCCACGGTAAGGTGCTCCAGCCGCCTCGATATGACTGAAATACTGTTAAAAGTGGCGTTAAACCACATTCAATGATTCAAATAAGCATTCATATGATAAGCTAATTTTATGTATTGCGCACAGAGAAAACTTCGAAAATATTTTCCTCGGAATGTACCAGTCTAATTTGCAATATAACCCTAGGTTTACCATTCATCAGATTATTCCGAAAAATATTGGTCAGACAAACACAATCCTTTTATGTTTGGGATTAATTCAAAGAGGAATAACTTATATTCTGTACAGAAGATACCCTGATATGCGTTCAATTCTAATATGGGTATAAATTACAGAGTCACGCACCTTTAAATCTCTTCACACAACTGAAAATTGCCCGTTCATTCGACTTCCCTTTTTTCTGAAAGTTGCATTTTCAACCGTCATGTGAAATTTGCATTTCATATCACGACAATCTTGGAAGAGCTGAAAGGAAAAAGGACATAGTCAGATAAACAAGTTCTAGCATGAGCAAGAGTAAATTTCAAACGAACACGAATTTTGAGTGGTAATAATGTTAGTTACTAAATTATTCTCCGTTTTCCATATTGTTTATTTTAATATATATCCCAAGCTTGTTAAAAGGGATCGCACATAAAGGCGCTACGGGGCACAATGTATATCACAGAAATATTTTCTGCTTAGCTTAAAGACTCTACGGCTCTCCTATGGACAAAATTTCTCACCAAACAGAATCCTGAAATTTTCGGCAGAGATGTTGAGAAACCTCTTGAAATAAGCCAGAGGTCCGTTATGAGAAGCTTTGCTGATCAGAAAACGAAAATAAATTTCAAAATTATTTTTGTTGCCAACACAAATAATTTTGAAATCTATTTTCGTTTTCTATTCAGTAAAGCTTTTCATTCAGGACTTGTAAAATTAATTATGCAATACCAGACGGCAAAATTTTATACTATTCAAATTTGAAAGGAGTTGCAGACGACAATTTGTAGCTTATGAACTGTAAGATTTTTACACCTTTCTCGGTAGAAAATATTATGGAAAGAGAAGAAATTGCTTAACAAGGGGTCTGTAAATAATTTTAACGTATATTTCAGGATTCCTTTTTGTCAGGAATTCAGTACCTATGAGGGCCATAGAACCACTTCCGTTGATTCATATTTCAGAAGTTCATTGCGTTCACTACTATCAGTATTTTGATTTATTTTGACGAAACCTATTAGTGCACCTTGATGAGAACATTGATTAAATGTTTTGTGGATTCTGTTTGCGATAACGACAGGAAGGTGCATCGGCATCGGTATACAATGAATACAATTTTAAAAATGGTAGAGCACCAAAAAAATCGACAACCATTACTAATAAATATGAGAGCTCGGTGCTATAAAGTCCATCGTTTTTATTCATGAAACATCATCTGTCTATACAAAAGGCATCCCATCTGGTAATATAATAAGTGACTGACACTTTCATTACTGGAGTCAAGAGTCCTAGTGTTGTCGTAAAGTAGTATCGAGAGAGAATCCTGAATGCCATGCCTATTTTTGTGTCAGCGAATAGCTTCAATGCATCGTAACTAGAGCTTATTGAGGCGGGAGTTACAATATTCTTGAAGCCCATCGACGGTATTTATTTTCTTGAAATACATTTTGGCTTGTTCTAGGCTAGCGGTGCCCGTCGTATTTTTATGTAAATGAAGCCGATTTTCCTCCCTCCTAATAATTGTTCTCTTCCCTATTGATATTGTCGACGTTTGTGATAAAGAAACTTGTGGATTTTGAAACATACATAACATGATGTAAGACGCAAGAAAAGGCATGTTGATAATAGATAAGTGTACTGGTATTGCCTAAACGAACAATAACAACACGTAGATTCCAAAGAGGTCTAGATCAGAAGGGTAATACCATCGACTAGATTAATCCAATGAGTACCCACAATGGAGATCATATTACAATAGCGATACAACATCTCATGCGGCGGATATTTATTTTTGATATTTTATGACACCGAAGGTCGAGTGCAATGTCAAACTCTCTTCCGCAACTAGAAGCAAATACAAGATGTTGTGTTATACACCCAAAGTTTTATTAAATAAAATGGAAAAAAGTAAAGATCTGTAACGTTATTTTACAAATATTTCCTTTTTGATTACGTTTATTCGCATTCTGACGTCATCTACAGAAGAAAATTACGTTGCCTTAGACTAATCTATATGGAACCGTATTTGACACTGTCAATAACGGGTTTTCTCTGACGTGTTCGATTTTGCCTGTTCGGGATATATACTTTTCTATAAATATTTAAAGGTAAGCTGTAGCTGCTACGTTTACGTCACCAACCAACAAATTTACTTTTTCAATACATGTTACTGAACACATACCACTTAATATCTCAGTCGAACTTCCTTTCGAGTCTCAGTGGGGGTACCTGGCGATCAGTTTATTGCGATTTAATGGTTACAAATTTAGAAGAGACTCCCCTTTCGAAATATTTATTCAACTACATCGCGGTGGCTCGTTCAGTGATACTTGGTTGTTTATTCAGTGATATATAGACGGTCTGTTCAGTGATATTCGTGCAGTCTGTTTAGTGATACAAGGCTTGTCTGTTCAGTGATATTCGAGTGGATTGTTCAATGATATTCAGGCAGTGATATCCGAGCGGTTAGTCCAGTAATTTCCGGGCCGTCTGTACAGCGATATTCGCATATTCAAAGGTTCTGGAATTTCTCACACTAGTACAACCGCAATAACCTATCCATGGTCGAGAGGTAGAGCGTCTGCTTCCCAATCAAGAGGTTCCGAATTCCATCTAGTCTTGGTTCTGTTATTGGCTTACACATTCGGCGCTAGTACTGGTGAATTCTGCAGGAAGCAGAACTGAGAGGGATTAATTTAACTTGGAAGAACTTGTTTCCAAATAGGTGTAAAATAAATAGTTTCAAACAAAACAAGTTACGTATCCGAGCCACCGGTTCCTCATCCCATGTAAGCGCACTACTCAGCGAGCATGCTGCGATGATCTCCGTCAAAAATGTCGGAGAGAATGCTGGGCGAGCAGGACTTTATATTCGAACATATGAACATGAATTATCTTTTGTAATATTTGTCAGAAATTATTTCTTTGCCTTCTCCTTTATCCCTAGGAAAAATGTACAATTGAATCAAGTCTTGCACCAGATAATCTACAGTTATATCTTGGAAGTGACCAGTAATAACAAAGGTCAAAAACCAATCAGACAGAAAAGTGGACACCCCAATTTATGGTGTTTATCCTCTATTTGTTTACGAGAGATTCATCCAATCTCAAACTGACAAATGAGCTTCTTATTTTACCCTTAACGAATGATGGTTATTTGGTATTTTTCGGTAAAAGAAGAATTTCAAGAGATTTCCGATGGGATTGGGGGATAGACATTGACATGATTGGCGATATGGCTTTTCAATCCCATGGATCGTATGACTTAATTGGGAAAAGTACGCATCTATTGACAAAACAAGATCGAACAGAGCTAGACATTTGACTAATGAGACTTGACCATCTCGTTAGTGTGATTGGACAGTGCTTTTTTGAGAATTAGATTGTTTCCCTCTTATTCGTATTCTTTTGCGTTTAAGGTAAATTACCGTCCAGCATTTATGCAACCTTTACTTTTTACTTTGTCTAGGATTTACCTGATTTATTTTTAATGGAGCTTTCACTGCCTATTAGATCTAATAAACATAAGCACAAATTGAAACGTACTATCACAAGTTTCAAGTTTCTTTATTGTATGAGACAAAATTGTCCATAATACATATATAAACAAATTACATTTATTCAAATAAACTAATGTGTTCCGGTGATGATGGTATAGACAAAGAAAAAATATTATACAACGATGCTTTTCAATGAAAACAAATGATAATTGATAAAAAAACTTCAGCCGCACTGAAAAAAAACAACAACTTAATAAACCACTATAATGACTAATCGCTGCCGTCAATCGACCAATCAATTTATTCAGCTCGGAATTAAGATTTGAACTCCGACATTGGCCGCCATTCATGTGAAACATTTTCGTTGGTTCGGCGACATAAACGTCATAACTGCAGCTTATTAAAGCTATAATTAAGACGTTTAGGTCGCCAGCCAACTATTTGCACCTTTTGTTGCATGCTGCTTGCGATAATTTTTTCATAATTACGCCTTTAAAATCGAAGCGGGTGAGGCCAGCGATTGGTCAATTATGTAAGACCCCAGATGTAATGGAATTGTCTCAGTCTACATTTGCCGAAAAACGTTTTTTGATTTCTGCTCTTTTGAATGGTATGAATACAAAAAGAAAGATAATAGTGGAAAACACACATAAACAAACACACAAAACAACAACAATAAATCAACCAACAAAACACACAACAAACATACAGCATCATCAGGAACAAGCCAAACACAAACAAACAAATGAATAACTCACGCACAAAGGTATGGAAACTAAAACGGTTTTAGCCGAAAGTTCTCAATGCTCTACTGCCCTTTTCCAGAAATGGCCCCTCGATGAAAAGTGTTCCAATTGTTTTTAGTTAATGAGTTTTGCGGCGGAATCAAGTGGTATTGTGATAAATGAAAATTGACAAGTTGTTTTCTCTATAAATGAATCTGATTTATTAATTGAATCAAGAGAAAGAGGATGAAGTCTCAAATACTTGTTCATCATACGGCCGGGTCCTGCATGGGAAAATGGTTCCTGTGCATTTTTCTTTCTTATATATACAGATATGCTGGTACATGTATCTCTCTTAACGTCCAGTCACAGGGCTCTATTTTTCGATGATGTTAAGAAATCTGTATAACGAGTATATATATCAGAAAGCAAACCCCACGTTTTGGAAAGATTCGTTTTCATTATCTTTATAGTTTTCCATATAACAATTTCAACTAATTTGACACGTAAGTCCCTTGGTTATTGTAAAAAAACAAAAAACAAAACAAAACAACAACAACAACAATCAAACAAACCGAAAAAATAATCAATCACCAAACTAAACAACAAAACAATCAAACAACAACTATCAAAGATAGTTATGGCAAAACCACAGCAAACAACAATAACAACACGAAAACATATTGTTAAGGACAGAACTTAATATTCAAACGAAATTTATTGGGCAATATCTGTGAGGCAAATTCTATTTACTGTTAATCTAGTCCGTGGATAGTTTTCGTGATTTGCGGCTGATTTCCCCATTATGGTAAATAAGGAAGATTTCTATTTGACAAACAATTCCAGGAGAACCAGACATAATCTTATAAGCCGGGTCGAGTGTATTATAGTTCCCGTACTTCATGATGGCGGTTTTCAGCACGCGATTTATTTTGGAAGTTTTAGCAGGATCTCGTCGTAGGAAGACTAGATTGTCCTAACAACGTATAGAACACAGCTGTAGTTACGACATTATGGTAACTCTTCTACAATATGTTCAAAATATTTCACTAGAGTAGCTGTCTTTTTGTAGTTTATCATTTAAAACTGTTGACCGAAACTCATCTCTTGCTTCAGATAATCTAGGACTTGGGTGATTGTCTTCCGTAACGTAAACGTCTTTCATAGAGGTTTTCTCCTGGAATTTGGTCATTAACGTATCTGTCATTATTTCTGTGGTCTATGTTATTTGGACTTTTTTCAGCTATTCATAGACAAATCCGTGTACGCAATTTGAAACTATTGTGTAGACTGACCAAGATTTAAGTACGCATCTTATTTACAATGTGGCCCCTGTTAGAGTACCGTGCA
Source organism: Fragum fragum (assembly GCA_946902895.1). Lineage (NCBI taxonomy): Eukaryota > Metazoa > Mollusca > Bivalvia > Cardiida > Cardiidae > Fragum > Fragum fragum. Next base: position 25,739,210 of record OX336374.1, on the reverse strand, counting down.
ACATATATATGATATCGTATCAGTATACCATGAATACTTTTCATTTTATGAGTAATTTTAGTTGATACTCAAAGCGCTGAAAGCGCTGAAAGCCTGAGATATGTATACAGGAGATATATAATCTGGGCAGAAAAAGTTTGATGGTCGGATTATCGGATGTGCCACTTTCTACCCAAATCTACTGTCGATTATGCGCAGATCTGCCAATTTGTGTGCTAGGGGACACAACCTGCCCGCAATAATTTTCTTCCCGTTGAGGTATTGTAACGATATATTTACATTTATATATCGTTACATATTTTTCATCCGATCAAAATGCTTTGAAGGGATCTGATAAAGGCCACCCAAGGATCCTTCCTGTGAATTTTGGTTGAGTTTGGTTGAATTATGTTCGGTACTTTCTGAGAAGAAGATTTTTAAAACAAAAGTTGAAGGACGGACGGATAGACGGGCGGCACCACATCATGACAAAAGCTCGTTGGCTTTCAGCCAGTGGAGCTAGCGAGAGAGAGCTAGAGAGTGAGAGCGATGGGGGAATGGAGCGTGTAGCAAGGTTCGAACTAGGAGGCTCTTGCGTGCGATTTGAGTATTCTACCCAACAGACCAAATATGCGATTTATAATCTCCAGATAAAGAGAGCGAGAGAGGGCGGGCGGTCGTTTACCAGGTTAACATGATTAGTACGCCTCTCAAAAGCGGTATGCAGACGTTGCATCCTTTGGGTAGAATTCGGAGGTAAAGATATCTAGACACAAAGTCCGAGCACGACCCAACTGTTTTCAGACAGTGCGAACATGACCCTATGAATCACCAATAATTTGTTAAACAAAACATTCCAATCGTGCGTAAAACCGACAGCTTCGCTTATCAGCTTTATACAGCAACTTCGTCTAACCGGACCGTTTTAACATTGTTACTCTAGAATAAGTAATATTATTTTGGTATGAAACAAACACCTTATTTTTTCTTAACAATATGATATGATTATATATGTTTAATAATTTCCAATATATTGTATATCTCCTTTGTTCCTTTCCATTCACTCGTCAAGCTTTGATAATTTTGCCAAATTCAGAACACTCACACGAAAGTACTGTACATCAAGCCGACAACTTTCAATGAGTCATATCTCGCCTTCGTCCTTCTCGTCTCAATCGGGCGTATTAATTTATGGTCAGATCCGATCTACTTTCCATGCGACAGAAGATCACATTGATTGCGGTAGATGTTTTTACATTATGTTTTCACATTAAACTCTGCATGGGTTTGAATTTTTAGCAATGTAACTTTAGCCTCAGATTGCCTACGCAATCTCAGGCTAAAAAATAGGCTCTGCTATAGGTTACTCAAGAAATGAAAGATTAATCGATCTAACATGAAAAATACAATCGACTATATCATTTCTCTAATGCAAAAAGGGCGAAATATATATTTCTTTCGGATAAAGTCTATTAAAGTGCATTCATTTTTCGCACGTAAATTACTTGACAATCTGATGAGGCCATCGGTGTCTTCAGTAGCGCGAAATGGACGAAAAAAGGGAAAACATCTATCAATATAGTGAGGTTGTTTTTTGTTTAATTTCTAACATTTTTGCGGTGGAATTTTCTCGTGACAATCAACCAGAAATCTCGATCATCCCACCAAAAAGTATAAAAAAATATAAAGGTGTCATCATAAAAGTAAGAATCCACGAGAGAAGTTATCAAATGTTATTCGTTTCTGCGTGTAACGTTAGGGTATAAACAGGGAGTATTATCTTACGATAACGATCGTGTTACGGTAGGGTATAAGCAGAGAGGGAGTACTATCTTACGATAACGCTCGTGTAACGTTAGGGTATAAACAAGGAGTTTTATCTTTCGATAACGATCGTGTAACGTTATGGTATAAACAGGGGTATTATCTTACGATAACGAACGTGTAATGTTATGGTATAAACAGGGAGTATTATCTTACGATAACGATACATCTTGTAAAAGTTTTTTTTATACTAACGAGACCAAAGGTCGAGTGGTAATTCAAATTGTCCTCCGCAGCGAGAAGCAAATACAAGATGTTGCATCGTTACTTGATATTCCATTTACCATACACATTATTTGACGAATTCGATAAACAATAAGCAAAAAAATCTACAATTATTTCCTTTCTTCTGTACCATTCTGATTACGTTTAATCGCATTTTGACGCCATTTACAGAATGAAATGTCGTCATCTTAGACTAACCTATATGGAACCTCATTGACACTATCCATGACGGGATTTTTCTGACATGTCCTAATTTGTCTGTGTTGAATATATATATAAATGATATCTTACTAGAAATATTTATAGGTATAGAATAACAAGAGGCCCATGAGGGCCTGAGACGCTCTACTGGTTATCAAGATTTCCGTTAAAGAAATCTGATATTTAAGGAAGTTAATTGCTCAAAGAAGAATGCATAAAGGAATAAAAAAGGGGCTTTATCCCCTATATCATTTTAAGCAACAATCCTCAAGGCCCCTTTTCCCATGTTTCATGACGGATCCACTCCATTTCCAAAAGAAAGTTACCTTATGACCCTACAATCATTCTGTGAATATTTCATCAGAATCTGACAATAATTGTGGACTTTATCACATAAACAGGATTGTTTTGAATGAAAATCAATAAGGCCCCTTTTCCTGTGTTTTCTGATGGATCAATTTCATTCCAAAAGGAACTTTCCTTACAACCCGATTATTGTCCTGAGAAATTCAAAAGACAATTTGATAATGATTGTGATCTTCATCACATACACATGAATGTTTTGAATGATAACCAGTAAGGCCCCTTTTCCTGTGTTTCAAATGCCACAATTATTCCATGCATCTTTGAAGAGAATCCAATAAAACTGTTGACTTTATTGTGTTAACAAAGATATTAAATTCAAGTTCTCATAGGGCCCCTTTTCCCGTGATATTTTACTGTTGGTTTTATCATTCTATGAAAGTTAAAAGTGAATCCGACGAAATATTGGAAATTCATTATGTTTACTAGAATATTTAAAAAAAAAAAAAAAAAAAAAAAAAAATCGTATGGCCCCTTTTTACATGATACTTGATGGATTGTACCCAGTTCTGAAAAGAACCATCTAAGTATTTGTACAATCATTCTGTGAAATTTTGAAGTGAATCCGGTGAAATCAAGGGACATCATTGTGTTAACCAGAATATTTAAAAAAGTTTTTAATAAGGCCCCTTTTTATGTGACCCTTGCTATAGTCAGATTCACTGTAAAAATCAACAATTGGAATGATGGTACAATCAATCTGTTTAATCTGTGGAATTTATTGTGTTAATGAGTTTATAGTGAAATATTCATAGGGCCCCTTTTCTCATGATACTTTACAGAACAAACCAAATTTCAAAAGGAACAATTCTAATGAAGGTAGAATCATTCTTTAAAAGTTAAAGAGAATCAATGAAAACAGTGGACTGAAGTGTGTCAAGAATTTTTGTAACTAAATTTTCATAAGGCCCCTTTTTCTGTGAAACTTAACAAATCAGACCCAATGTACAAAGGAACAATCCTAATGATAGTTTGAAGAAAATGATAAAGACTGAGGACTTTATTGTAATAATGATGTTTTGTAATAAAATTTTTATAAGCTCCATTTTCTTGTGTCACTTAACCAATCAGACCTAATTTACAAAGGAACAATCCAAATGATGGTACAATCATTCTATTAAAGTTTGAAGAGATTCTGATAAAGACTGAGGGCATTGTTGTGTTTATGTGATTTGGTAATACTTTTTCATACAGCCCCTTTTCCTATGATACTAGACAGATCAGGCCCAATTTGGAAAGAAACAATCCTTATGATGGTACAAACATTCTGTGAAAGCTCTGGACTTGGTAACAAGGATTTATAAATGAAATTTTCATAAGGCCCCTTTTCCTGTGCTTCTTGACAGTTCAAACCCTGTTATGAAAAGAATGATAGTTATGACCTTCCAATCATTCTGTGAAAGTTTCAACAAAATCTGATCAAAGCTGTGGGCTTTATTGTGTTAACAGGGTTTTATTAATTGAATTTTCATATAGCCCCTTTTCCCATGTTACTTGATGGATTTGAACAAATTCCAAAGGGAACTCTTCTTACAAAAGTATAATTATTCTGTTTGAGTATAAAGACAACCCCATCTCATCTGTGGACTTACAAGCATTAATTAAGATTTTTTTAATTGAATTTTCCTAAGGCCCCTTTTCCTATGTTTCTCAATGGATCAGACCCAATTTGAAAGGAACAATCCTTATGTGGAAGTTTGAAGTCAATCAGGTGAAATCTAGGGCCATTACATGTTAACTAAGATTTTTTTTATTAAATTTTCATAGGGCCCCTTTTCCCATGAAACTTGATGGATCAAATCTACCTACGAAAGGAACAATCCATTTAATGTAATAATAAATTTTGGGGATGTTTGAAGAGAATTTGTTGAAAACTATCGACTCTATTGTGTTTACGAGGACTTTTTCAATCCAGTTTTAATCGGGCCCCTTTTTCCCGTGGTCCTTGACTGATCATACCAAATTTTGAAAGGAACAAGTCTTATGATGGTACAATCCTTCTGTGAAAGTTTGAAGTCAATCAGATGAAAACTGTGGACTCTATAGTGTTAACAAAGATCTTTGAATTAAATTTTAATAAGGCCCCTTTTCCCATGTTTCTTGAGGAATCATATCCGATTCCAAAAGGTACAATCCTTATGATGGTACAATCATTCTGTCAAAGTTTGAAGAGAATCCGTTGTAAATTGTTGGCTCTAGATTATTAATGAGAATTTTTTATCAAACATTTCATAAGGCCCCTTTTTCCTGTGTTTCTTGAATGATCATACCAAATTTCAAAAGGAATAATCCTTATGATAGTACAATCATTCTGTGAAAGTTTGAAGGGAATCCGATGAAAACTATTGACTCCAGAGTGTTAACAGGAATTTTTAATTAAATTTTCATAAGGCCCCTTTTCCCCTGTTTCATGACAGATCAGACCCATTTTCGAAAGGAACGATCCTTATGTTTGTACAATCATTCTGAGAGAATTTGAAGAGAATCCGAAGAAAACTGTGGACTCTATCGTGTAAACGAGGATTTTTAATGGAGTTTTTTATTGAATTTTCATAAGGCCCCTTTTCCCATGTTTCTTGACAGATCATACCCAATTTCGAAAGGAACGATCCTTATGTTGGTACAATCATTCTGTGAAAGTTTGAAGAGAATTAAATGAAAACTGTGGACTCTATCGCGTAAACGAGGATTTTTAATTGAATTTTTAATTAAATTTTCATAAGGCCCCTTTTCCCGTGTTTCTTGACGGATCATACCCAATTTCGTAAGGAACGATCCTTATGTTGGTACAATCATTCTGTGAAAGTTTGAAGAGAATCCAATGGAAACTGTGGACTCTATCTCGTAAACGAGGATTTTTTAATTAAATTTTCATAAGGCCCCTTTTCCCGTGTTTCTTGACGGATCAGACCCATTTTCGAAAGGAACGATCCTTATGTTGGTACAATCATTCTGAGAAAGTTTGAAGAGAATCCGATGAAAACTGTGGACTTTATCGCGTAAACGAGGATTTTTAATTGAATTTTTAATTAAATTTTCATAAGGCCCCTTTTCCCGTGTTTCTTGACGGATCATACCCATTTTCGAAAGGAACGATCCTTATGATGGTACAATCATTCTGTGAAAGTTTGAAGAGAATCCGATGAAAACTGTGGACTTTATCGCGTAAACGAAGATTTTTAATTAAGTTTTAATTAGGCCCCCTTTCCCGTGTTTGCTTGACGGATCTGACCCAATTTCGAAAGGAACGATCCTTATGATGGTACAATCATTCTGTGAAAGTTTGAAGAGAATCCGATGAAAACTGTGGACTTTATCGCGTAAACGTGGAAAAGTTTAACGGACGGACGACGGACGGACGGACGGACGGACGCCGGACGGGAAAAAGCCATCGCTATAGCTCTAGTGGCTTTCGGCCAGTAGAGCTAAAAACAGATATTTCTGGGTGTTTGCTCGGCTAAATATCTTCTTCAGTTAGAAAAGAGTTTCAGAAGATCACTGATTGTGTGAACATGTGAAATTACAGCAAAATTCTGTGAGCTGTCAACGTTTATCTTGCTAACCAAAAATCTTTCTTCAATATTTTAGAATTTTGTTACACGCAGTTTTATACTTAATCATTGTCGTTTCTACAAAGTTTTATCTCATTTTTTGATATCTTAGACGACACTGTGATAATAACAATATATATGATATGTATTTTATGCGGGGTGTTAACCTATTACCAGAGATCAGACTGGTCCAAAGTCATAGATTTTTCAGTCGGGAAATTTTAGTTGATGGAATTTTTAATTCTTTTTATTTTACTTTTGGGATATAAAACATTATTGATAATGACGAAATTGCTTGTAACAAGCAATTTCGCCATTTTCCACAACGTTTTCTAAAGCTTTTTTCATAAGGCGTCAAAATACGTCATTGTGTAGGAATGGGTTAATTCACAATTCTTGTTTAGCTCTTTCCCTCCGTTATTTCATTTTCTATTTAATTGTTGTGACCCTTTTCTCCGACACTTGTATTAATTTATCTTTTTTATACCGTGAAATTTAAAACATAATTCTAAGTGGTTTTGTAGCATAGTAGATAGTTTTTTTTTTCATTCAAATCTTAAACAACAAAACAAACGACGCATATTTCTTTATAGCATTGTGACAAAAGACAGCGGTCCCAAAGTTTAGATTCAGAAAACGATCTCATCGAATATTTGAAGGGGACGAGTTATCATTCTTGTGCGGACAGCGGGGTCGAGCTCAGAGAGGTAGTGGTTTGGGGTTCGAGCATAGATGTTTTGACTAACCAATTACTAATATCTCTAACATTAGCTTTCAATGCTTGTTTGAAGTTTTCTTTCAGGTTTAATGAATTTTACTAACTTAGAACTAAAATTTCTTGTTTATTCTATTAACGTCAGACGCAAAGTGTTACATGTAATGAATCTTTTAACCCTTTCCTGTTTAATCCCTAGTTTTTACACCCCTGCCCTAGTTTTTACGCCCCTGTGATTTTATAATTTAGAAAATATTGTAGAAAACGAAGAAATTGCTTGTGACAAGCAATTTCTTCTTTTTCCACAATATTTTCTAAATTATAAAATGGTTTATTTTTTCAAATTGATTCCACTTTAAATTTTCGTCTGAAAAAACCATTGAATTTGGACAGGTCTAAAATTGTGACAGGAAATGATTAATGAAAGCCTGACTTTAACTCTAACTCACCGTCTGTATGTTTGATCGGAAAAAAATATTGTTGGGAAAGAAGCGCGTGTTTTACAACTATTTTCTCTTCTCCTCAATGTTTTCGTTAATATAACCCTTCTGATGTAGCCAAATTAATGAGCTTTAAAGGCATATAGGGTGCGTGTTTTAACCCTTGTCATGCTGTAGTCCTGCTATGACAGGAGGTATCAACTAAGATCGGCCTGAACCGATGTACAATCTGATCCCCGTCTACAACAACTGTTTGACGTTAAATGCCACCATTGTTTTTAAGATTAATCTGTAAAACAATATTGACCTATAATCAGGAATATTCAGTGCTTTGAACTCCTTTCATTTAATCTTTGGCAAGGATTTATTCAGCTTGACAAGGTTGAACATCACAAGTGATGTCGATTTAAATTGTGCCATCAAATAGCATAGAAATTTATCCAAACACTTACCATAAACGATAGATATATATTTATAACTTTATACCTGTAATCAAACTCATTTATATTTGCCATGAATTTGATTACAGTATGATGGACAGTGTAGAAATCTTTGTCTGGAATTCATATACGCATGAATCACATTTATAGAAAACAGATTTTTTTTTATTCATCTCTACATTTGTAGAATACATTTGACTTATTTTCCTACATTTGTTTGAAATCTAAAACAAACGTAGTTTAGTATATAGTGCCCAGTTTTTTCCATTTTTCAAATCTCGAGGTCAAAACCTGGTTACTTAGAATTAACTAAACGGCCTATGCTTATATACATGCAGACGTATTTTCAAATGCTTCTTTTACTTCTTGCCAAGAAATATTTTTAAAGACAACATTTCTGTACCTCTTGTTTCTAAATCGAAAAAACATTAACCATGTTAAGTACAATATAGAAATAAAAAAGAAGGAATGCTTTGAGAAAGGAATGAAGTATTGATAGAAAAAAAACCAAGACAAAAATCAATCAACCAATCAGCCAAGTGCACTCAAGACCACACACAAGCGCTCACACACATGCACATATATATACATACCTTAGACTCCAAACAACAACAACAACAACAACAACAAACAATAACAACAGTATAAAGTTAATCACTAAAATTTTGAATTCAAAAGTTTCGTAAAAAGTTTCGTTCTTTTTTTGTTTTTAATACCACTTCATAGCTCGAAAATTCTCTTTAACACCGATTTGATAAATATTTGCTTTATTGCATACTTATTGGTATGTGTGTGTGTTTTTTGTTTGTTTGTTTGTTTGTTTGTTTATTTTTTGTAAGTGTGTGTGTGAGTGTTTGCAAAGAATGGCGTGTCATGCATATTTATTGTCAGTACTATCATAAATTCGTAATTTAGCAATCAGAACCTCGTGACTCAGCATCATATATAGATACGAGGTATTATACTAATGTCTTTAATACAGGTAATGAATCTAAACAAGAACTCGTTATACAATTGTTAGCGTACAGTCAGGGTCGGCGTTTCTAATACATATTCTCTGTAAATTACCGAATAATAATGCTGTAGCTACGACATTCTGTTAGCCTACCATCGATATACGATGTGTGATCGTGTAAAACAATCGTTCTATATTCAGAATATAACAACTTCCAAACGCATGAATGTTCTACTATGGTTACCCTGTCTAGTCTGCGGATTTGAGCATAGCCCTTGTTTTTGATTGGACCTCTTTTTCACATGACAAGTCACACATTTTTTCAGATGCAAGACGCCCCATTCGACGCCAGCAGGACCGGCTCCGAGGAAGACATGTTAGAATACGAGGAAACGGGAATAAACTGTGACGGATGTCGTAGAAAGCGGCCGTTTACGAGCACTGAAAAATCTCTCATATTCTTCGGCATAATCTGCCTTGTTGTGATCATAGCCCTAGCAGTTGCTCTTGGTAAAAAGAAGGAGGAAAAAAGTAAGTGTTCTATTTGTTTATCTAACACAGAGCGTTTAAGTCTTCAATTAGTTGATTCTATTTCCTTTAACCCATTACCAGATGTCAGAATTTTAGACTGGTCCAATTTGAAATCACAATTTTAAGTTTATTAGATTTTAATTGTTTTCAACTTTCTAGGTAGAAAACATAGTGTTAAATGAATAAATTACAAACAATTTCTTCAGTTCACCATTTGTTTTCGCAATTGTTTACCTTGTGGTGTGGGGCGTCATAGTTTGAGAATGGGTTGAATCCAGTTTTGATAAAATTGCAGTCTCCCTTTATCTGGAATTTCGGGGGATTTGGTATACGAGTAACTCGCATTTTTAAATGGAAGTATACCATAGATTTTTGGTCGGTTGCACTATATCATTTATTTTGGAGACTATTATACCCAAGGTCTAATTTTGGCCAAAAAAATTTATTTTATTCGAATAAAAGTCGAATTTACAGATTAGGTGTAATGTGAGTATCACGGACAAAACTGTTAATCTTCTCCATCTTTCTAGATTAGCAGATTCTCAATTATTTTCAATCGACATGTTGGCAATCTATGCACATGATCACATGTATTAAAGCTCCATTAGGATGCCAAAATCCCAAATAAAACTACAAAGAAGCTGTATTTACAATGTTTTTGTCACTTTTCTTTGTCGGTCATCACGATAAATCATTAAATCGCCATTCAATTAAAGCATCACCTGTTTAATATATCACTTATCCATACAGAAACGATCCTCTGTGAGTCCTCAGGATGTCTGAAGGCAGCGAGTTCAATCATCGAAGCTATGGACACGACAGTTGACCCTTGTGACGATTTTCATCAGTATGCTTGTGGAGGCTGGCTTAGGGAGACACCGATACCACCAGGCTATCCAATCTGGGATAGGTTCCAAGAGTTGTCGCATAAAAATCTGTACATGTTGAAAAATTACATCGGTGAGTTACCCGACTGATTCGTTTTCCATGGAACCTAATTTGGCATAGGTTTTCAAGAACTCGTGTATAAAAACTTATACACGTTGAACATTTCTGTCAAGGATCTAACCATGTGATTAATTCTTCTGTACATCCAATTTGATAGATTCGAGGAATCGCTGCAAGGAAATTTTTATATGTTGAAAAAATCATCGGTAAGCATTATCATTGCATGTATTAGTCCGGTTCTCTATGATTCACTTAGGCGACTGTAGCCTTGAAGTCTTTGCAGATGCGAAATCAAGTCAGCTGGCGCATTAAAGGGCCAAATCTAAGTACATTATTCACGTGTTTAGGAACCATCTGAGAATTTGAAAAAAAGTAAAATGACATTGGATCGAAGTAAAAAAGAAGTGCTGTTTCAAATATATGAATAAGTATAAGTTAGAATTAATATGAAACAATTAGAAGATCCGTTAGACGCAAACGTTTCGATACTGCAGGGAAAAAGACTAGCAGGGGCCCAGTCGCCCATGGCCTCTAGATTTTGGGCTGGGTCCCTAGACCTTTTTAGAATATGCCTATACCTCTAATATCAAATATTGAATTTTGGTAGGCTTGGCCCCCTAGGTTAAAATTTATAGTATTTTTCCCTGTACTAGGTGGCCCACGAAGTCCTTGAAGTTTGAATACGGTCAGTACTTTTAAAAGACCTTCGAGACAATCCCTTCTAACAAATTCCCACAAAATATCGCCCTTTTCACGCCCCGAAGAAAATACTTTGTAAAACTCTGTGGAAAATGAAAAAAAAAGTTTTTTATAAGTAATGTCTCCATTTTCCACAATGGTTTCCACCTCAATCCCGAAAAAGCCCAGTTATTGTTAAAATTCTGTTAACATGAAATTGTCGTTTTCAACTTCTTTTAATTTGTCCGAGTCTGAATTTTGTCGTGAGATATAGGCTATCGCAAAGAGACCCAAACGTTGATTTAAATAGAGTGTATGACAATTGTTCTCTAAAAATCTTTTCAGAAACTCATACCATGCATGGAAAAGCACAGAAAAATGTACGAAAGTTCTACCACAGTTGTATGGATGAGAGTAAAATCTCACGAGATGAAACGTTAGCTGATTTCACAAACTTGTTGTCGAATATCTCCTCCGATACTGGAGAGTTTCAACTACAACAGACGTTGGTGAAGGCACATAGACTGGCAATTTGGCCACTGTTTCAAATTCTAGTCGGACCCGACGAAAGAAATCCGGAAAACAACATTATAAAGGTATTGATATAGTTGAGTTCTATATACGTAAGTCATGATACACGTAAATAAATGGCAAATTTTGCTTTTTTGATATCTTCACTGCTGGTTCAGGAAATACCTAGATTTTTTACCATTATTATTTAGTTAGAGTAAATGCATTTATGATATTTAACTTTTCTTTTTTTCCGGTTCCTTTAGCCTCTTAAGAATTTCAAACGAACTGTTAAAGGAACATGATAATTATCACTCCAATTTTCAATATTTCTCTAAACTGCAAAAGTTGCCTTTATCAAGAACAGGAATAAGATATAAGATTTATTATTATTTTTCTTTACAAAGGTAACTTTTGCTGAAATATTGAAAATTAGAGTGATTATGTAAAGTGTTGAACCCATTCCCACACAACAAAATTGTAGACTGGTCCAAATTGAAAGAAGTTGCAGATGACAATTTCAAGTTAATGGAATCTAATATTTTCGTCATTTGGATGAAAACTGGTTAACGAAGAAAATGCTCAATTCCACAATGTTCTCGAAAGCTTTTTTCTTGATTAGCGTAAAAATGAGGAATGGAATTGTGTTTGAATGGGTTAAACAGTTTCACGAGGAGCATTATTGTGATATTGTATAAATGGAACTTTCTAATCTCAAAAGTATAGCGACGTTGGTCGAGCAAAATTTTGCTCGCCCAATGACAAAAGATCCTACCCACTTCTATTTGAACATACAAGTGTTTCGATGTTTTCAGATCGAAGCAGGTGAGACGCCGTTTCCATTTGGTCTGTTTAAAGATGAAGTGTCGAGAGAGGAAAATTCTTTAGATCTCAGGTACTAATTTCGATATAGAGCAAAGTCTTTTCTTGCATTTTTCACCTATATATGGTTGAGCACATTTTAGAAAGATGTGAGTAAAATTCCGACTAAGTTTTATGTATATTTTCATATAAATGTAAACCCTACATTCTTGCTTTCACCAATACATCGTCCAGGATAAGGTAGTCTGCTTAAGCGTTTAACCCAGGTTCATTTACAACACCATCAGTTAGTTTATACTAATTCATTTTTGTTCGATTGTGATGAAAGCATTTTAGAGTCGCCCCCGAACACTCACAATCCATATGTTTTCACGTCCCTGGAAGAGAAACAGTGGCTTAAATCCACTACTACCTGATTCTACCGCTGGGTAGACTGGGGCGGGCTATAAAGTGTCTTGTTCATGAACACACCCCGGTGACGGTTGGGCTCGAACCAGTGACTATCAGATCATGAGTCAAGCATCTATACCACTCGGCCATCGTGACAAGTTCGGGACAGATATTATTTAAATTATCATATTATTTCAAAATTGTACTTAGTTCTTTTAACATGACAAGAAACTGGTTCCATTTCCTCGTTGTCCTCAGCGAACTTTTGGTATTCCGAATAGGGTTTCAAAGAAAGTCATATTTCATCCCGATTTTATTTTATTAGTGTTTTATTTCTTCCTTGTTTCTGTGTTCTTTCTATCAGTAACCCAGCAGCCATTTCATCAACACCACCTCCAACTACACCATCTACGAAGCAAACATCACCGCTTGTAGCCATGTCAAACAGCAGTATCGTTAACGATACAGGATATAATGTCGTAAACGATTCAAATGCGAAAGAAAAAGAAGAAAGTAGGACCGTCCCGACGACAACCGAAGTACCACACATCAAAGATACTCATCCGCATCCGGTAGAGAATGTGTCCCATGTGAGTATATTTGTGTGTCTATAGTAGGTGGAATAGAACTGCCAACACTTACCAGATAAATTAACGAAAATAATCGTCTTGTTAGTGTTTTGGTACTTCAACCTTTAACCGCCATAGTAGAAAAGAGTTCGCTTATCATGTTATTGTTCATGATGTTAGATAGCTAAGTTAACATGCATTTTGCCATCTTAGTACTCTGGAACTGCCATCAATTACTAGATAACTTAACAGTAAACGTTTGATATCGCGTTATCGAACAAGTTAACATGAAACGTTTTCATAAAAATTGAAAACTAACAAGTTATCCGCCATTTTTCATGATGATTATCGGTTAGACGGTGACTGTTCTTTCCCACAATGGTGTAGCATTCCTATAAGATGATGTGGTTGAGGTTTAGTTGTCTGTGTCCGTTTGCCGAGGCCGGTTAGGTCAGTCTGTAACGCGCTTTCGGTCATATACAAAAGTAATTTCAACATCTAGCCGAAGGGCATTTGATAGTAGCTATACAAGAACGAGAAAATGAGGCAAGGGTGTTAAGTAGCGTAAAACCTCTAGGAATATACAATTTACTCTATTTCCTTACGACAAATGAAACTGACCCGATATTAACTAGTCTCAAAGTCAGTAAGCGAAATCAATATCTTGAGAAATGGAGGAAATGCTGGATTTCAACATTTTCTTCTTTCTTAACAATGATTGCAGAAATATATATGTCGTCAACGCACGAAGAGCTGTTTTTGTGCGATAATTGTTAAGCCTTCAAATTATTGTCAACGTTTCCATGATTATAAGAAAATGCCGACGATATTTTCGCTTGATGACAATTATCTTTATTCATTCGATTTACTTTAATACATACCACTTATATGTTAGCTCGCTGAAAAGTACCTAGAAGAAACAAAGAACTTGTTGATAGCTTTATGGAAGATGAATTCTGTAGATGCAGAAAGAGAAGCACAGCAGATATTCCACCTTGAAAAACGGCTAACCATAGTAAGTATACATACTGTGCATGTTTGTTTTTGAAGAATGTCGACAAAATCGTTTTTAGCCTGAGGTTGCGTAGCAACCTGAGGCTAAAGATACTACGGTAAAATTTCAACCCTCGCAGAGTTTCATGTAAAACATCTAACGCAATGAATATAATATTCTGCAACATGGTAAGTAGATCGGACCGAATTACACGACTGCGAGTATAAATTTATACGACTAATTGAGGCAATAAAAGGGAAGGCGAAATATGACTCATTGAAATGCGGCGCTTGATGTACAGTATTTTCGTGTGAGTGTTCTGAATTTAGCAAAATTATCAAAAATTGATGGAACAGAAATGGACAGGAAGAAAGGAGATATATAACATATTGGACAATTATTAATCATGTATAATTGTATCACATTGTTAAGAAAAAATAAGGCATTTGGTTTTTTTCCAAAATAGTATTACTTATTCTAGATTGTTGGCAGGTTGTGTCCCCTAGCGTACAAATTGGTATTTCTGCGCATAATAGACGGTAGATTTTGGTAGAAAGTGACACCTTCGATAATCTGACCATCAAACTTTTTCTGCTTAGGTCATATATCTCGTGTATACACATCTCAGGCTTTCGGCGCTTTGATTGCATAAAGAGACGATAAAACATATTGTTGAAATGCATTACCTTGGCCCACTGTCTATCCCCGCTCAGCGGTTTTATACAGATTTCTGGTTTTTTTGTTTTTTTTTTTAAATTTCATAGCCCTATGTAAACGATAATTATAAAAAGTGTTCTTGTAGTTTCTTACAGTATTATCAAGGCATGTTCAAAGTAATAAAGTCAATATTGAGAAATTTTTTACTAATTCATTCAAGAAATGAATAGAATAATTTTTGTTTTCATGGAGGTATGAACCGAAAAAGGTAACCGAACCAACTATCCGTAAAGCGGATTCATACCTAAGTGTGATTGGGTTTTTCGATTCATATCTCCATGAGCGAAAACGGAAACGAAAAAGCAAAAACTTTACAAATTTTGATACTTTTTGGTATGGAATTATGTTGTGTGGAAGCTTACAAATAGGTGCGTGGTCAAATTTCGTTCATGGAGGTATGAATAATTTTTTCGACCAATCAGAACGCCCGTTTGTGATAGACGAAACTAATAATTGAATTATTATTTCGTCATTTTAACGTCGAAGAAATTAAATGATACTAGCCATTCGGTTAGTAATGCAACCTATCAAGTGATTACCAAACTTTCCAGCCGATCATTGTAAGAATTTGCATGTAGATACCGCTGGTCCCGCCAACTTAACTCTGACTGTAGTCCGTTACATGTAAAAACACCAATATATAATGGCTTGTTGGTGATCTAAACTTAAAAAAAAAAACGCGTGGCATTAAAGTCATAAACGGTCTACACAGTTTATTTTCTATCAAAGAGAGTGATTTGATTTGTTGATCGATTTTTTTTGTTTATAGCGGCAATCCGCCAATCAAAATGTTTATATTTACCTCTTGAAGATGTCATTATCAGAGAAACAAAGTTAAGACGTCAGTATATGGCGTCACCTAAGGCGTCACGCCTGAATGACGACGTAAAAAAACCAAAAGTAATTAAATATATAATGCTACAGAAAGTATTCTGCACATCTTTTTACCACACGGTAAAGTTTCAATTATTCAACTGTATCGTTTACAAATGAGCAAGGTTTGATCGTCATTGATAGGAATATATGAAGAAAAATATCGTCAGTATGTACGTTAATCAAAGCTGTAGTTACGAGGTTTTGGTCGTCAAACGACGAGATTTGGGCCATGCTGATCATGCCCGAGACGTAAGCTCTTATAACGTTGACCTTTAAGTCTAGTAAAAAAGGCCATGCTAAAGTTTCGTTGTGAATGTGGTAAATTGTAAATGAGCTGGAAATTATGAAACCGTAAATCGAGGGCAATATTCTTGGGTACGGTTGCCTGACACCAGGTAAAAATGACATGCCTTAAGTCTGAAAATCTGTAGGACACGTTATTACTGCGAACTCCAAAATTAAACCAAAACCCCATAAAATTCCCATCCTTTCTCCATTAGTATTATTAGGTTAAAGGAAAAAAAGTTTGATCGAGAATGAAACTGGCTAAACCAATAATTACTTCCCGGGGTTGTGTTCCAGGATGGGAAGGAAACATTTTGTAAATAGTATTTAAAAACAAAAAACTAAAACAAATGTTCGTGTTTGTCGGGGAATATTCCCCAGCAAAAAGTTTCGGCACTTCGGTAATTACTGTTTGGCGTGATTATAAATTGTTAACTAATTATGGTGATTTTTAATTCAAATATCGGATTTGTCTTTTTTCCCTTAGATTTCGAAGTTTATTCGAAATAAATTTGATAGCCTGAATTTGAATTAACACTCTTGATGTCGTTAAACCATTCCCTCACAAACCCCCCTTGTCACGCCCCAAGATAAAAGCTATTGAAAACATTGTGGAATGAAGAAATAGCTTGATACAATCAATCAAATGATTGTATCATGCAATTTCTTTATTATTCACAATGTTTTCCATCCACATCTTGACAAAATTTAAGATTCCATCACCTTGACACTATTTTCTGCAACTTCTTTAATGTGGGCCAGTCTAAGATTTTGTTGTACTATACCCGGATCGCCCCAGTCAATCAAAAATCGGTACACCAATTTAATCATACAATTAGACTGGAAGTGAACTGCGACAATGGTAGACATTTATGTGAATCAGTTTTGTTGGTTTGGCAACTCAAATATCGTAAGTACAGCTTATTCAAGTTGTAACCAAGCGCCCTGTCAGTCATGCCGTGGTTGTGAGGTCGATTTCCGGCTCGGCCAACATTAATCAGACATTCGACAATAGTCATCGAAATATTAGTTTTTGCAGGATTTATGAGAGATGATTGCATAAGGCGTAGTTTTTTGGTCTTTATAGACATTTAATAACGGACATTTACAGATACAGACATGTATTTGGTCAGTCAATTCATGTGTCGTTAAAGCCTGGCTTTTTTGTAATATCATCGACTTGGGTCAATGTAATGTAAACAATGAATACTGATATTTCTCCGCAATATTTTGTTTGTCTTCGAAGCTATCAGAATCTGTTAAATATTCAAAATGTTCGAAATTGACGAGTTTTCGCAATCATAGATATGAAAGCGTAAGAAAATAAACACCCGGGATAATTGTAAACGTTGACCTTGTTCCCGAAAAAAAAAAAAAAAAAAAGAAAGAAAAAAATCAGTTTGACATCATTTCACATAGCAAGGTCACTGTAAAGGTCATTGCCCAATGACGTTTACTCTGGTAATATTCCGCAAATTTAGAGGTAGTTTTTAAAAAATCTTTTCTTCCTTATCCTGGATAATTATATTCTTATTTTTTTATGCAATGCTAGGGTTAAATATTTCGGTTCTCTACAAATATTAACTCCCCCAGTTTCAAAAACGTGAACTAACCTTTTAGTATGACACTGAATACTATGTAACAATATATGTTTGGTGGTTCGTGTTCGTGAATAAACCATTTTGCAAGAACAAAGTGAGACAATGCAAATGATCGGCTAAAATTGTTTTGCAGTAAATAATGCATTAGTTTTATTTCAGGCACACGATATCAATTTTCACATCCACAATCGAACACAAGCCTACAATGCCATGAAAATAAAGGACCTACAGCAGAAATGTACAATGGTAAGCTCATTTATAAGCAGCGTTTGGGGTTCATGGTACAGACATTTGCACCTGAGAGAGACGCTTCCAACAAGTTCTCATATGCGTGAAGCGCAAACATTGAGCGGTCTGGACAGTGTATTAACCCGTTACCAGAGACCACAATTTTAGACTGGTCCAAATTCAAAGAAGTTGCAGACGACAATTTCAAGTTGATAAAATGATAATCTTTGATGTATATGGTAGAATGCATTGTCAAAAAAGTAGAAATTGCTTGTAGCAAGCAATTTCTTTATTTTCCACAATGTTTTCAAAGCATTATTCTGCAGGGTATCAAAGGAGTTGTTTAGGAATGGATTGAGTATCTTTCCTGATTGTTTGATTGTCTGGTACAAATATATACTCATATTTGTTGGAAATGTGACAAACGTGTTATTTTAGGCATTTCATTAATTCACTTTACATCTCGACTAAATAATAATAAACTATACTTTAATATTATTAAAATCAACTTAGTAGAAAAAAATTAGACATACTAGCATCTTATATCGGATTTTCACAACAATTTTTCAAAGAAATAATAAATCTCTATAAAAAAAAGACACGCACAAAATTGATATATCCTGCGCTTGGAAGCACAGGTGCTTCCCCCGTTTGATTTTGATTAGAACCTTATCATATGTTAATTGGCCACACCTACTTTCCTCTGACAAGGCAGTTTTACTTAGACATCAAACGACCTTGGATATGATATAAAAAGCAAGTCGTTTTTTTGACGACCTAAACGTCGAAACCTCAGCTTGAAGAAGCTATAGTTAGAATGTTTAAGTCGGCAAACCATTGAAACAAACAAAAAAGCGTAAATGTAAGAGCTCAACACTCACTTCCGGGATGAATGGACGATTTGATTAGTTAGTCTAATTTGATTAACAGTAGCGATCCGTGAATTGTTTATATTATTAATTGATTATTTCAGATTAACTGGCAAGAATATTTAAACAGTTTGATGGGGCTAAAATCTACGGGACCACAACAGCACGATGAACTGATAGTTTTACACGAAACAGCCTTAAGAAAAGTCTGTTCCATAGTTAATGAATACAGCCGAAACGCGACATTAAAACCGTATGTATCAAATTGGAACGTTAGATCCACGATAAAAAGTTGTGTATGTCTGCATGGTTTAAACATGATCTAATTTGTACAATGATAAATGTATAACCTCTCAGTTTTTGCATCTAATCCTATATCTTTTCCCATTTTTAATCTTGATTTACTTTATTTGCTCTTCGTGTGGTTACAAACTCAATAATATAAAGGTAGTCAAAAGAAAAGAAGAGAAAGATTTTTTTTGGAAAAGTCAAAAGCTAGAAATAATGCAGAAGTCTCACAAATCATCATCATTATTAACTCGTACACCAACTGTACTTAAATGTTTACCCTTTCCTTGAAAATTGCAAGGTAATATTGTTTTATAGAAATGAGAAATAAGTACTCCACAGTTTAAAGTATGAGTTGACAGATAGTTGGACACGCCCACTGAACTGCATGAAGTTATCCTTAGATATTAAACAGAATAATTTTGAAAAAGAAATATGATCAGTAATTTGTAAGTCGCCATACCAACAAAACTGCTTCACATATATGTCGGTGTTTAAAGTTCATTTCCGATCTAAATGAATGATTTGATTTATCGATTTTTTCCGTCAATTAGGGAGACATTATTCAAATATATACTGTATATTATTAATATATTTTTTTCTTTTTTTTTTTGAATTCCTTCAGGATATTAAGACGGTATATTCTGCTGAACGTTGTAAGATCTCTAAAGCCCTATTTCGACATGAATACATTCCAAGCAGACATCGATCCGGACGAAGGTAAGGAGGAGTGAGTTTTGTTTATCCTTGCAAGTGAAAAAATTATACATTAAATACTTCTGGACATCTTTAGGATTTGCTGCATACTTGAATGTTTTACAAATCATTATTAAAAAGTAAGAATGATCTTTTGGCATAAAAACTCTCCAGTTAAAATAGACATTGTAGTACCGAATGGGAATAAAATTACTTTCAATCCAGGCTTTCAAGCCATATAATATTATTAATATAAGGATCCAACAAGGATGGGTCTTAACCCATTCCAAGACAATCACGTTTTTAAGCTTTGGAAAACATTGTTGAAGACGAAGGAATTGATTTGTTCAAGCAATTATTTCATTTCCCAAAAAGACGCCGCAGCCATAGCGCAGATGGTAGCACGTCGAACCCTCTATCATGAGGACCATGGTTCGATCCGCGGTCGCTACACACATCCCTTCGACATTTGACTCCCACCAATGGGTTGATTGTTATAAACTTAAATGAAATGACTATCTGGGAGCACGAAAAGGATTGGTGTGAGAAATACAGGAATCCATTGTTAGGTGCTGCAGCCGCCGCGGTATGACTGAAATACTGTTAAAAGTGGCATTAAACCTCATTCAATAAATCAATCAACTGCAAAAAAAGACTTTTTTTTTTACATTTCTTCAACTGAAAATTGACGTCTTCAACTTCTTTGAGTTTGGACTAGTCTAAAATTTTGTCGTCTGTAAATGGTTTAATGTAGGTATTTACTAAAAATGATAAAATTTTTGTATTTTTCATAGAATATTTTGTGTGAGTGTGCAGTACAACACAATTTCATTGGGCTATTAAAGTATCGTAAATATAGCTTGAAAATCTGTATTTACGATATTTTGGTTGCCCATTGACAATATGATTTTTTTACACAAAAATATTTCAGAGATAGAAATAGAAGGTGAACACTGGAGACGATGTACATTTTATGCCAACAAAGCCTTCGGGTACGCTACAGGGTCTATTTATGTGAATGCGACTGGGGCCGTGGAATCTTTCAAGCAGGTAATATCAATACCCCCCTTTATTCGTGTAACGACGTGTAGAAGAGAGAAAGACAGGCTGAATTATTTTGTATTCGTTGCTGAATACTCATTTTGTCAAAAGCTTTCAAGTAGATAGGAATTTTAAGTTCAACTGCTGATTTAATCGAAATGGTGTCGGGTCAAAAAGGCCCAGTGTCAGAAAGGCCCGGTCCAAAAAGGCCCAGTCCAAAAAGTCCCAATATTAGAACTGACCAAAAAGGCCCAGACCAGAAAGTCCCACAAATTAGATCTGAACCAAAAAGCCCGCTAGCCAATCCTAACATTCGATATTTGAATATAACAGTTTGTATTTCTATTGTGTTATTTTCAAACTGACTTAAATTGGTCATTATAGAATCAAACACTTTTCAATAATCAGTTATAGAATGACAGTTTTATGTGAATACATTTATAAAGTGTGTTGAAAGGTGTTGGCATAAAGAACCAAGTATAATAAAGTACTGTTGCCTCTGAAAAGCATTTTCTCTATTTCTCAAAACAGTTTTCTGTCATTATAGTAATGTTTTGAGAAATCAAGGTGTTGTTAATAAAATCTTAATTATTCGTTTCTACGTTGTACAGTATCATATCGTTGTCTGGGAAAGGATTACTTAAGCAAGTGCATACTGAAATATATGCACTTCTAGAAAATTATATAATTCTTTTAACAGTTGAGTAAAAGAAATTCATATCGATTTGCTCTATTTGTACATGTATATAGTGTGCCTTTTTTGACTGGGCCTTTCTGGTCAGCTGTAAAGATGGGCCTTTTTGGACCGGGCCTTTTTGTACACTTGGCCTTTTTGTACACTTGGCCTTTTTGTCACTGGGCCTTTTTGACCCTAATTCTTAGAGGATCACTGACCTCGCCTACAGAGCTGCGACAGGTGTTATTAAAGACGATATTTTACGGATTTTATGTCCAGTATTATGAAACAAAAAAGTGAAAAATTGACTGGCTATCTTAAAGTCGTAACTACAGCTAGAAAAAGCTATAGTCTCGACCTTTAAGTCAGAAGAATCTAAAAATAACAACAACAACAACAACAACAACAAAAAAATACATTAGTGTCAATCAATATCAGAGTTTAAAGTTTACTTTCGGTCTAGATGTATGATTAGATTGGTCCATCAATTTTTGATTTACAGACGCGATTTATCAATTGACGGATAGCCGCTATTTAAAAAATGAAATTGATTTATCAATCAAATCATTCATTTTGTATGAAAGATTGGACTCCAACAATCAAGTAAGTCAGTTCCATCTGTATGCGACTGAAACGTCGAAACTACAGCTAATTCAACCTGTAGTTACGACATTTAGGTCGCCTACAATCCATATACCTTTTGTTTGATGTTCCTGGCCATTCATTCAGCAGAATAATGCGTTGATATAAATGTACCTCAGTCAAAATGCAAAAGTGTCGGAGGTCAGTTGATGAGACTAGTGGTCCGTAAAAAGTTAGAGAATGGTGAGATTTATTGTCTTTAATGAATCGAGTGAAACATAGATTTGATTTCATACTATTAGGTCGATGATCGATTGTTGAAGGTAGGTACCAAGATAAAACAGCGAGCTTGTATTTGTTAGCTAGTTACAACATGCTTCAACATATTTACACAAGAGCTGCGTTAAACCTAGTCGAACTGAGCTTTGACTCGCCCGCGAACTGTTTCCTCTTTTAGGCTTGGAGATTGAAAATCGGTATATCGCATCAATTTTGAACTTCTTGTCTCTAACTACCCATTTTACATTCTTTCGGTTAACGATTCAATGTTATAAAATTCATCCATAATTGACGGATCGCCCTTATAATCAAAGAGTTGATTGACAATTCAAATCGTTCATTTAGACCGGATTTGAACTTTGAGCTCTAACTTTGGTCGATATTGATATCAAGCATTTTTGTTGTTTGGCGACTCTAACATCGTTACATTCAAGTAGTTAAGACGTTTAGGTCGCCAACCAACCATTTAACTTTTTTGTTACATGTTACTGGCCATACCTTTTGTAAAATAACGGTCTTTCATATCGAAGTGGAACTTCCTATTGGATTTCAGAGGGCGTGGCAAGCGATCCGTCTATTTTGATAAATCTTTAACACGTCATGAAATCACATGTAAAATACCTAAGGTTCCCGTTTATATCTTTGCATGTTATCTATGATAAAAAAGTAATTCTAGAAGATATTCATACTTGTAAGCTTACAATTAAATTTCATCGCAATACATCGCAATCCTCTTTACGCATGCTCTGAAAGAACCTATGACCATCATGCCAGTTATATTTACCAACAATTAACACGTCATTCATCCCTCTGTATATTTCTTGGAAGGAAAATAAATGAATAAATAAATAAAGAAAGAAAGAACAATCAATAACTGGTAACGGACGTAACTTATTTATTTTACTGCTTTCTATAACAATTTGTTAGCATTTGTTTTATTTTATCTGGCTCGTATTTCTACATTTCACTTTTTAGTCCGGTTGCATTTGGTTTTATTCGGCTATACAGTCGATCTTGTTCGAGAAACCCCCTCTGTTAAGCAACCTCTTGCATGACGCGACCGCATCAAAAATTCAATTTCAACAATTTAAAGCTCTCTAAAAGAAGTGGTAGTTCATGTATTTGCTAAAGGCATATCATACCCAAATCCCATGTTGTTGGGACTTATTAGAATCGTCTCAGAGAGTTTGTTTACTCGAGGTGAATCTTCTAATCAATACACTTGTTTAAGAAGTCATTTAACTTTTTCCTGTTCAATCCCTCGTTGTTTACGCCCCTGGGATTTTATTCATGAGAAAACATTGTGGAAAAAGAAAAAATTGCTTGTGAAAGGATTAATGCTTTTGATTTGCTTGCTAGGGTAGCAGTTTTCTGAGACAGCATGTTATTAATCGCATATGGTGAATGTATTGAATATTTTGATTCAGATATATATAAGGTCTGGCTCACCAGTTATGATATCCATATATTGATTTTTTTGCTTGACCTTTGAAACTATCTATCATCTACACGCACTTGTTTCTTGTTTTTCTTTTGTTTGGTTGGTGGTTTGTAATGTTTACTTAGAAACAGTTATTATTTACAAAAGGGTGGGAAAACAAAATCAAATACAGTTTTAGTATAACATATCTTTAAAATTAGGTTAAGTTATCATATGTAACTTTTCGCCCCCGTCATAGAAATATCGTTACTGTTCCTTATCTCAATAAGTATCTCAAAGAGTTTTTCCGTGTTTGAATACAGGTGTATAACCTGATAATTACGCATGATAAATAGGAAATAGTGCAAATTAAAGACTCTGATCAAACTGTATGGTTTCTTTTGTCTTTCTATATTGTGTTAGTGTGTTTTATGAACAGAAACTGTCTTCAACGTCATTTCTCCATAGTTATGCATATTTTCTCTATTTGTAGAGGAGCATATGAAATGTGTTTTATGGACAGAGACCGTTAACTACAATTTATACTGGAGTACATAAAATGTGTTTTATGGACAAAGACTGTATACAACGTTGTTTCCTATAGTTATGTACAATTTCTCAATTCATAGTGGAGCACATGAAATGTGTTTTGTGAACAAAGACTGTAAACAACGTTATTTCTATGTAGTTATGTACATTTTCGCAATGTATTAGAGTACATGAAATGTGTTTTCTGAACAGAGACTGTGAAAAACGTTGTCTCTCTATAGTTATGTATATTCTCAATTTAGGTACAAAATTTGGTGGAGCACGTTAAGAAAGCCTTTAAAGATTATTTACTTCGAAAGATTTGGTTAGACGCAACAACAAAGAATCATGCTACAGCTAAGGTCAGTGAGACATTTTCTTTCTTAAACAGTATATAGAAACATTCCATCTATGTTTAAATTATGTTAACTTCTGTTGTTATATCTAGGCATCATTTTCAGAGAATTCTCTTTCCTGAGAATTAAGAAGGAACAAAAAAGGAACTTAACATAAAATAAAATTACATACATGTATCTTCTCATCCTCATTATTATTTAATTTGAGATACGTCAATTAATATTCAACGGGTTTGAATAACCGATTTTCAGCTCAATTGGCTGAAAGCCAGAGAGCTTTTGTCATGGCGTTGTGTCCTTTGTGTGTCTGTCCGTCAGTCCGCCCGGTCGTCCGTTCATAAACTTTTACTTCAAAAATCTTCTCAAAAATTACCCAACAGATTTCAACCAAATTTCACTGAAATTATTCTTGCGTGCCCCTTTACAAGATTCCCTCAAAGAATTTTGATCAGATGAAAAACATGGCTTTAATGGGCAGGATTAATTTCCGTATATTATGAAAGCTTTGAAAATCTTCTTCTCCGAAACCATGCGTTGGGCTTTTATCAAATTTTACCGGAATGATCCTTGGGTTACTTATTCAGATTATTTAATAATTTTGATCATTTGAAAAAAAAAATGGCTTAAATGGGCGGGGCTAAATCCAATATATGGTATATACTGAAAACTCGAAAATCTAAGAAACCTGTCGATAATGACCCTGGTGTGACTCCTTGTCAGATTCTTTTTTATAATTTTAACTTTTTTGGAAAAAAAGACATCGCTTTTATAGTGGTGGCTTTTGTCCATATATGGCATACAGTGCAAAAAACTGAAAAATTTGATAATACCTTATCGTCTGACTTAGAAAATGAATTTTACATAACTGGACTTGACTTTTGTAAAAACAACTAATCGTTTGAAATGCTTTTTAGAGCTATTTCAAAGATTTCAGTGACAAGATTTATTTTCTTGATATGGCAAAGAGGATTCGGTTTAAATTAAATTCTTGAAAACATTTGCCTAACACATTCCTGGTTTTCAAAATTTTAGACATTTTTTCAGACGAAAAATTAAAGTGGATTTAATTGAAATATAACCATTCAGTGGGGTAGAAAATATTGCTGAAACAGAAGAAATTACTTATTACAAGTAATTCATTCCTTTTCTACAATGTTTTCTCAACCATAAAATCATTGGGACATAAAAACCAGGAATTGAACAGGAAAGGGTTAATCCATACATTCAGGCCTTTGGAGCGATATGGGATCTCAAGGACTTCTAGTTCATACCGCCATCACTAAAGTTTTGAAATACAACCATTTTGTATTGTATGCTTGTGCAAAAAATAGATCCATAAAAAATTCACCAAAAACTAGTAAAATATTTGTTTTGGATTAAACCATTCCCACTCAAGCCCTCCTTTTTACGCGCCTCAATTAAAGAGCTTTGGAAAGCATTGTGGAAAATTAAGAAACTACTTGTATCAAGCAATTTCTTCATTATCCACAATATTTTTTACCTTGAAAGACAAAAAATCCATCAACTTGAAATTGTCGTCTGCAACTTTTTTCAATTTGGACCAGTCTAAAAATTTGTTGTGTGGGAATGGGTTAATTGGTGGTATTAAATTATAAGAAATGAAGACATTATTTTAATGTCCGCGTGCCCATACAGTGTAATTAAGTATTTAGATATAAGTTATTGTCATACTGATGTTCTCTGAAACGATTATTTGTACAGATTGATGAGATGATAGAAAAAGTGAGTTACCCATCCTTCATCATGAATACCACTTTTCTCGATGGTTATTACGAACATTTCGTTGTGGAAACAGACTGGTTTAGAAATCTTTTAAATTGGAGAAAATTTGTCATCAAAAATATGGTCACCACTCTCAGTCAAAAGTTCGATCGACAGAAAAGGTGTGTATAATATTATTTAAACCAAAATTACTTATGCATTTTCTGTTTGCTTCTAAAAAAAAATGGCTCTAATTTGATATCCATTTAATTTATTTTCATTTTCTTATTTCTCCAATGTTTTCGCATTTTTGGTGACTTTATTATGTTAATAAAAAAAAAATCAATTCTTTATTTCTTTGATTATGAATGAATATTCGTATTAAGATTTTATTCTTTAAAAAAAATAATTTTAGTTTCATCTATCAACTTTTCTGCATTCTTATTGACAAAGTAGTTCCATCAAAAATCTTTTTAGAAAAGAAGAGAGTATTCTTTTGTTTTCATTTTGGTATGAAGCGAAAACTCAAAACCCACTTCATTTTCAATGAAACAACAACAAAAATATTCTCTTCGTGTGTTGTATATTAGCTAGTTTATAATAGCACTTCGATCAATTTCATCAAAGTATGCACTTTTATATGAGTTACAGGACGTTTTTTATTAATTATAGATATTGTTTTTAAAAAAAGGCGGATTGGAGAGTGGTTTAATTATATTTCAAAATTATGGTTTTTATCATCTTCTCTTAAATATGAGAAAGGCTAATGTAACAATCATAGAATTGAAAGAAATCAGCGTTTTTAGTGAATTATGTAAACAATTATATTGAAAATGTGTATCATTTATTTCTTACTTGTTCAGTATACACTAATATAAGACGAGTCTTTATTTAACAGAAATTCTTTTTATGTTTAAATATAAATAAAATGACCATATAACTTAGGTGTGCATAATTTATTCTAACAAGCAAAATATAACTAAGAAGCTTGCGCACTGCGATCTGTATTCATTAATTACATCCAAAATGATTAGTTACCGATTTGTAGTTATATTTAGGGCTTCGGTTATGAAATTGCTACTCTTCTGATTAATCTTTTTCAGATGGCGAATTTTAGCTAATTTGGTTGCTAGGTTTAGTTCTCATGTATAATATCATTTTTGCTTTTGTTTTATACATAACTTGTAGTTTTGTTTTAAATTATTATGACGATAAACTATACAGCTTAAGTCAATAAAATATTGCCTATATTCTCTTGTCTGTGAAATGTTGTGAAGCATTTTAAATTAATCGTTGGTTTATACTTGTGGACGAAGAACGACATTCCCCTTTTATTTTCAGTTGGATCAACCCTCCAGTGACGGTCGAATCCGACTACTCTCCCGTCCGAAATGATATCATATTTCCTATTGCCTTATTTCATCTGCCTATTTTCAACCCAGAGGGGCCATCGTAAGTAAAATTTGCATTTTTAGGCTTATCTTGCGTTTGTAGAGAAATATAAATAATCAATCTTAACTAGCTTTCTTATTCTAATTCTATAATCTAATACCGTCGGTTGGCTACTAAAGTTCCGTAGATATAGCTTTTTTCAAAGCTGAGTCGTTGATTTTTGAAACGCATAAATTTAAGATTTACACAACGGGCGCTCTTGCTTCATTTGAAACACAAATGTTCTCAGTTTATCCATATATAACAAGGTAAATGCGACGTACTTGTTTATTCATTGAACCTGTATTGATGTTTTATTAGTACCTTGCTCATAAGGTTTTTCTTTGTCATTCATGGAATAGGTATTTTCTGTGTTGGTATTTTTGTTAACGTACGAAAACAAAAAGGGAATGTTATATGCATATGCACTCAAAACATGGTATTAGCAGATGACTGCTAATTCTCTTTTCTTTCTATTTTGTCTATTCCAGGGCGCTGAACTTTGGGGCCATTGGTTCACTCATTGGACACGAAATTACTCATGCCTTCGATATACAAGGTAAGACCGCAGTTTGTTTCAGAAATTTATCAAATTGGAAACAAGTAACACGTGAAAGTATATGCTATTTTCGTTTTAGACATGTAACAATATGATTGGTCTGATCATATGCTGAAATTTTGAAAACTACGACAGGGTGGGTGGAAGACAAATAACCTCAGTTTGAAACCAAGACCTCGTAATTCCGGCTTTGTATGGGTTAGCGAGACAGGGTTGTCACAATGACAGTTTGGTGTGGATGTGTGCGATAGCTAGCCCCTACCTAGGTCCGTCCGATTTTGTCAAGACCATAACTAACCTAATTGACGGTTAGCTCGTCTTGCCCGCTGATATCGGACAGGAAGTTCCACTTCGATTTTAACGGTGTTATTTTACAAATTGTATGGCTCTTAATGCGTAAAAAATAAAATGGCAGGTTCGCGACCTTACATTCAAGTCACCAAATCAAGGAAGATGCTTAACGTAAATGTCTGTCAATTATCGAGTTCAAAGTTCATTTCCGGTCCAAATGAATGATTCAATTGGTTGATTCCTTGATTGATAGCCGCGATCAGCCAATTGTGTATGGCCTTCGATGTAATTTGGTATATTTATTCTTCGTCATGAATGTATTTGCCATTTGAATTATTTGTTACGACATTTAGATGGACAAGCAACGGTTCTCTTTTCGTTTCTTGTTCACTAGCTCGTATTTTACAATTTTACGTCATTTAGTATCTTTGCTAAAGTACCTTGTCTGAGGTGAGCGGATAATGGTAATGATCCGACAACTGCGGCATGTTTCATCCTTACCATACTGAACCTGGAATATTGCGGTTATAGCAGGAGGTATAAACAAAGATCAGATTGCACAGTCTGATCTTAGTCTACACCTCCTATCTGTCCTTTTGAAAAAAGAGTTGTATAACGAAATTATTTTTTAAAAGAAGTATTGACAACTGGAACAATAAGCACTTCCAGTGCTTTCAGCTCTTTGTTTTTTTTTTTTATACAGTTCTGAAAAGGATTTTATACAGCATAAAAAGGGTTGATATAACGACAAATTGTACATCAATGAAACACGAATTTGGCCAACTTGATTCTATATTTTGATTTGTATTGTTGTATTGTTTACAGGTCGTCAATATGACGGTTACGGACGTTTACGAGACTGGTGGGATCCCGTAACGGCCGACATGTTCAATACAACGACACGATGTATGAAAGACCAATACGATCATTTTATCATTGGAAATATGTCCGTAAGTTTGCTGATAATATACGATACACTTCTATTTATTTATTTTCTTGCTTCTAATGGCGTGCTCTTATAGAATATTGTGTTGATAAATACTGAATAACGTAGAGTGAATATTGCTCGAGCGATCACTTGCATTAAGGGATCATTTCCATAAAGCGACCGCAATCAAAATCCCCTTTTCCAAATAAAGATGTGATCTTATTTGTTAAAATCATAAACCTCGAATCCAATGTTATTTGAAGTCATTAGAATCAGCTTAGTGAGATTCTAGTGAGTCCCAACAACATAAGATTTAGCGAGAATTCTTTAGGTCAATAATTTATGTTTGCAGCTGAATCAATCGTTCATATATTTCACAAAAATGTGTTTAAAGTTGCGATTCTCTTAAGCGACCACTTTTTGATCGTCCCATTAGAGGACGCCAAATACAAGATTTTCTGTAATTTCCTGTCAACTAAACAGCTTTCTCAGTTTAGTTTTGTTCTTTTCTTGTAAGACTGAAGTTTAGAACCAGGAGGAAACATGATTCAGCAAAAGACATCGAAAGAAATCAGTTCGTGTACATTAATCAGCCTTATTGGAATGATATGAAATGTGATATAAAATAGATTGCTCATGCTATATAGACGTACAAGTCAAAACGATATTTGGTATATTCTGAGTACAAGCAGGTATCTAAAACAATGAAATTTACTTATTAGAAGATGAAGAGAATATTTTTTTGTTTTCATGTAGGTATGAACCGAAAAAGCTAATCACCCTGTATGAATACGCGAACTTCATTTCTTATAATTTAATAGTATCGAGCGAAAAAAGCAAAAACCCTACATCTTTTGATACCTTTTTGTATAGGACTATTTTGTGCGGAAGTATACAAAATAGCTGCGTGCTAAAAATTTTGTTCGTGGAGTTGTGAATATTTTTTCGACCAATCAGAATGCCCGATTTTGATAGACTAAACTAAAAATTAAATTATAATAGAATAAAAGTGCAATATGGACTAATTGGAAGTTTGCATACCATTTTGTTTTTTCTCACAGATAAATGGTGAACAGACGTTAGAAGAAAATATAGCCGATAATGGTGGTCTTCGAGCAGCTCATATTGTAAGTTCCTTGATAGGTAACCAGTAGCTCGCTATGAATTAAATTCACATATATATTAGATACTTGAGAACAGAAATACAGACGTGTAGAAATACAAATACAGAATTAATTTGCAATCTGATTACAATCTGATCACAACTTTGTATGTGTATGTAAAGAGAATATTACCTTTACAAGACATACTGTAGCGAAGACTATTCTTGTTAGTCGCTGAAACATAGTTTGTGTATGCTCTTAAAGAATAACAATGCCTGCAGTTTCAAAGAGATTAGCCAATAAATTTCATTTGTTAAACTTTTTACATAAAATATGTAAAAATAGTAACAACAATAGATTGGTAAATACATAGGTTAAAAAAATCAGTTAAATGTCGCTGAATCGAATTACATGTGCATCTGAGGTATGTAAAATGATAAACTACACGGTTTACACTGAAAAATGAGGTGTTACTTCCTTTTGAAAAGACACACACACACTCAACTCTGTGGCTTCGGTTTGGGAAATCTTAAGCATATGAGGTATATGCTTTGTACGTTTGAGTATTAAAAAAAGTGATTCTCTGATTCCAGGCATACGAACTGTGGATGGACGAAAACGGACAAGAAGCTCCATTACCCGGTGTAAATCTAAACAACCAACAAATCTTCTATATCAGTTTTGCTCAGGTAACAGTCAGAGACTCCACTTCATGGATATTGTCAGTTGGATACCAAAACAACGTAAAGACATCGTGATTCAAGCGGTGTTTACGATATTTTTGTAGTTCACAGAAGATATAGAACAAATGTTTAAAATCTGATCTTATACCTTAACCCATTCCAACACAGTGACGCTTTTGGACACCCCCAAGAAAATGATTCAGAAACCATTGTGAAAAATGAAGGAATTGCTTGTAGCAAGCAATTTCTTCATTTTCCACAATGTTTTCTACCGAGAAATATGAACAAATCCAAAATTTCATAAACTTTAAATTGCCGTCTACAACTTCCATCAATTCTAAAATTTTGTTGTCTTGTAATGGGTTAAATGTTGTTTAATTTTTTGTCTATTAATTTTCTGTATTCAATAAATCCATAATCACACAATGCTGCTTTTGGTCACCCCGAAGAAATTTTATCGTAGTAAACTTCGTGGGAAAAGAGAAATCGCTTATGAAAAGCAATTTATCTTTTTCGAACATTTTTCTACCTAATTTCAAGCTTATTTTTTCAAATTTAGTATAATTTGAACATCTTTTAATTTGGACCAGTCTAAAATATTTTCGTCTGGTAATGTAATGTTGTATCAGTCAATCTTTAAAGGGAAAGTGATCTTTGTAATTGTAGTTCTACGGAAAACGTGTCATTCGAAATCATTTCGATTTAAGTCTTTGTATCTAGTGGTGAATAGCTCAAAAACTTTATTCACTCTACGTCATTTTAAAGTCGAAAGTGTATGTCGATCGAAAGCTTTCTTGGCAATGCTTAAAAATAAGACACCCAGTTTTTTTTAAATATAAATAATCTTTGAGAAAAGAAAACTTTACTTCATGGTCTAAATTTTCTACCAAAGCCATTGACTTATGGCTGATTCAATCTGTAATAAATTTGTTTAAATGGAAAAAAAACCTTTTGTTTGAATATTCAAAAGTTCCAAACTATTTTCTCTTCAGTTATATTGCTCAAAATGGAAAGACAGCGGTATAAAGGATTTCTTGAGGAGAGATAGCCATAGTCCGGGTCCATATAGGTAAGATATGCCTTATTCATGAGTGACGGATCGCTTGCCCCGCCCACTGGCCTCTGATATGACTTATTGACAGGGGCATTGCTTTGTAAAAGTTATGGCCAGGGACACAAAATTAAAGAAAATCGTTTATGTCGACTTTAACGTCGTAACTACGCTTTGAATAAACTTAAGATACCGACTTTTAAGTCGTCAAACCAACAAAAATTCTAAGCATAAAAGTTCAGAGTTCAAAGTTCAAATGAATCATTTGATTAGTCGATTTTGATTGACAGGATTGGTACGTCAATTGAATATATCGCGTGATATTTCCAGTAAAAATCACGTGTTAAAAGCAATATAGACATCCACACAGACTATATAGAATATGCACTGATCTTATAGAGAAATTATCTATCCACTCTGAGCATAGTGGGAAGGGGTGGGAAAAGCTCGATCCTGCGCCGACTGTGCAAGCGGACCATGATTGGAAGATTTTTCATTTCTTACAACTTTTCTCATGCATTCATTTTTGAAATACGTATAATGATTGTTATCACGGGAAAGGGGAAATACTTTGAACATCGTAAAACAAATATCCGTACAAGAAATTGGATTTAGAAAAGATCAGAGGGCCAGTTTCGAAAATAGTCTACAGAAAGGCAGAGTAACGCTTCAAAACATAAAATCTCTGACCTTGTCAGAATACACCGTCGTTACTTTCCACACTGTTTTAAGAGGTCTCGAGTGGTCCTACTTCGCTCGATGAAACACCGTTATATAGGAATGAAATTTCTGTAAAGACGAAGTGCACAGCCATTACATATATAGAAATAATGTAGAACGATTTCAAAGAGCTCTGTCGTATGAAAGGTTCTCTCTTCAGTCTCTTCTGAGCTTAAGGCGTTTCTTTCTAAAATTGTTTAACTTCATTGTCCATAAATAAAACCCTATGATGTGGGTACTTTTACAATTGTTTTGTAAAGACGGTTCAAATAACGACCCACAACATAATATGGTTTTGATGAGAAATAATGACGTATTTAGATTGCCTTTATACCCTCTTATCTTATTGTCCGAGAGACTTCTAGAATATTGTTGTCCATTCTGATGTTGAATCTTTTATTATTATTCCAGGATTGAAGGTGCCTTATCCAACTCTCTAGCATTCCAAGACGTTTTCCAGTGTTCATATGTTTCCAAGTACAACCCCGCTACCAAGTGTCAAGTATGGTGATCCAAGTTGGCCAGGTCTCGGTTAGAAACACATGAACAAGAAATAAGGCCGCGTCTTCAGGGCTGATTGAAAATTCGTTATTGCCCTACCAGTATACCGCAGCCGTGCGGCCCAACTGACAGATCGCTGGACCCGTCACCTGAACTTTCTCCTAATACATTCAACGGCGTTATTTTACAAAGCTTGCGGTCAGTCGAATTTAACAAAAAAGTACAATTATTGCTTAGCGACCTAAACATAGTAACTACAGCTTGACTATGCTGTAGTAACAACGTTTCAGTCGCCATATCAACACAATGTTTTCCCTAAATGTCGGCTAATGTCGGGTTCATGATTCACTTCCGGTCCATATAAATGATTTGGTTAGTGAATTGATTCTTTGATTGACAAAAGCAATCCTTAATAGCTGCATCATAGCAAGGTAGATTTTAACCAGAATTAAGCTATGATTGTTTTTATAGCTGTTCCAACGAAACATTTAATAAAAAAAGATCAATACCCTTCTAGTAATAAATTGACAAATCGCATGCCCCACCCACTTATTACGTTGGTCACGCCAATCGACTCCGACAGGAAGCCCCGCTTCGATTTTTACGGTGTTATTTCGAAAAATTTACGCCCAGCAATATGTAACAAAAAGTAGAATAGTTGGTTGGCGACCTAAACGTCGTAACTACAGTTTCAATAAGGTGTAGTTACGACATTTAAGTCGCCAAACAACATTAACGTTACACAAATGGCAGCCAATTCTGGAGTTTAAATCTCAATTTCGGGCTGAATGGATAGTTTGATTGGTCGATATATTCCTTGATAACCATCGCGATAGGACAATTGAATCGAAAGTGGAAGAGGTCTGTTATCTAGGAAACCCTACCTAAATGACTTTTTTCTTTAAGTATTTTA
The DNA here is from genome assembly GCA_946902895.1 of Fragum fragum. Lineage (NCBI taxonomy): Eukaryota > Metazoa > Mollusca > Bivalvia > Cardiida > Cardiidae > Fragum > Fragum fragum. The sequence goes on along the minus strand of OX336374.1, from coordinate 25,704,731 downwards.
ATGAGCTATCTTTCTGATTCAAAAATCTGTTACAACTGCATTTTTTAAAGTTAGCCCATTGCCAGCCGACAAAATTCATAATTGGTCAGATTTTTAAAAAGTTGCTGATGACAGCATCTATTTGATAGAAAATTTAAAATGTTTATTTTGGATAGAAGGGGAACAGCAATAACGAGACAATTGTGACGTCATCAAAACGTAAAGTAACGTCATTCAGCCGTCATTCAGGCAGGTTTTTCCTATATAACGGATCATGAATTTTTTGTTGAAGTAAATTTCTATATAAGGTACTGCAGGCAGCAAACAGATGACATATACTGGTAGTTTATATAGTGCAGGTTAAAGCCTTCAAATATGCATTCCATTCATTTCTCATCACGACAGCAAATTGAGCCATGTTGTAGTCACAAGTGGATTATACCCGAACATTGATAGGTGGGGGTCATTTTTGGTCTAGATAATTTGCCCATTATGTTGGTGATCGGCATAACGTGTGATTTGTGAAAAAAAGTGGTGACGGATCTTTCTTTTTTCACTTGTGTGTTCCTCGTGACAAAAGTGCGCTGTTTTGCTGGAAGGTCAAGGTCATCTGTCTAGATCAAGGTCAGATATTAAAGCCATACATGCATACATCAAATTTTGGTACTTGATAGATGCATTGTTTGTTAAACAAAAACGACTCAATTCATGCCTTACTAATTGGAAAAATCTTTGATTTTTAGAAAACATTGACAAAACTAATAATAATTTTGGGTTTGCTTCTTTACACTTTTTCTTATCATGACATAATAGATTGAACAGGGTTATGTGGTTATAATTAAACAATGGTTTGGGGGTGGGGGCGTATTCGATAGCCGCGCGATTTAGCCCGTTTAACATGCGTTTCTTGCATATTTATAGAAGTAAGAACATTTAAGTTTGGAAACAATTTTTCCAAAGCTTTTATATTGCTAGGCGTTTAAAAGCGTCATTGTGTGGGGAATGGTTAAAACTATACCAAAAGCTTAACAAATATTTGCAAACGCCTCTCTTTTATTTTTTTTTTTTTTAGATATTGCTCCCTAAAGAAATGGAAGAATACATGCTAATTGTGATAAAAGGGGCTTATTAGAGCTTGTTTTAATCCTGTATTAATCAGACAATTGAAAAAAAAATCTACTTGTAGTTGATATATTGTTAGCATTTTGTTATTTCTTTTGAAGAATTTTGCTGTACATGAAAATATGTTTTATTTATTTGTTTGATATTTTCTATTGCATTTGTCTTTCTCGAAAACATGTTTCCTTGTTTTATATGGTGCTTCAAAAAAGTTCACATTTTTGTCGAGCGTGTACTTCTGAATCAGAAGCGTGTGTGCAAATATATGCGGATGCATCTTTATAATTTATACATGTGTTTATATATTCCATGTGTGGACGTTAATAGATACAAGTTCACACATAATTTTCTGCTACACTCATAGAATATACGAATATATCTGCTTACCAAATATTCAAGGGGGCGTTTATATTTCTAAACACATTCATCAATTATGTTTTAAACATACACTTTATAAATTTACTGGTATATATACATACAGTCAAACTGTAGTAGAGAGCCATCCTAAGGATCCATAACGTCTCTTTTTATACACGTGGCTGTCTTACCAGATTGGTCATTTTGTCTTAAAAACAGTTATAGTCCATCCAAAGAATAACCCACAGTGTCTCGTTTACACATTGGCTGTCGTATCGATGTTCATGGACCAGATGGGCCTTTACGAACAAAATGAACCATCTCATACATGGACATTGGTATCAAAATAAAAAATATTCATAATCGAAAAATCGTGATTTTGACAAACTTTGAACCAAAATCAATTGCTTTATGTTATATACTTGTTTCCTGTAGAGGCTCTTATGTAAAGCTTTCCCCTCATTTTTGGACCTAGAAGTAATGGGTGTTTGGTGATGGAGCTCTTACAAGGTTCGTTGTATAGGAATTCATTTAAGAGACGAAGAGAATATTTTTTTTTGTTTTCATGGAGGTATGAACCGAAAAAACTGATCACACTGTATGAAGACGCGATTAGGCTTTTCGGTTTATACTGCCATGAAAACAAAAAAGTATTCTCTTCATTTCTTTTAATTAAATAGCATCGAGCGAAAAATTCAGATAGTTAACAAATTTTGATACCTTTTTGTATGGGACTATTTAGTGCGGAAGCATACAAACTCGCTTCATGCTCAGAATTTGTTCATGGAGTTATTTTATTTTTCAACCAATCAGAACGCCCGTTTTTGATAGACGAAACTAAAAATTAAATTATGACATAGAAATGTTTCAATGTGGATCCTTTCAGTAGATGAAGTTCTTAATATTAACTGGTGTACCAGATTTGGATGTATATTTAATCTATTTTCCACATAATGACGCTTTTAAACGCCCAATAATGTGAAAGGGTTGGGAAGCATTGTGGAAAATGAAGTAATTGCTTGTGACAAACATTTTCTTCATTTTCCACAATGTTTTCTACCCAGAAAGTTGAAAAATCCAAATTTTCATAAACTTCACATTGTCGTCTGCAACTTCTTTCAATTTGGGCCAGTCTCAAATTTCGCCGTCTTACATATATCCGCAGATGACATCGTGGTTAAAGAAGAAATTGATTGTAACAAGATATTTCTCTTTTTATTACGATGTTTTCTACCGTTAAAACAAACTTTTTTCAATTAACATTTTGAAACAAGGAAAGGGTTGAGTAGTAAAATATAAGTCAATCACATTGTCGTTGGATGTACAAAATGTCGTAATTACAGCTTTATTGTAGTTACGACATTTTGCTCGTCGGACGACGACATGTCTTAGCGCAGTCTATTATTTTTCATTCGGTATTGACTTTGATCATTCCATATTCATTTTGTTTGAAAATCATTATTTGTTATGTCATGTAAATAAAGTTTGTGTATTTTTTAAAAATGAAACAAGCCATTTATAAATTTGCTTATTTTTGCAATAAAAATGTTAAGATACTGGATTTTAGACTTTTTTAATCACCGTTCGTGGCCCTTTCCCGTACAACCTCTGGTTTTAACGTCCCTGTGATATTAAACTCTCTTGTAAAAATCGATTTCCTCTTTATCCGCAATTATTTCTATCATTATAGGATAGTTCAATTTTGAATTATAAATACATGTACTGTACTATGTCGTCTGCCACCCATTTGAATTTGGAAAACTTCAAAACTTTGAAAAAAAAAAACAGTCAAGTGTTCAGTGGTTCTTTTGTACGATATTGCCAAAGTATGATCAGTCTAGTATGTGATGGCTCGCCGTTACCATTCATTGAGATGGATACTCAACACAAGTTTCGTTTTCAGTATGATGCTTTACCGTCACTGGCTGATATTGAAGAAAAAATCTAAAAGTAGCCGTAGATAGAATGGTGGCAAACTGTCACTGATAAGAAAAAATGTGACCACAATTGTAGAAATTCTGAGAGTTTTAGATACTTTGTAAAACAGTGATAATTTGTTAAGAAACTGTGATGCCTAAGTGCAGTACGGCATTAACCCATTCCAACACAAGAAAATTTTAGACTGGTCCAAATTCAAAGAAGCTGCAGACGACAATTTCAAGTTGATGGAATTTTAATTTCTTTGGTCTTTTGGGATAGAAAACATTGTGGATAATGAAGAAATTGCTTGTTACAAGCAATTTCTTCATTGTCCACAATGTTTTCCAAAGCTTTTTTCTTGTGGGGCGTAAAAAGGAGGGCTTGAGTTGGAATGGGTTAAGTACATATGCACTGTGTCTGTGAATTGCATACCATTTTTATCTACAGGTCAAGGTATTTATTGAAACTTAAAGAGTTTTCTATACATCCTACAAAGGTGTGCGGCCCACCGTTTTAGTCGATAAGTCATGTCTAGCGATGAAAAAAAGCAAGATTTAGGTTCCAAATAAATAGATTTTCATATAACTCCTTCAGACATCAAAAGGATTGATTGATTGATTGAATGGGGTTTAACGCCGCTTTTAACAGTATCGCGGCGGCTGGAGCACCTAACAATGGATTCCTGGTATTTCTCACACCAGTACTACCACTACATCCTTTCCTAGCCTCCAGCTGCTATCCCACTTAGGTTTACGATTATCAACCCATTGGTGAGAGACAATTGTCGGAAAGAATATTTGCCGCCGCCGGGGATCGAACCCATGACACCTATGATTGAAGATTAGGAGTCTGGCGCGCTACCGACTGCGCTATGACGGCGGCGACATCAAAAGGAAGGTGATCGGTAGTTCTGACTGGCGATTATATTCTTTTTGTTTTCGGAATATTACATTGTGACGATTTCAAGTCACAATAGGTGACGGTTAGCCACCGGGTACTAGACTGATGATCTATATATGTAAACACGGAACTCATTATCTAACCTGTGTGTCAGAAATGACAATCTAATCGAATTTAGTCTAGCGAAAGAAAGAGTAATCAACACACTACTATATCGTGAGCATATTGAGTCAAAATGTACCAGGAAAGCCAAACTTGGCTTGTCACAATATGGCATGGCTGAGAATGTGGTTAGTAAAGGCATTTCTTATTTTTCTGAACAGGCGCTCCGTCACGTCTTACATGGCGAGATTAAAACGATTTCGGATTGGATGTAATAATTATAATCCAATCCAGAAATAGACAGGGCCGGTGTTTTGAAATAATAAATATAGTAACAATAAAATATAATAATCTAAAATAAATAAATAAATAAATAAATAAATAAATAAATAGATAGATAGATAGATAGATAGATAGATAGATAGATAGATAGATAGATAGATAGATAGATAGATAGATAGATAGATAGATAGATAGATAGATAGATAGATAGATAGATGGAAAGATAGATAGATGGATGGATAGATAGATAGATAGATAAATAAATAAATAGATAGATAGATAGATAGATAGATAGATAGATAGATAGATAGATAGATAAATAGATAGATAGATAGATAGATAGATAGATAGATAGATAGATAGATAGATAGATAGATAGATAGATAAACGACATTGCTCCCGATATATTTTTGCTCTATTTTACGATCTTGGACCTCAGAGGGATGTACATCAAGGGTGTCCTCTGAACCAGTGTGGGTTATCTATAAGGGTCGCATCATGGAAACAAGTGAGAAATGAACAATGATATAACCACCAAGGACACACATGGTTCCCATATCTCTTCTGTGATCCTATATGAATAACACTCGGAACCCATATCGCCATTTGAATGCCATTAAGGACCCATTCAGTTCCGAGATGGGAATAAGCATGCAATAATGGACCAATGAGTCTTCTACATATAGTCCCTTTATGGGCAATTTCATGAACTTAGGACTAATCCTGTATTTGCTTGTATGGTGTATTCTTAGCCAACTTATTATTACGAGAGATACTCTGTAAATATCACAGATCGAGAATTCCATTTCAACAAGAATATGAATTTAAAAGTTGTTTCTTCATTTTGGTGTTTTTTAGAATTTCGATTTTTAGCTTTTTGTTTATTGATAGTGGTCCTTTATCATCGGACCGTCTAACGTATCCTAAACTTCTCGTATTGAACCCATTAGGGTCCCATATGAACATCCTGCCCCCAGTTTATGTTAATTTGTTTGCTTAGACCGGTACCGCCGTCGGTTTTAACAAAAGGAGGCTTTGTTAAAGTAGACAGTGGTACCAGTGTGATGCTTCAAGCTGGGATACGTTCAATGTTGTTACACACCGGCTTAGAAAAATAATTTTACCACATATATACAATATTGAATTCAAAATCAAAAGTCGTAAATTCCGATAAATTCCGATTATTAAAGAAGTGAATTTTCTCTTGACTTAACCTGAGTTTTGTTAAATTGGGCGAGTTGTTAAAACTGTTACTGATCAGGTATGGTTAGGTGGCATACATGTCAAAATTTGTTTTTATAAATGCAAGTCAGTCTTTCGGAATTTCTACTTCTTACCTTTTCATAGAATTAGAACAATATAGTCCAGTTTCCATGACTTTTGTTAACCATTTTGAGTATTTCGCGCTATCCGCTGGCCCATTAGAGAACTTTATTATTTAATCGAACGAACAACCAGGAAGTCACCAAACAAGCAAACCTTGCTGTCACATGATCACACTTCAAAATGAAAGTAGAACGTGAAGATCAAAGTGTAAGAGCGATAACCATTTTACTTTTAAGGTAATCGATGTTTAATTGGTACAACGAATGAAGAGAAAAGTCAGATATTTTACCTAACTAAAAAGCTAAATGTTTATATTTTTGATTCGGCCCCACAACTTCTCGGTTTCAAATTAATGGACAGACTGACCGTATTTACAAATTAAGAAATATAGAGATACAATCATTATGTTGGTTCTTGCGATTAACCCCAGTGTCTATTCTAGGATTTAGAAAGAAGAGGGGAAATTTATTGAAAGTTGACATTATTGCGACGAAAATGGGAATCTTTGCTCTTTCTCTACATTAAATAATCCCCCTTCAATGAAGGCTTCATCTTCAAATATCTATCTATATATACTGCCCAACTGCTTATGTACTTGGATTCAAAACCTTATCCTACAAATACTATTGCAGTTTTTGTGGTATTTTACAATAGACATCTATTTATAAGTGACTGACAAGTTCTTTTCGTAATTGATCACTAACTTTAACAACACCTTGATGTGGAGGATGAGACTTTGTTTCTCAACGAGTCTACCTGATCATAATATCTAGATTTGGGGAGAAGAATGATAGAAATGAAGTGAATTATAGATGGCATTTCAAATGTTGTTAAATGAATCAATACATAGCTGGAACCACTTTTAGAAAGAAGTTGGGTTAGGGTCCTCCCCTTCAACAAAGTGAGTTTTCTGTGAATTTTTGTCGACCATAGATAGTTTCTTGATATATATTGAGAGACAATATTGAAATAAAAGTGCAGTAAATCCTGATGTTTCTTCATGTGTCAAAGTGATTTATGTATTGATTATATCAAAGTTGATTTCATGGGCTCAATGGGCCTACTAGAAAAGTCATGGGTTATATTGATATTTTGAAATAAGGATACAATGCATATTTTTACTGTCCCCTGAGTATTATTATAATCACAGTTTACTGTAGATACATTCTCATATACTAAATTTTAAGATTTTGATTGATTGACTGGGGTTTAACGCCACTTCATACAGTATTTCAGTCATATTGCATTGGTTGGAGCACCTAACAATGGATTCCTGGTATTTCTCTGACCAGTACTACCATTCAATCCTTCCAAGCTTCCAGCTTCTATCCCACTTTGGATTAAGATTATCAACCCATTGGTGAGAGACAAATGTCGGAAAGGATATGTGGGGCCCCCGAGGATCAAACCCATGACATCCAATGATTGAAGAATGGGAATCTGATGTGCTACCGACTGTTATATGATGGTTGCTTTTAAGATTTTGAAGTTGACTTTTTATTCTTGAATGTGCTCAGCTAACGGAGGATGTTGTACAAACCAGATTAAATGTATTCGTTTGATTTTATTGCCAATCCCATTAACCCCCCCCCAACAACAACAAATAAAAACAGATCTGCAAATGATTTGACTCGTACATCAAATTTTGTTGCTCCTCAGACAAGCTTGAACTTCACATACAATGTTTTGCAGATGTATTGATTGAAGAAAAAAGGTATGTCAGACTTTGTGACTGTAATCAGTGACCCAGCTTCCATAGACTATACAGTTGCTGACACCAGGAGTTATGTATTAAACGGTAAATTCATAAAACTAGTATCATATTGGTTAGTTTACAGAATAATTTTCCAATTTACACATATTTACGCAATACACTTTTTTATTTTACACATGTTGACATACTAGGATCTGATTAATATTTTTTAGAAAAATGTTTGTCTTCAATTACAGAATTCTATAACTTGCTTACATTCAAAAGTAAAACCTTTTTACCCCTTCCTGCTCTTTTATGCCCACAAGAAAAAAAAATAACATTGGAAAACATTGAGGAAAATGAAAAATTGCTTGTCACAAGCAATCTCTTCATTATCCACACAGTTTTTCTGCCAAATAATAAGAAAAATATTTAGAAATTCAAAATTTTGTTGTCTGATAATGGGTTAGATAAAATACAACTGTTATTTATATGACATAATTGTTATGGTACGGATGTAGATAAAAGAGAAATTGGCCGTAAAGAATTTGTTTCTATACAGTCACATTAACTCAATGTCTACAACTCCATTGAATTTAGACTAGTCTATATATTTGATTGTGTAATATCTATTATCATTCTTTACTATTTCAGAGATAACCAGGATCCACTGGGTAGACTCATCAAACATAAATGAGTGCACGAACAAACAATGTAAACGGAAGTTTTCTGTCATTGATCGCAAACACCACTGCAGAAAGTGTGGCAATGTGTTCTGTAAGGCTTGTGTTAGTTACAAGCGTAGACTCAGCTACTTGGCTCGTTGGGATCCAGAGGGTAAACTTTATCAGGTTGGTATATAAAGCCTTGGGAATTGCTTTAGGTGTATTGATAGTTAAACTAATTTTCTTAAAAGAATTTTCACCAGTACCTGAGTCAAGAGTCATTTACCTTTGGGCCAAAATATTCAAGAGTCAAAATTGAAATCTCATGAGACAAAATGTCATATGGCCCGTGCTAAAATTTAGAAAAAATAATAGTACATAGAAAATTTTTTATAAAGTGCTATAATTCTTTTAGCAATGGTGCCTCATAATTAACTCTAAGGTGTATCAGCTGTTACCACACAATACTGCCTTTTTACGACCTTCAAGAAATGGGAATGGAATGGGAATGACGATATTGCTTGAAAGAAGCAACTTCTACATTTGCACTATGCTTTCTCTCCTGAATTATAAGAAGATTTTTACATTTCCATGAATTCGTCATCTGAAACTTCTTTCAAATTGGTCCATTCTAAAATTTTGTTTGGTAAAGGGTAAAAAATTCTGTAACTAACTGTATTGAAAGTTCAGTCACGAAGTGCTCTAATGACCCAGAAGGTGTAGAGCCTTGATGTTTGCATGAAACATCAGTATACAGACCTCTTTCAAAATAGCCATAATCATGATCATTAGGTCCCCTGGGCCGAAGCCCCAGCAGGGTGGGGTTTATATAGGAACAATTTTAAACAACATCTCCTCCCAAACCATTGGGCCAATTTGAACCAAATTTTGCAGAAACGTTCCTAAGGTGGTCCCTTTTCAAAATAGCTAAAAGAATTAAAATCTGTTCAAATCTCTGGTTGCCATAGCAACAAATGTGAAATTTTTAAATAATCTTTTAAAATCTTCTCCTCCTGACCCATAAGGTGTAGAGTATTGACATTTTGCATGAAGCATCAGTATATTGACCTCTTTCAAAATAGCTAAAATCATGATCCTCAGGTCCCCAGGGGTGGTGCCCCGGGGGGGTGTTATAGACATGAATCGTCAGTTCATTGACTTTTCTGAAATTATAATCTATGGATCAGAGGGAGGGAAAAGTTTTTTCCTTATTTCAAAGTTGCCCTAAAGCCTTGGATTTTGTAATTTAGACTTTGGGATCCCCATGTACACAGTCTATTTATGTATAAAGTATGGCCCACTTGTATAATAATCCTAACCTTAACATGAAATTTGACTGTTGAAAGAAAAAGAGTCTTTATCTCAGGTGAGTGCCCCAGGGCCAATGGCCCTCTTGTTTAAAGGGATCAGGATGAATGAAAGTGAAAACAAGGCTGTTGCATTTCAGTTAGGCAAAAATGACAAGATACTTGGAATTACCTATCTCATATAGGAAATATGCCTAATGCAATAGGGTTAGATTGTATTTGTATTATTGTGTCGAGTCCAGCAAGTTCAGTCTATAATACCCCGTACTCTCAATCTTGTGTCATTGTGCAGAGTCCAGCAAGCTCTGTAGGTAATACCCTGTACTCTCAATCTTGTGTCATTGTGTCGAGTCCAGCAAGCTCAGACTGTAATGCTTTATGATCTCAATCTTGTGTCAATGTGCCAGGTCAAGCAAGGTCGGTTAGTAATACCTTGTGCTCTCAATCTTGTGTCATTGTGCCAGTCCAGCAAGCTGTGTTAGTAATATAATAATATTGTGTCGAGTTCAGCAAGCTCAGTTTGTTTACCCTGTGCTCTCAATTTTGTGTCATTGTGCAGAGTCCAGCACAGTCTGTAATGTCCTTTGCTCCCAATCTTGGGTTTGAACTATTTTTGGGCCAAGATTCTCTCTAACAAGTGACAAAAGTCATAGCAACATAAATCATTTTCTTCTCACTAATGAGGAAATGTTATGTAAGTGTGCTGATGTGATATATGCATCACCAACCTGATATAACTGAAATATTTTTGAAAGCTTTGTTCAATTGTTTTATTGTATGTTTACTGACAGGTTTGTTTAAAATGCTTTGAAGAGGACCAAGATTCAAAATGTACGTGTAAATCATTGACTGAAGAGTTTCGGAGATTCAAAACACGCAGCCACAACCAAAAGGCTAGGCAAGCCAATGGGGCTGAAAGTCTTAACCCAACTTGGAGAAGCAAGTAAGTTTGAATGAATTAGTGATCAGTCATGCAAAGGAACGCCCAGAATCTTATCTAAAGAAATATATGAAAAAGAGATAACAAACAGCATGGGTCATTTAGCTGGGATTACACTAACTAGCTTGGATTACATAGCCCTATTTTCAGCTCTCCTGAGCACAAAGTATTCATTTGAGCTATTGTAATCACTTTTTGTCTGGCGTCCATTGTCTGGCATCTGTCAACAATTTCTTTAAACATCTCCTCCCGCAACACGGGACAATTTCCTCCAAATTTGAAAACTCTGAATGCCATGAAAAAGTTGAAATTTTTAAAAAGATCTTTAAAAGTCTTCTCTTCCTGACCCAGTCAACAGTTTCTTTAAACATCTCCCAAACCACTGGACCAATTTCAACCAAATTAGGCATAAATGTTCCTTAGGTAGTCTCAAACAAAAATAGCAAAAATAATTGAGATCTGTTGAAAACTCCAGTTGCCATGGCAACAAAGGGTAATTTTGAAAATATCTTTGAAAATCTCATTCTCCTGAGCCAGAAGGCTTTTATATTTTACATGAAACACCAGTTCATTAACCTCTTTCAAAATCAAAATAGCTAAAATCATTACCCTTGGGTTCCCAGGGGCGTAGCCACGGGGGGGTGGGGGGGTGGGGTGGTGGTGAGTCTATTTAGAAACAAAGAAGGATTTTAAAACAACATCTCCTTCCAAACCACTGGGCCAATTTCAACCACATTTGTTTTCCTTAGGTGGCCTTCTCTAAAAATTGCTATAAGAATTTAAATCAGTTGAAAACTTAGATTTAATTTGACTATTGAAAGAAAAAGAGCTTTATCTCGGGTGAGCACACCAGGGCAAATTGCCCACTTGTTGGTAGGATTATGAGAGATGTCGGCGAGAGTCTCCAATATTAGATAGAGGGCTGCTTAATAACAGTTGGGGTCAACCAAGGTTGGTACGATTATCATTCTGATAAGCTGCAAAAAGTAGCAATCCGGTTCAGTATGTGCTTTCTGACCTTGGTCATAATTCTAACCACTACAAAAAGGTTCTTTTTTGGTATTTTTTGTCATATTTACATTAATGGAAATATATACATGCAGATAAAAAGTCAAACCTTATAACCTAATAGCTGCCTGACATTCTTTTGTAAGCGTGACAGCATATGGAATTGAGAGCAACAATATAAGCTGAAAGTTTTGGTTTCATTCAAACTTAAGTGGAATTTATAAAAACTATACAACTGTAGAAAAAAATTAAAACTTTATTTAAAAAACTGTTTAATCCATGTACCTACCACACGTTGTCTTTCACAATATGAATAAGAGCAAGTCAATGATTTTTATGCCCCGCCATATTTTCTCTGTGAGTGTATGTATGCAATTGTGTTTTCAGGCCCATTTCGTTTCAAGAGCACATCTGCGACATTAATTGATGAACTCTTCCCCTTGATGAGTGCTAGTGTCATTTTTAAAATTCTATTGAATACTCCAAGTTCAAGATCACAGCTGAAGGTCATGTGACAAGCACTTAACGAGTGACACATTTCTAGTCTAGTCTTTGAAAAATAAAAAAAAGAAAATGCATAAAGTAATGAAAACAAATGACACTTCTTGCATATTGCTTTTAACATCAATCCAAGGTTTGAAAAGAGAAAGTAAAACTTGAAAGTTATGTGAAATTCAAACAGGAATTTAAATTCGAGCCGTATCTTAACAATATAAAAAATGAAAATTTAAGAAAACAATTAACTCGCTTTCGTATATCTGCTCACCAGTTAGCAATAGAAACGGGTAGATATCTTAATATTGATAGAGAAAACAGAATTTGTCTTTGTTGTTCGCAGAACGCCATCGAAACAGAATACCATTTTTTACTTGTCTGTCCGTATTATAGAGATATTCGCAAGGAATTGTTCTCGTGTTCATGGCCCTCGATTTCAAAATTTAATAACATTCTTAGTACTAAAAGCAAAAAATTACAACGAAATGTTTCAAAATATATCGAAAAAGCATTTGAACATCGCAAACTAAAACTTGAGGGTAACTAGTTGATATTCTAATATATAAATTAAAATCTATGGATGTATGGAACTGCTGTCCGAAATTGACGAAAATTATATCACTTTATTTGATGCATAATTTCTAAATGTATATTATTGTTATGTGTTTGTTTGTACAATACCATTGAGCCATATTCTCATGTTATATATTTGTAATTGGCCAATGGCAAATATTTTGCTGACTTGCCGTATAAATAAATGAATGAAATAAAAAAATGTATTTTTGCTTTACAGAGTTGATTTATCCAAAGAATGTGAAAGACTCACTCAGGGCTTTAAGAAATCCATTGGTTCATCAGAGACAAGGAGAACTCTTCAAGAGATGAAATTGTACGTCTCCACACCAGAATGGCAGAAATCTTCAGTCTGGCTGGTAATCTTATTTCTAAATTGAGCCTATGCATGACATATCACATGTGGATGAAGCTAGACATAATGCAGGCTAGATATTTACACATTACATTTAGAATAGAGTGGAATCCTTTCAAATGTAGCCTGATAATTGCAATTCACTACTTAATTGCAGCTGACTTAATGCTCAAATGCTAGATTTGAAGAACAAATAGCTCCTTTTATCTGATTTAATGTAACAAATGTGATGACAAATTTTTGTCATAATTAAGAGGATTCCATTACATTTCCTGACTATATAGCAACACTTTGAGAAATTGAGATGGTACTTGTCAACAGAATGTGTAGTAAAGATTCTGCTCAGCTTGAAGACTGTATAACCATGACTGTGTGGACTGTGCAAGAATGCCTTTGTAGACTGTACAACCATGACTTTGTGGATTGTTCATATATGACTATGTAGACTGTACATCCATGACTGTATGGACTGTGCAACCATGACTGTTAAGACTGTACAACCGTGACTGTTTAAACTGTACAACCATGACTGTTAAGACTGTACAACCATGACTATGTGGATTTTGTAAACATGACTGTGTGGACAGCGCAACAATAACCGTGTGGACTGTACAACCATGACTGTGTGGACAGCGCAACAATAACTGTATGGACTGTACAACCATGACTGTGTTGTCTCTACAGCCATGACTGTGTAGACTGTGCCACCATGACCATGAGGACTGTGCAACCATGACTGTATGGACTGTACATATTATCTAGACCCCCCCCCACCCCTTGAGAAAAATGTAGAAAATGAAGAACTTGCTTGTAACAAGCGATTTCTTCATTTCCTACAAAATTTTCTATCCCAAAAGACAAATATCTTTTAAATTTCTATCCCAAAAAACAAATATCTTTTAAATTTCATTAAATTCAATTTGTTATTTTCAACTCCTACGAAAGCAGACCAGCCTTATATATGATTTAAAGGATAATAGGTTTAAGATGGATTAATTCTGGACACTTGACACATTATACATGTATATGTGTTACTTTTCCATTTCTTGACTTTCTCATTTATGGAATGTTGGATGATAGAAAGAATTGAAATCCATGAAGAACTTAAGTTGCAATGGCAACAGAGTGAAAAAACTTTAAAAATCTTCTCCTCCCAAACCATAAGGCCAAGAACTTTAATATTTGTTATAAATCATCATCTATTTACCCCTGCCAAAATACCTCAAAGAATTACCTTATCTTGAAAACTAGCCCTTTTCTGTGCGATCCCTGATTTAACATAGAAATATAGAAGGAAATCTTTAAAGATCTTCTTCTCCCAAATCATAAGGCCTAGAGCTTTGATATTTGGTATAAATCATCATCTATTTACCCTCAACCAAAATACTTCAAAGACTCTGAAAAAGCCCTTTTCTGTACAATCCCTGATTTTACATAGAAAAAAAGAGGGGAATCTTTGAAAATCTTCTTCTGCCAAACCATTAGGCCTTGAGCTTTAATATTTTGTATGTATCAATGTCTATTTTCCCTCAACCAAATACTTCAAAGAATTACCAGACTCTGAAAATTAGCCTTTTCTGTGCAATCTCTGATTTTGCATAGAAAAAAGTTGGAAATCTTTGAAAATCTTCTCCAAAACCATAAGGCTTAGAGCTTTAATATTTTGTAAGTATCAATGTCTAATGACCCTCTACCAAAACATTTCAATGAATTACTGTACTCCAGAAATTTAGCCCTTTTCTGTACCATCCCTGATTTTACATAGAATTGAAAAAGGAAATCTTTGAAGAAAAATTTTCTCCCAAACCATTAGGCCTAGAGCTTTAATAATTTATATTTATCAATGTCTATTGACCCTCTACCAAAATACTCCATAGAAACACGGTACTTTGTAAAATAAACCTGTTTCTGTGTTACCCTGGTTTTACATATGAATAAAGACGGAAATCATTGAAAATCTTCTCCCAAACCATATGGTCTAGAGCTTTAATATTTGGTTTGTATCAATACGTATTGACCCTTTACCAAAGTACTTCATAGAATTACCGGATTCTAAAAATAAACGATTTTCTGTGCATTCCAAGATTTTAGAAAGGAATAAAGAAGAATATCTTTGAAAATCTTCTCCTCCTAAACCATTAGGCCTAGAACATTGATATTTAGTACGTATCAATGCCTTCATGGTCCCTATCACTACCCTGAGAAGGCTCAAGGCTTTATGATATAAACAAAATATCAAGGCCCTACACCTAATTATTTGGAGAAGATTTTTTAAAGATTTTCTCATTTAGATCCAATTTCCAGAGTACGGTAATTCTTTGAAATATTTTGGTAAATGGGTAATAGGCATTGATACGTACTAAATATCAATGTTCTAGGCCTAATCTTTCTAAAATCTTGGAATGCACAGCTTCTTTATTGCTTTCTAAAATCTTGGATTGCACAGAAAATGGTTTATTTTTAGAATATATTTCTTGAGGGGCACCAAAAAGTGTGATTGTATAGGAATGGGTTAATTGATATGTAAATGGAACTTCCTGTCAAAGCTTGGTGAGTGCGTCAATTGGTCTGAAGAATGCTTGTGGATCAAGTCCAGAGGTCAAAACTCACAACTGTAGAATTGAGTACTATACATCACAGATGTGACATTAAGGGATTATACAGGAAAATTGAAAATATCTATGATCCACCAGGTCTTCTTTTCTAACTAGTAAACAATTTTTTTTTTCAACCTAGGCATTTGTTGATTGTTTAAGTGATTTCAAATTATTCCATTTTGTTTCAGCAAGAAAGCACTGCCAGTAAATGTCAGGAGTGTTTCAAAGGTTTTGGACTTTTAAACAAAAACAAACGGACATGTAAACTGTGTGGAAAAGTGTTGTGCAATATGTGTAGTAAGAGGGAATTACTTGTGTATATGCCAGATGATGTGAATCAAAATAAATCAGTAGAACCTGTGTTAGCTGTGATAAAGGTTGTTGGGGTAAGTTTGGGAAATTATTTGTTTTGATTCCAAAGTGTTTTGATGCAAGTGTTGTGATATACCCCAGAGCAATGAACAAGATATGTTAATCTGATATCTCATCAGAATTGTGTTAAAATTAGAGGGCTGAAAGCACTGAAAACATTAGTTGCCACTCAATATGTCTTGAAAATTTATATTATAGACAATTTTGGTAGGAAGGGAAAAGTGGTTTAGACAAAGATCAGACTGCACATATATTCAGGCTGATCTTTATCTTTGTCTCCTGCCAAAACAATACTATTCCAAGTTCAGTAAGTCAAGGAGCAGCCAATTACCAGACAACTACATTTTAGACTGGCCCAAATTCTAAGTTGATGAAATTTAATGTTTTTGACTCTTTAGGTTGAAAACAAATTTTGATAATGAAGAAATTGCTTTTTTTCTTGAGGTCATCAGAAAAGTGATCGTGTGAATAGGTTAACCTGAAATTTTGAATGATTTACACTGGTTAGATTTTGCCTATCAGCCATGTTTAAGGGGTACACATCTGTCATAAGTATGCAACATGTTATGACAAGAGTATCAAAATCACTGTTCTTAAACCTAATGTGGTGCATTAAGCCATTACCAGACGATAAAATTTAGACTGGTACAAATTGGAGGAGTTGCAGGCAACAATTTCAAGTTTACAAGTTAACAAATTTCATTTTTTCTCAACTTTTTGGGTAGAAAAGGTTGAGGAAAATGAAGAAATTGCTTGTTGCAAGCAATTTCTTCATTTTCCACAATGTTGTCCCTTCTTTCTTGAGGGGTGTTAAAAAGTGTGATTGTGCGGGAATAAGTTAAATAGTGTTGAATCTCAGTTCAAATATCAGGATCATTCTCTAGAAAATCGGCCATCATGGTAATCATGTGTCTTTTGTGTTAGAATGTATTTTCTTGGTGAACACGTGTGTTTCATGTTGCATTTTATTTTCTTTTTTCTCAATTTTAGAGTCCCGAGGTAGAACCAGAGATCTCATTATTACTCCACATATGTGAAGGGTGTAGAGCATACCTCACAGGAAATCAAATATCAAAAGTCGAGCAAGAAATTAAATTGTTGGAGGTCAAGGACAAAGATGATGCAATGTCAAGGTTATTGGCAATAGATAGCAGTATGAGAGAAATGCAGACACAAATAACAGAACAATTAGATAAGGTATCTTTTCCACTGTATATTGTACAATGTGAATTAACACATTACCAGACAACAAAATTTAGACTGGTCCAAATTCAAAGAGCTTACAGACAATATTTCAAATTTTGCTAAAATTGGAAAATAAATGCTGAATAGGGCAGACAACAAAGTGAAAAAGTATAAACTGCTGGTTTCAAGACATTTCTTCTTTTTCCACAAAGTTTTCCATGATTGTTTTACTTTAGGCGTCAGACAGACCCATGTCCAGATGCAAAAAATTTAGTCTGGTCCAAGTTGAAAGAAGTTTCAGGCGAAAATTGAAAGTTTATGACGCCTTTAAACACCCCTCAATATGACAGCTTTCGAAAACATTGTGGAAAATGAAGAAATTGCTTGTTACAAGCAATTTCTTCATTATCCACAATGTTTTCTATAACAAAAGACAAAGTTTTTGAAAATTTTATCAACTTAAAATTTTCATCTGTAACTTCATTGAATTTGGACTGGTCTAAAATTTTATCATGTGAGTATGGGTTAATACAACTTCAAGAATGGTAAAAAGACTGGATCATTCTAATTTTAATGTGCAGAAAGTTGGATCATTACGCTACCTGAAGGGCAATCATTATAGCCACCATGAATTGTTATGAAAACTATCCTGGAAAGGAGAAATTTCACCATAATGACTTCATCTTATTTGTCACTTACTTCTCTCAAACCTAACCAACACAAAAGTTTGCCATGTTGTAATGGATGTAACAATTATATCCTATTTTCAGTATCAAGATACAGTGGAATGTCTTGAAGATGGAAGGAGAAATTCAGCTGCTGGCAGCAATACAAAAGTTCTGGCCAAAGCTCAGGTATATTCAGCTCCTTTGTTATGGTGTTTTGCCCATCATGGGTGTTTTTGAGTGTATTATAAAGTCTTCTCAGAAACTAAAGGTCATTCATTCCTAAGGTAGTCCTTTTCTAATTTCCTTAAAAAAATTGTGTTCCATGAAGAATTGTTTTTGACATATCAACCAATCTGAAAACAAAACAATTATCTCTTCATTCTCCAGTTCACCAAATGGATGTTCCATGGTCAGTGAAAGGAGGAATCTCATATTTTCTAGTTGGAAAAAATTACACTTTGTAAAAACCATCAAAAATCAATTTTGAAAGTCTTTAGTCCATTTATGAAATTTTGAAATGTCTTTGTGTTTTTTTTGGGGGATTGAAAACATAATGGATAATGAAGAAATTACTTGTGACAAGCAATTTCTTTATATTTGGAAATGCTTTCCAAAGCCTAGTTCTGTAGGGGTGTCAAAAAGCAATATTGTGTGGGAATGGGTTGAAATAGATTTCATCATATCTTTTTGATTGAATATTGCATGCCTGGAGATGTTAGGAAGTTCACTGGAGAAAAATTGTTTCTTGAAAAAAACTGAAGATTGCTTGTGGTAAACTCTTATACAGTTAAACAAGTAGTGTACTAAATCAAGTTTATTTTTCATATCTCATGTATCCTTAAGTTTCATTTAATTTTGTCATGAAATGTTATCAGATTTTTAACTGAACACAAAAATCAACTAATCTGGTTGGAATGTTTTCCCATTAATTTGTTATTCTCAGCCTTGACTGACTGTTGTATCAACTCAGGTGGACAAGAATGCCTATAATGATATATCATAACAAACATGTTTCTAAATTAAATTTTTGCTGATCATCTTTATATCTATGTTTTTGTTCCAACTCAAGCCCTCCTTTTTACGCCCCACAGGCAAAAGGCCTTTGAAAACATTGTGGAAAATCAAGAAATCACTGGTATCAAGCAATTTTTGCATTATTCTTAATGTTTTCTATACAAAAAGACAAATAAATTTAAAATTCCATCAATTTGAAATTGTTGTCTGCAGCTGCTTTCGATTTTGACCAGTCTAAAGTTTTGTTGTGTGGGAATGGGTTAAGCAAAAGTGCTATTGTGTTTGACTGTCTGATTGCTTGTTCGTGCTTGTGCATCTGTCAACATTTTATTTTACAAGCTCCTCCTTAACTAGCCATGGCCATAGTGCAGTGGTATCCCTAGGACTCCTAATCATGGGTTCCCGGGTTCAATATCCCACTACGATGAATCTCCTCTCTGACATTTGTCTCCCACCAATGGGTGAATAATCGTAAACCTAAGTTGGGTTAGCAGCTTGATGCTAGGAAAGGTTGTAAGGCTAGTACTGGTGTGAGAAATGCCAGGAATCTATGATCAGGTAATCTAGCCTCCGTGATGGTGTTAATTCCATCCGATCAATTAATCAATCCTGAACCAATAGGCTATTCTTTGTGAAACTTAGTAGTGATTTCCTTGAGTGAAGTGTATGGTTCAGTCCTCTTTTCATTGACAAAAAGCTTTCTAATTTCCACACAAAAGCCTTTTTTAGCTCTACTGGCCGAAGGCCACTAGAGCTATTGCGATGGCTTTTTCCCATCCGGCATCCGTGCGTCCGGGCATCTGTGCTTCTGTCTGTCCCTCTGTCGTCCTTCTGTTAAACTTTTCCTTGTTAACACTCTAAAGTCCACAGTTTTCATCCGATTCCCTTCAAACTTTCACAGAATGATTGTACTATCATAAGGATTGTTCCTTTTGAAATTGGGTCAGATCCGTCAAGAAACATGGGAAAAGGGGCCTAATTAGAATTTAATTCAAAAATCCTTGTTAACACTCTAGAGTCCACTGTTTCCATCAGATTGACTTCAAACTTTCACAGAATGGTTGTACCATCATAAGAATTGTTCCTTTCGAAATTGGGTATGATCTGTCAAGAAACATGGGAAAAGGAGCCTAATTAAAATTTCATTAAAATTCATTAAAACATCCTCGTTTACACTCTAGAGTCCACAGTTTTCATCTGATTGACTTCAAACTTTCACAGAATGATTGTACCATCATAAGAATTTTCCTTTCGAAATTGGGTATGATCTGTCAAGAAACATGGGAAAAGGAGCCTAATTAAAATTTCATTAAAATTCATTAAAAAATCCTCGATAACACTCTAGAGTCCACAGTTTTCATCTGATTGACTTCAAACTTTCACAGAATGATTGTACAATCATAAGGATTGTTCCTTTATAAATTGGGTTAGATCCATCTCGAAACACGGGAAAGCGGGGCCCTATGAAAATTAAATAGAAAAATATTTTAAGAAAGCCTCATTAACACTCTCAATCAACAGTTTTCATCGGATTCTCTTCAAACTATCACAGAATGATTGAACCATTAAAAGGATTGTTCCTTTCAAAATTGGGTATGATCAGTCAGGAAACACAGGAAATGGGGCCTGGTGAAAAATTAAATAAAAAATCCTCATTTATAATCTAGATTCAACAATTTTCAAAGGATTCTCTTCAAACTTTCACAGAATGATTGCACTATCATAAGGATTGTTCCTTTTGGAATTGGATATGATCCGTCAAGAAACATGGGAAAAGGAGCCTAATTAGAATTTAATTCAAAAATCCTTGTTAACACTCTAGAGTCCACTGTTTCCATCAGATTGACTTCAAACTTTTACAGAATGGTTGTACCATCATAAGAATTGTTCCTTTCGAAATTGGGTATGATCTGTCAAGAAACATGGGAAAAGGAGCCTAATTAAAATTTCATTAAAATTCATTAAAACATCCTCGTTTACACTCTAGAGTCCACAGTTTTCATCTGATTGACTTCAAACTTTCACAGAATGATTGTACCATCATAAGAATTTTCCTTTTGAAATTGGGTATGATCTGTCAAGAAACATGGGAAAAGGAGCCTAATTAAAATTTCATTAAAATTCATTAAAAAATCCTCGATAACACTCTAGAGTCCACAGTTTTCATCTGATTGACTTCAAACTTTCACAGAATGATTGTACAATCATAAGGATTGTTCCTTTATAAATTGGGTTAGATCCATCTCGAAACACGGGAAAGCGGGGCCCTATGAAAATTAAATAGAAAAATATTTTAAGAAAGCCTCATTAACACTCTCAATCAACAGTTTTCATCGGATTCTCTTCAAACTATCACAGAATGATTGAACCATTAAAAGGATTGTTCCTTTCAAAATTGGGTATGATCAGTCAGGAAACACAGGAAATGGGGCCTGGTGAAAAATTAAATAAAAAATCCTCATTTATAATCTAGATTCAACAATTTTCAAAGGATTCTCTTCAAACTTTCACAGAATGATTGCACTATCATAAGGATTGTTCCTTTTGGAATTGGATATGATCCGTCAAGAAACATGGGAAAAGGAGCCTAATTAGAATTTAATTCAAAAATCCTTGTTAACACTCTAGAGTCCACTGTTTCCATCAGATTGACTTCAAACTTTTACAGAATGGTTGTACCATCATAAGAATTGTTCCTTTCGAAATTGGGTATGATCTGTCAAGAAACATGGGAAAAGGAGCCTAATTAAAATTTCATGAAAATTCATTAAAAAATCCTCGTTTACACTCTAGAGTCCACAGTTTTCATCTGATTGACTTCAAACTTTCACAGAATGATTGTACCATCATAAGAATTGTTCCTTTCAAAATTTGGTATGATCAGTCAAGGACCACGGGGAAAGGGGCCTTTTTGAAAATTGGATTAAAAAAATCCTCGTAAACACAATACAGTCCACAGTTTTCAACAAATTCTCTTCAAACACTCACAGAATGATTATTACATTAAATTGATTGTTCCTTTAGGAAGTAGGTTTGATCCATCAAGTTTCAGGGGAAAGGGGGGCCCTATGAAAATTAAACAAAAAAATCTTAGTGAACACATCATGGCCCTAGATTTCATCTGATTGACTTCAAACTTTCACATAATGATTGTACCATCATAAGGATTTATCCTTTCATATTGGGTCTGATCCATTGAGAAACATAGGAAAAGGGGCCTTATGAAAATTCAATTAAAAAAATCTTAATTAAAGCTTGTAAGTCCACAGATGAGATGGGGTTGTCTTTATACTCAAACAGAATAATTATACTTTTGTAAGTAGAGTTCCCTTTGGAATTGGTTCAGATCCATCAAGTAACAAGGGAAAAGGGGCTATATCAGAATTCAATTAATAAAACCCTGTTAACACAATGAAGCCCACAGCTTTGATCAGATTTTATTGAAACTTTCGCAGAATGATAGGAAGGTCATAGCTATCATTCTTTTCATAACAGGATTTGAACTGTCAAGAAACACTGGAAAAGGGGCCTTATTAAAATTTCATTTATAAATCCTTGTTACAAAGTCCAGAGCTTTTATCAGATTTTCTTCAAACATTCACCATCATTCTAATTGTTGATTTTGACAGTGGATCTGATTATGCCAAGTGTCACATAAAAAGGGGCCTTGAGAAAAACTTTCTTAAATATTCTGGTTAACACAATGATGTCCCTTGATTTCACCGGATTCACTTCAAAATTTCACAGAATGATTGTACAATCACTTAAATGGTTCTTTTCAGAACTGGATACAATCCATCAAGGATCATGTAAAAAGGGGCCATATGATTTTTTTTTTTAATATTCTAGTTAACATAATGAAGTCCCAATATTTCATCGGATTCACTTTTAACTTTCACAGAATGATAAAACCAACAGTAAATTATAAGAAATTGATTTTAATATCTTTGTTAACACAATAAAGTCAACAGTTTTATCGGAATCTCTTCAAAGATGCATGGAATAATTTTGGCATTCGAAACACAGGAAAAGGGGCCTTACAGATTATCATTCAAAACATTCTTGTGTATATGATGAAGATCACAATCATTATGAAATTGCCTTTCAAATTTCAAAGGACAATTGTAGGGTTGTAAGGAAAGTTCCTTTTGGAATGAAATTGATCCATCAGAAAACACAGGAAAAGGGGCCTTATTGATTTTCATTCAAAACAATCCTGTTTATGTGATAAAGTCCTAAATTATTGTCAGATTCTGATAAAAATTTCACAGGATGATTGTAGGGTCATAAGGTAACTTTCTTTTGGAAATGGAGTGGATCCGTGGTGAAACACAGGAGATCCGTCATGAAACACAGAAAAAGGGGCCTTGAGGATTGTTGCTCAAAATAATAAAGGGAATAAAGTCCTGTTTTTTTTCTTTATGCATACTTCTTTGAGTAATTAACTTCCTTAAATATAGGATTTCTTTAATGGAAAACTTGATAACACAGTAGAGCGTCTCAGGCCCTCATGGGCCTCTTGTTTCATAAATTCATTAGCAAATTGTTGATTGGAGATATTTGAAATTTTTTTTTCAACATCCTGATAGTTTTTTTCTCTTGCAGGAAGATTTATCAGATAATTTTGCATCTCTTGTAATGAAGATACAGAATTTGAAAAAGATCCAACCAATGGCCGACACAGAGACTCGACAGAAATTGTTAAAGAATTATATCAAGGTATATCATTATCTCACTGTCAGTGGTCAAAAACCAATAACTTACACATGCTTATTAAGGGAAAAAATTGAATGAAAACTTTGATGAAGACAATTTTAGAAAAGGATGTACTGATTGTGAGTTAACCCAACCCCATCTTTTTCAGGAATATAGAATTGACATGTTGGGGTTGAACTTTTTTAGATACTTCATTCTAGTGTATCTTGCCTCCTCTATTTAGTAGTTATTCATACATTACTTTTCATATCTCATCAAAATGAATTGTCCTTTTATCTAAATATATCTGTAGAGTAAGGATAAGAATGATCTTTTTGATCCTAGATACCTGTCTGCATCCTTATGTAATAGAAATAAGCTTTAAAAATTCCTTTACTACTTTTTCATTGGCTATTCAGTTTGACACTTTGACTATTTGTTACGTCTGAAATTTGATTGAAAATTCTAACTTGATTACATTAGAATATTGATTTATTAAATGGCAAAGAGTTATTTATCCCATTAACAGATGACAAAGTTTTAGACTTCACCAAATTCAAAGATGCATTCAATAATTAGTCCCCTACCAGCGAAAGCCAAAGGGGACTATAGGTTTGCGCTCCATCCATCTGTCCGTCCGTCTGTCAGTACGAACATATCAGTTTTCCGGACTTTTTTTCTTAACCCTGGGAGATATTGAGCTGATTTTTGGTAATTGAGTCCACATCAATGAGTTACAGAACAAGTTCGAGTTTGGTCTCTGTCCATTGATTTTTGTGGAAGATACGGATGCTGGACTTAGAAATTACCGAGAAATTTCAGTTTTTGGGACTTTTTTTCTTAACCCTCAGAGGTATTGAGCTTATTTTGGGTATGTGAGTCTGCATTAATGAGTTACAGAACAAGTTGGAGTTTTGTTCTGGTCCATTGATTTTTGAGGAAGATACAGATGCTGGACTAAGAAAAATACCAGGAAATTTCAGTTTTCCGAACTTTTTTTCTTAACCCTTAGAGATATTGAGCTTATTTTTGGTATGTGAGTTTGTATCAATTAGTTACAGAACAAGTTTAACTTTGGTTCAAGTCCATTGATTTTTTAGGAAGATACGGATGCTGGACTTACCAGGAAATTTCAGTTTTATGGAAATTTTTTTCCTTAACCCTAGGAGATATTGAGCTGATTTTTGGTATGAAAGTCACATCAACAAATAGAGAATAAGTTTGAGTTTGATTCCGGTCCGTTGATTTTTGAGGAAGATATGGATGCTGGACTTAGAAAATTACCAGGAAATTAAGTTTTCCAGACTTTTTTTCTTTACCCTCAGAGATATTGAGCTGTTTTTTGGTATGTGAGTCCACATCAATGAGTTGCAGATCAATTTTAAGTTTGATTCCGGTCCATTGATTTATGAGGAAGATACAGATGCTTGACTTAGAAATTACTAGATTTCAGTTTTCCCACTTTTTTTCTCAACCCTTGGACTCTGTATCAATTAGTTTCAGAACAAGTCTGAGTTTGGTTCTGGTCCATTGATTTTTGAGGAAGATAAGGATGCTGGACTTAAAAAATTACCAGGAAATTTCAGTTTTCCAAACTTTTTTTCTTAACCCTTAGAGATATTGAGCTGATTTTTGGTATGTGAGTCCACATCAATGAGTTACAGAACAAGTATAAGTTTAGTTCCGGTCCATTGATTTTTGAGGGAGATACGGATGCTGGACTTAAAAATTTACCAAGAAAATTCAGTTTTCCGGATTTTTTTTCTAAACCCTTTGTGATATGAAGGAGGTTTTTGTTATGTGAGATAATATTGATAAGTTACAGAACAAGTGTAAGTTGTTCTGGTCCATTGATTTTTGAGGATGATATGGATGCTAGACATTGGGAAATTACTGTTTTCTAGACTTTTTTCTTAACACTTGCAGGTATTGAGCTGATTTTTGATAAGTGAGTCAGCATTGATGAGTTACAGAACGAGTTCAAGTTCTGTTCCAGTCCAATGATTTTTGAGCAAGATATGGGTGCTTTTGCAAAATAAGCTTCATACTAATAATATTGAGTTTGATTGCAGTCCATTTCTTAACACTTGCAGGTATTGAGCTGATTTTTGATAAGTGAGTCAGCATTGATGAGTTACAGAACGAGTTCAAGTTCTGTTCCAGTCCAATGATTTTTGAGCAAGATATGGGTGCTTTTGCAAAATAAGCTTCATACTAATAATATTGAGTTTGATTGCAGTCCATTTCCTTTCCAAAGCTTGTAAAGGATGTTGGGTGTTACTGGTGAGAGAGATACCAGGAATACATTGTAAGGTACTCCAGCCACTTTTATATTGACTGAACAAATTGTAAAAGTGGTTGCAAAAAGTGATCAAGGCACAATATTTTGATAACCAAAAAGCATTCATAATCCTAGACAGATTTTTGAAAGCTTTTGTTCAAAGTTTACTTGGGCTTTAGAATCTCAGTTCTTAATTCTCTTTGAACAGATGACTTTATGAAGTATAATTTAGCTAACAACAAAAAGAAATACCTATTTTTCATGTTTGTGTGTATGTGTGTGTGTTTAAGAATTACTCATAAAATCTGATACAACTGTAATACTTTGGAGGGGTAGTAATCCCTTTACCACCCAAAAATATACCACTCTAGGGATATATATAAAGCCGGTAGGGGATTTGGTATTGCCATGCAATACTTCAGAATGCTTGTTTTTTT
Source organism: Fragum fragum (assembly GCA_946902895.1). Lineage (NCBI taxonomy): Eukaryota > Metazoa > Mollusca > Bivalvia > Cardiida > Cardiidae > Fragum > Fragum fragum. The sequence continues at coordinate 25,678,461 of OX336374.1, read as the reverse complement.
GTTGATGAAAATTTAAGAATGCTTTTAATATTGATAGAAAAATTGTTGGAAATAAAGAAATTCCTTGTTTAGTAATTTTTACCATCACCAGATGACAAAATTTTAGACTTGTTGAAATTCAAAAGAGATGCAGACAACAATCTGTAGTTCGTAGAATTTTAAAACACAGGTATTATAGGCTAGAAAACATTGTGGATAATGAGGAAATCAATCGCTTGTAGCAAGCAGTTTCTTCATTTGCCACAATGTTTTCCCTTTTCTGTGGGATGTAGAAATCAGATTTGTGTGGGAATTGTTTAAAAGTTTATTGCTTATTCCTTTTTTTGCACAAGAATTTATCAAAGTGTTCAATTGACATATATCTTTTTCAAAGAGTTGATTTGTTGAGAAATGAAAGCCTGGTTTACAGTGATTTTCCAGTCAACTATGCATCCTTGAATTACAATAAAAAGCTAGACTTGTCAAGTTTTTTTCAGGGCAAAAGTGATTTTTACTTCGACAACATCTTTACATTCCGACATTTGAAGAAGAAATTGTCGGAGTCTGCTCCATCTCAAGTGCTGGAGACCATCCAGAAAATCGTGGATAAACATGTAAGTACAAATGTAGTTTCTATCGTGTTGAAAATGTGTTTGTAAAAACATCATGTCAAAACAGACCATCAAGAATTTCTGTGGAGCAAAACACTGAAAAAAAAGACAGGATCCTAGTTCATCCTAGTAAATTCAAACAAGGTCATTGTAACTTTAAATTTATGCATAGTGATACTGCTTTGATCACTTCATCCTTAAAACTTGTAAACAATGACCTTAAAAAAGGCAAATATGTTCACTTTTTTTAAGTCTACATATGTTCACATTTCTAAATTGTTGATTGATGAAAGAAAATTTTCATTTCTACTTATGAAATGACAAGTGAAAGGTAAAAATTTCCAAAGAAAATTATTTCACAGTTTTCAAGTTAAGGATCGTAGGGAAATATACAGATGAGTTCTTTTATTGATATATACATGTATTCTATACATTTCTGATAAATCAAATACAAATAGTTTTAATATTACATTAATTTTGAAAAGAATTTTTATACACAAGTCTAAGACGGGACGTATTATGGGATTACCCGTGGCGTCCGGTTGTCCGGGCCGTGTCCACTTCTTTGTCCGGAGCATAACTCTGTCACCCTAAGTCCAATTGACTTTAAACTTGGCAGCTATATTCTTCTCATCAATACGGAGTGCAGTGCTCAATAACCATAACTCTACCTGGCCTATTTTTTGAGTTATCGCCCTTTGTTGTCTTTCATACTTGAATCTTGTCCGGAGTATATCTCTAAAAATATTATAGCTAGGATCATGAAACTACATGGGTGTATAGATTGCACCAAGGGGGAGTACAGTGTACAAGAACCATAACTCTACATAGCCTATTTTTAGAGTTATTGCCTTTTGTTGTTTTTCATACTTGAATCTTGCCCGGAGTATATCTCTAAAAGTATAATAGCTAGAATCATGAAATTTCATGGATGGATAGAGCTCACCAAGTGGGAGTGCAGTGCACAAGAACCATAACTCTACCTAGCCTATTTTTAGAGTTATTGCCCTTTGTTGTTTTTCATACTTGAATCTTGTCTGGAGTATATCTCTAAAAGTATAATAGCTAGAATCACGAAACTTCATGGATGGATAGAGCTCACCAAGGGGGAGTGCAGTGTACAAGAACCATAACTCTACCTAGCGTATATTTTGAGTTATTGTCCTTTGTTGTTTTTTTATACTTTGTTCATACTTGGATCTTGTTCAATGCATATCTCTTAAAGTATATAAGCTATGATAATGAATTTCATGGGTAGATAGATCTCATCAAGGGAAACGAGTGCAAAAGAACCATAACTCTACCTGGCTTATTTCTTATGTTTTGAGTTATTTCCCTTTGTTTTTTTTCATACTTAGATCTTGTCCGGAGCATATCTCTAAAAGTATTCAAGCTATGATCATGTTAATTCATGGGTAGATAGATCTCATCAAGGGGAAGTGCAGTGCACAAGAAGCATAACTCTACCTTTGGCTTATTTGTTGAGTCATTGCCCTTTGTTGTTTTTCATACTTGGATCTTGTCTGGAGCATATCTCTAAAAGTATTCAAGCAATGATTATGAATCTTCATGGGTAGATAGATCTTATAAAGGGGGAGTGTAGTGCACAAGAACCATAACTCTACCTTTGGCTTATTTGTTGAGTCATTGCCCTTTGTTGTTTTTTATACTTTGATCTTGTCTGGAGCATATCTCTAAAAGTATTCAAGCAATGATTATGAATCTTCATGGGTAGATAGATCTCATAAAGGGGGAGTGCAGTGCACAAGAACCATAACTCTACCTTTGGCTTATTTTTTGAGTTATTGCCCTTTGTTGTTTTTCATACTTGGATCTTGTTCAGAGCATATCTCTTAAAGTATATAAGTTATAATAATGAAACTTCAGGGGTAGATAGATCTCATCAAGGATTAGTGCAGTGCTTAAGAACCATAACTCTACCTTTGGCTTATTTGTTGAGTTATTGCCCTTTGTTGTTTTTTTATACTTTGATCTTGTCAGGAGCAGATCTCTAAAAATATTCAAGCTATGATCATGAAACTTCATGGATGGATAGAGCTCATCAAGGGAAAGTGCAGCTCATTAAGACTATAACTCTACCTAGCTTATTTTTTGAGTTATTGCCCTTTGTTGTTTTTTCATACTTTGATTGCCCGGAGCAGATCTCTAAAAGTATTCAAGCTATGATCGTGAAACTTCATGGTTAGATAGATCTCATCAAGGGGAATTGCAGCTCATTAAAACTATAACTCTACCTAGCTTATTTTTTGAGTTATTGCCCTTTGTTGTTTTTCATACTTGGAACTTGTTCAGAGCATATTTCAGAAAGTATATTAGCTATGATCCTGAATCTTCATGGGTAGATAGATATCATAAAGGAGAAGTGCAGTGTACAAGAACTTTAACTCTTCCTAGCATATTTTGAGATATATTGCCCTTTGTTGTTTTTCAGACTTGGAATTTGTCTGGATTATATATCTGAAAGTGTAATAGCTAGATAACTCCCCTTCCCGAATCAACAACCAGTAGTGTTACGGGCGTATTTTGTGACAATTTGCCACCTTGTTTTGATTAATATTGTAAATGATGGATCACTTGCAAATATTGCAATTAAACTGATTTTACCCTTTCCCACACAATGAAGCTTTGGAAAACATTGTGTAAAAATAAGAAATTGCTTGTAACAAAAGACAGAACAACTAAAATTTTCACAAACTTAAAATTAATGTCTGCAACTTCTTTGAATTTGTAATAGTGTTAGTATTTGGATCTGAGTATGTTTAACACACCATTACCAGTTTACAGATTTTTGGATGGCAGCTTCAGCCCCTATATATATTTATTAGACATTCTGATTTCATGTAAACCCCCTTCAATCAATCAATCATTCTGTATCATTTTTAGCTCGGCTGTTTTTGGGGAAAACCCGAGGTATTGTGATCTCCTTGGCGTCGTTCCCGTTTGCGTTGGCGTTGATGTGACAATCTTTACCTTGGTCATATCTCTGTTGTTCTTGAAGATATCCTCATGAAACTTAGCTTGTGTATTGACCATCACAAGAACTATCTAAACTATCAAGGGGGATAACTCTAAAAGCGTTTTTGTAAGAGTAATACCCCTTTTTTGACTTAGAATTTTTGCATTATCCAGCACCTGTAGCCAAGCGTTGGCACCCGGGGGCGGTGCTCTTGTTTTGCTTTAATTTGCCAGTCAAACAATGTCTGATCTTTTACAGGCCATCGTGAGTGCACAGATCTACATTCGACAGTTGGTATTTGAATCATTACACCTGTGTAGTAGCCATTCCTTATCAGATGTCATTCCAAGTTCATTGCATAATTTAGACTCAGTAAGTTATTCTTGGTTGTACTATTTTTCTGTTGCAAAATGTCCTGATTTCTAGATTAGATAGGCCTGAGCCCTATTAGCAAAGTCTATAATTGGTTGTGCTCTCAACTATGGAAGATCGTGATTTCCTTTCCTGGCTTGACCAAAATTTTTATAACATTTGAGATAAAAATCATAGCTACGGTGGGGTGAGTAGCTGGTGCTTAGAAAGAATGTTGTGGTTGAATCGATGTAAAACATGACAGAAAATCATGGTTAGGTGTACCACCTGCTATAATAATTCAGAAAAACTGCTGGTGGTGAACAATTTCTTCATTTCCGATAATAACTTCTGCCTCAAAAAACAGAGTTTAAAATTTCATCAACTAAAACTTATCATCTGCAGCCTCTTTGAATTTGGTCCAGTCAAGAATTTTGTCGTCTGGTAATGGGTGGAAAGGAAAATCTAATTGGGGCTCCAGATAAAAGGTGTTTTTTGAAAATTTCATGTTAGCATCAAACATTAACCCATTTCCAGACAAAATTTTTTAACCCTTTCAAATAAAACAGCAATTACATAATCATTTTAAAGTGTACTAAAATTGAAATAAAGAATTATCATTGCCAGTAGAAAACATTGTGATCTTTGGAGAAATTGCTAGTATTTGAGGAGCCCACATTTAGTTGGTAAGACACAGGCTTCAGGATCAAGAGGTCCTTATCCTAGTATACTACCCAGTTGCTCCTCTCCAACCAGGTGTATAAGTGGTTATCTGTCTGTTAACCCATTACCACACGGTAGAAATTTAGACTGGACTGAAAGAAGTTGCAGACAACAATTTCCAGTTGTTTGCTTTTTAGGGTAGAAAACATTGTGGACATTGAAGAAATTGCCTGTTACAAGCAATTTCTTCATTTTCCATAATGTTTTTAGCTCTACAGGCCGAAGGCCACTAGAGCTATAGCGATGGCTTTTTCCAGTCAGGCGTCCGTGTGTCCGGCGTCCGTCCATTAAACTTTTCCTTGTTTACCCGTTACAGTTTTCATCGGATTCCCTTTAAACTTTCACAGAATGATTGTACCATCATAAGGATCGTTCCTTTCCAAATTGGGTCAGATCCGTCAAGAAACATGGGAAAAGGGGCCTAATTAAAACTTAATTAAAACTTAATTAAAAATTCTCGTTTACGCGATAAAGTCCACAGTTTTCATCGGATTCTCTTCAAACTTTCACAGAATGATTGTACTATCATAAGGATCGTTCCTTTCGGAATCGGATATGATCCGTCAAGAAACACGGGAAAAGGGACCTTATGAAAATTAAATTAAAAATTCAATTGAAAATCCTCGTTTACGCGATAAAGTCCACAGTTATCATCGGATTCTCTTTAAACTTTCTCAGAATGATTGTACAATCATAAGGATCGTTCCTATCGAAAATGGGTATGATCCGTCAAGAAACATGGGAATTGGGGCCTTATGAAAATTTAATGAAAAATCCTCATTTACACGATAGAGTCCATAGTTCTCATCAGATTCTCTTCAAACTTTAACAGAATGATTGTACAAACATAAGGATTGTTCCTTTCAAAATTTGGTATGATCCGTCAAGAAACATGGGAAAAGGGGCCTTATGAAAATTTAATTAAAAATTCCATTAAAAATCCTCGTTTACATGATAGAGTCCACAGTTCTCATCAGATTCTCTTCAAACTTTCTCAGAATGATTGTACCATCATAAGGATCGTTCCTTTTGAAAATGGGTATGATCCGTCTAGAAACACGGGAAAAGGGGCCTTATGAAAATTTAATTAAAAAAAATTTAATTAAAAAATCCTCGTTAACACTCTAGAGTCCAGAGTTTACATCAGATTGTATTTAATCTTTCACAGAATGAATGTACCATCATAAGGATTGTTCCTTTCGGAATCGGATATGATCCGTCAAGAAACACGGGAAAAGGGACCTTATGAAAATTAAATTAAAAATTCAATTGAAAATCCTCGTTTACGCGATAAAGTCCACAGTTATCATCGGATTCTCTTTAAACTTTCTCAGAATGATTGTACAATCATAAGGATCGTTCCTATCGAAAATGGGTATGATCCGTCAAGAAACATGGGAATTGGGGCCTTATGAAAATTTAATGAAAAATCCTCATTTACACGATAGAGTCCATAGTTCTCATCAGATTCTCTTCAAACTTTCACAGAATGATTGTACAAACATAAGGATTGTTCCTTTCAAAATTTGGTATGATCCGTCAAGAAACATGGGAAAAGGGGCCTTATGAAGATTTAATTAAAAATTGCATTAAAAATCCTCGTTTACATGATAGAGTCCACAGTTCTCATCAGATTCTCTTCAAACTTTCTCAGAATGATTGTACCATCATAAGGATCGTTCCTTTTGAAAATGGGTATGATCCGTCTAGAAACACGGGAAAAGGGGCCTTATGAAAATTTAATTAAAAAAAATTAATTAAAAAATCCTCGTTAACACTCTAGAGTCCAGAGTTTACATCAGATTGTATTTAATCTTTCACAGAATGAATGTACCATCATAAGGATTGTTCCTTTCGGAATCGGATATGATTCCTCAAGAAACATAGGAAAAGGGGCCTTATTAAAATTTAATTCAAAGATCTTTGTTAAAATTCTAGAGTCCACAGTTTTCATCTAATTGACTTCAAACTTTCACAGAATGATTTTACCATCATAAGAATTGTTCCTTTCACACTTTGGTATGATCTGTCAAGGACCACGGGAAAAAGGGGCCCGATAAAAACTGGATTGAAAAATCCTCGTAAACACAATAGAGTCCATAGTTTTCAACAAATTATCTTCAAATATACGCAGAATGACTATTACATTAAATGGATTGTTCCTTTCCGAAGTAGGTTTGATCCATCAAGTTTCATGGGAAAAGGGGCCCTATGAAAATTTAATAAAAAATCTTAGTTAACACATAATGGCCCTAGATTTCACCTGATTGACTTCAAACTTTCACATAATGATTGTACCATCATAAGGATTGTTCCTTTCAAATTGGGTCTGATCCATTGAGAAACATAAGAAAATGGGCCTTAGGAAAATTCAATTAAAAAAGGAGCCTAATTAGAATTTAATTCAAAAATCCTTGTTAACACTCTAGAGTCCACTGTTTCCATCAGATTGACTTCAAACTTTTACAGAATGGTTGTACCATCATAAGAATTGTTCCTTTCGAAATTGGGTATGATCTGTCAAGAAACATGGGAAAAGGAGCCTAATTAAAATTTCATGAAAATTCATTAAAAAATCCTCGTTTACACTCTAGAGTCCACAGTTTTCATCTGATTGACTTCAAACTTTCACAGAATGATTGTACCATCATAAGAATTGTTCCTTTCAAAATTTGGTATGATCAGTCAAGGACCACGGGGAAAGGGGCCTTTTTGAAAATTGGATTAAAAAAATCCTCGTAAACACAATACAGTCCACAGTTTTCAACAAATTCTCTTCAAACACTCACAGAATGATTATTACATTAAATGGATTGTTCCTTTAGGAAGTAGGTTTGATCCATCAAGTTTCAGGGGAAAGGGGGGCCCTATGAAAATTAAACAAAAAAATCTTAGTGAACACATCATGGCCCTAGATTTCATCTGATTGACTTCAAACTTTCACATAATGATTGTACCATCATAAGGATTTATCCTTTCATATTGGGTCTGATCCATTGAGAAACATAGGAAAAGGGGCCTTATGAAAATTCAATTAAAAAAATCTTAATTAAAGCTTGTAAGTCCACAGATGAGATGGGGTTGTCTTTATACTCAAACAGAATAATTATACTTTTGTAAGAAGAGTTCCCTTTGGAATTGGTTCAGATCCATCAAGTAAAAAGGGGCTATATGAAAATTCAATTAATAAAACCCTGTTAACACAATGAAGCCCACAGCTTTGATCAGATTTTGTTGAAACTTTCACAGAATGATTGGAAGGTCATAACTATCATTCTTTTCATAACAGGGTTTGAACTGTCAAGAAACACAGGAAAAGGGGCCTTATGAAAATTTCATTTATAAATCCTTGTTACCAAGTCCAGAGCTTTCATCGGATTTTCTTCAAACATTCACAGAATAATTGTACAATAATAATGATTGTTGATGTTTGCATTAGACATGATCCATCAAGTATCACAGGAAAAGGAGCAATATGAAATTCAATTTTAAAATCCTTGTACCACAATAAAGTCAACAGTTTTCATCAGATACTGTTAAAACTTTCACAGAATGATTATTCCATCATGAGGATTCTTTCTTTTCAAATTAGGCGTGATCTGTCTAGTATCATGGGAAAAGGGGCCTTTTGAGAATTTATCTATAATCCTTGTAATCAAGTCCAGAGCTTTCATTGGATTTTCTTCAAACCTTCACAGAATCATTGTACAATAATCATGATTGTTGGTACTGACATGAGACCTGATCCTTCAAGTATCACAGGAAAAGGAGCCTTATGAAAATTCTATTTTAAAAAATTACACCAAGATAAAGTCTGCAGTTTTCATCAGATTCTGTTCAAACTTTCACAGAATGTTTGTACCATCATAAGGATTGTTTCTTTCCAAATTGGGCCTGATCTGTCTAGTATCATAGGAAAAGGGGCTGTATGAAAAATTATTACCAAATCCTCATAAACACGAGAATGTCCTCAGTCTTTATCAGAATCTCTTCAAACTTTAATAGAATGATTGTACCATCATTTGTTCCTTTGTAAATTAGGTCTGATTGGTTAAGTGACACAAGAAAAGGGACCTTATAAAAATTTTATTACAAAACATCATTATTACAATAAAGTCCTCAGTCTTAATCATTTTCTTCAAACTATCATTAGGATTGTTCCTTTGTACTTTGGGTCTGATTTGTTAAGTTTCACGGAAAAAGGGGCCTTATGAAAATTTTGTTACAAAAATTCTTGACACAATTCAGTCCACTGTTTTCAGTTATTCTCTTTAACTTTTAAAGAATGATTGTACTTTCATTAGAATTGTTCCTTTTGGAATTTGGTTTGTTCTGTAAAGTATCATGAGAAAAGGGGCCCTCTGAAGATTTCACTATAAACTCATTAACACAATAAACTCCACAGATTAAACAGATTGATTGTACCATCATTCCAATTGTTGATTTTGACAGTGGATCTGACTATGGCAAGGGTCACATAAAAAGGGGCCTTATGAAAAACTCTCTTAAATATTCTGGTTAATACAATGGTGTCCCTTGATTTCAACGGAATCACTTCAAAATTTCACAGAATGATTGTACAAATACTTAAATGGTTCTTTTCAGAACAGGGTACAATCCATCAAGTATCATGTAAAAAGGGGCCATACGATTTTTTTTAAAATATTCTAGTAAACATAATGAATTCCCAATATTTCATCGGATTCACTTTTAACTTTCACAGAATGTTAAACCAACAGTAAAATATCATGGGAAAAGGGGCCTTATGAGAACTTGAATTTAATATCTTTGTTAACACAATAAAGTCAACAGTTTTATTGGATTCTCTTCAAAGATGCATGGAATAATTGTGGCATTCGAAACACAGGAAAAGGGGCCTTACAGATTATCATTCAAAACATTCTTGTGTATGTGAAGAAGATTACAATCATTATCAAACTGTCTTTTAAATTTCACAGGACAATAGACCTTTTCACGGTCTCACAGCGCATGCGTCAAATCGAATCTCGTTAAAGGCGATATTTACCCGAGACTTTGTCACGTGATCGATTGCGGGGAGTCGATAATTTATCACTATATAATCCTATATAAATTGTCTATTTTGAACGAGCAAAAATAAAGGTTAAAATTCAAAATTTTGGTGCAAAAAGGGTTTCAATATGTGGGCAGATATATGCAGACTAGTTGTAGCGAGTAATATTGATGATATTATCGTGTATTAGTATCAAAATTAAGTTTAAAACGACCTGGTGTCTAGGCCATGTGAAACATTACGTACCTGGTGTTTTGCGAAAATTACCCTTGTATCAAAATTACCCTTTCATACAATAACATCTACTACGAAATAAGATATTTTGGACATATTTTTAACTCCCCCCTCACACACGTACAAGGAAGGAAAAGTAAATAGTTATAGTTTGACACTCGACGCAAACACTGAATGAATACGTTGATGAATGGAAAATCCCGCCTTGCAGTATACGGACAAGTGTTAAACATCTTGACAGATATAATATTGACTAAAATAATATTCCAATATTAATCCATTCCCAATGAATGAATTTTTTGACTGGTCCAAAAGAAGCTGCAGACGACATTTTAGAGCTAATAGAATTAAATTGTTTATTTATTTTCTTTTTTTCCTTATGGGACAGGAAAGATATTGTGGTTACCGAAGAAATTACTTTATCCAAGCAATTTCTTCATTTTCCACAATGTTTTCATATGCTTCTTCTCAAATTGACATTCGCAGCGTTCTGATAATAGAAGTGTTGGAGGAAAGGAGAAAATATATTCTTTGATTTATATAATCTGCTTTTCGTCTAGATATGCCATATACCGATTAAAAAGTGTATATGGAAATTCAAAATTGAAAGCACTATATATTAACGAAAAAAGGATTATTACAGAGATCATAATAGTATGATGACGATGTTAATAGTGCGAAGAAAAGAATGAAAAATAGAAATAATCAAAGTAATGATTATAATGGAGTGCTGCTCGGTAAACAGTCTTGATATAAAGGGTTCCCTTATCTATATGGTGTTATGTGTAGACGGCAACATGTCACCAAGCATCCAATAAACAACACCGCACACTCTTTATGTATATTAGTAAAATTTAGGAATTGATGAAACAAATTTGTCTTTTTATGTTTTAACCGATATGCCGCCAAGTACTGGGCCCTGATCGACCAATAAAAGAATCCGACCAGACGTCGTTTTCAATCGCCACGGGAATATTATTGCATGGTGTTTATTTATTTATAATTATCATTTCAATCTTTTACCAAAATAAAAATAAATTGAATACGCTTAACAACTTTGAGTGGATACTTTTTGCTGTGGGATATATATTATCCTAAAAGATGGGTGGAAATGACAATTGTTGCGTGGCAGATTGTAGATCGACAAGGCATAACTCTAATACATCCTTCCATAGAATTCCGAGTCTAGAAGAAAATTAAAGATAAAGGCAACTGGAAGAGTCCTCCATTGAAGAAATAAATTTGCATCAACGAATAATTCTTTATTTTGTGATCGACATTTTGTGAATGGGAAGAGAAGTGATGATCCAACGTCTGTGGACTTTATACCGACAATGAATCTTCCGTTGACTTTGCCAGTAACATTGAGGCAAAGGAGAGCTACTGTTTCCAGTATGAAATCGTCCTAATATGACGGAGCAGTAGAAACTCTTGTGAAAGAAAACGGTAGCGTGTGTTACACCAAGAAACGCGTTTTGTTGCCAGAAATTGATCTTAGAAATGTGCAGAACGAAGTTAGGATTTCACACGAGCGGTCAGATGAAATGACAGAATGCGAAATGCTGCATTGCCAAATCCCCTGCGAGGTACGATTTCAATTAAAATGTAACGTAAGTTTGGTAGGATTTTCCCTAGTATGAAGCAAGGACACGGGAACTGACTAAATACAAGCTTGTATTTTCCACAGTTTTTTCAATGTGACTGAGTCTCTAGACAAATCCCTCCTCAAAGTATTTAAACGCCTTCAACGACTTGTAGGCCCGGACGCTTTCTTTGTCAAACGATTTGTCCCGCGATTCCACTAAATATTTTTTTTAATTTTGATATGTCAAAGGCCGTAACATTTTTCAAACCATTTTCCCATCTATTGTTCGGATTTGTAAACACTGACTTCACAAAAAGAAACTTGTTTTCTGACATTTTAACACTGTTAAAGTTCGGGGTCGTATCGAGCCTTCTTATTTTCTATTGAGTTTTTCAAACCGGAAGTAAAAACTCCCGGCAACGGGAAAATGTTGTTGTTGTTATTTTTTGAAAGCGTCTAACGGATGTAGACTTTTTAGTCATCTGGTGCTTTGCGTGAAAAGGTCTATTGTAGGATTGTAAGAAAAGTTCCTTTTGGAATGAAAGCGATCCCTCAGAAAACACAGGAAAAGGGGCCTTATTGATTTTCATTCAAAACAATCCAGTTTATGTGATAAAGTCCACAATTATTGTCAGATTCTGATGAAATATTTCACAGAATGATTGTAGGGTCATAAGGTAATTTCTTTTGGAAACGGAGTGGATCCGTCATGAAACATAAGAAAAGTGGCCTTGAGGATTGTTGCTTAAAATGATAAAGGGGATAAAGCCCTTTTTTATTCTTTATGCATTCTTCTTTGAGCAATTAACTTACTTAAATATCAGATTTCTTTAATGGAAAACTTGATAACCAGTAGAGCGTCTCAAGCCCTCATGGGCCTCTTGTTTAAAGCTGTTTTCTGCAGGTGCGTAAAAAGCTGAATTATGGTAATAGTTTAATGTGAACCAAATATACTGCGGCTGCAAGGTGCACCATAGTGGTAACAACTGATCAATTCAGTGATCTTGTATTGAAATTCTAAATTTGTTGAATATACAAATTGTACAAACAGACAATTAACCCATTTCTAAAAAAAAGATAAATAATTAAAACCTTTTAATTTGCAATGTTTTCCTCAGTATTAATTTTCAGATTGTCAAAACAAGGTAATTTCAGAAGGGGGTTGAGGTGATAGTACTCATTTGAATTGTCTTGTGATTGTCAGGACAATGTATTGTAAGAAGTGGGTTAAGGTGTTAGTTTCATTTGAATTGTCTTGTGATTGTCAGGACAATGTATTGTAAGAAGCGGGTTGATTTGCATTGTCTTGTGATTGTCAGGACAATGTATTGTAAGAAGTGGGTTGAGGTGTTATTACTCAATTGAATTGTCTTGTGATTGTCAGAACAATGTATTGTAAGAAGTGGGTTGAGGTGTAAGTACTCATTTGAATTGTCTTGTGATTGTCCGAACAATGTATTGTAAGAAGCGGATTGAGGTGTTAGTACTCATTTGATTTGTCTTGTGATTGTCAGGACAATGTATTGTAAGAAGTTGGTTGAAGTGTTAGTACTTATTTGAATTGTCTTGTGATTGTCAGGACAGTGTATTGTTAGAAGCAGGTTGAGGTGTTAGTGCTAATTTGAATTGTCTTGTGATTGTCAGGACAATGTATTGTAAGAAGCAGGTTGAGATGTAAGTTCTAATTTGAATTGTCTTGTGATTGTCAGGACAATGTATTGCAAAAAATGGGTTGAGGTGTTAGTGCTAATTTGAATTATCTTGTGATTGTCAGGACAATGTATTGTAAGAAGCGGGTTGAGGTGTTAGTAATCATTTAATTGTCTTTTGATTGTCAGGACAATGTATTGTAAGTAGTGGGTTGAGGTGTAAGTTCTCATTTGAATAGTCTTGTGATTGTCAGGACAATGTATTGTAAGAAGTTGGTTGAGGTGTTATTACTCATTTGAATTGTCTTGTGATTGTAAGAACAATGTATTGTAAAAAGCGGGTTGAAGTGTTAGTACTCATTTGAATTGTTTTGTGATTGTCAGGACAATGTATTGTAAGAAGTGGGTTGAAGTGTTAGTCCTCATGTGAAATGTTTTGTGATTGTCAGGACATTGTATTGTAAGAAGTGGGTTGAGGTTTTATTATTCATTTGAATTGTCTTGTGATTGTCAGAACAATGTATTGTAAGAAGCGGGATGAGGTGTTAGTGCTAATTTGAATTGTCTTGAGATTGTCAGAACAATGTATTATAAGAAGCGGGTTGAAGTGCTAGTGCTAATTTGAATTGTCTTGTGCTTGTCAGGACAATGTATTGTAAGAAGCGGGTTGAGATGTAAGTACTCATTTGAATTGTCTTGTGATTGTCAGGACAATGTATTGTAAGAAGCGGATTGAGGTGTTAGTAATCATTAGAATTGTCTTGTGATTGTCCGAACAATGTATTGTAAGAAGCGGATTGAAGTGTTAGTACTCATTTGAATTGTCTTGTGATTGTAAGAACAATGTATTGTAAGAAGTGGGTTGAAGTGTTAGTACTCATTAGAATTGTCTTGTGATTGTCAGGTCAATGGATTGTAAGAAGTGGGTTGAAGTGTTAGTCCTCATGTGAAACGTCTTGTGATTATCAGGACAATGTATTATAAGAAGCAGGTTGAGGTGTTAGTACTCATTTGAATTGTCTTGTAATTGTCAGGACAATGTATTGTAAGAAGCGGGTTGAAGTGTTAGTACTCATTCGAATTGTCTCATGATTGTCAGGACAATGTATTGTAAGAAGCGGGTTGAGATGTTAGTACTCATTTGAATTTTCTTGTGATTATCAGGACAATGTATTGTAAGAAGTGGGTTGAGGTGTTAGTACTCATTTGAATTTATATTGTCAGAAGTTGGTTGAAGTGTTAGTACTCATTTGAATTGTCTTGTGCTTGTCAGGACAATGTATTGTAAGAAGCAGGTTGAAGTGTTAGTGCTCATTTGAATTGTCTTGTGGTTGTCAGAACATTGTATTTTAAGAAGTGGGTTGAGGTGTTAGTATTCATTTGAATTTTCTTGTGATTGTCAGGACAATGTATTGTAAGAAGCGGGTTGAGGTGTTAGTACTCATTTGAATTGTCTTGTGATTGTCAGGACAATGTATTTTAAGAAGCGGGTTGAGGTTTTAGTACTCATTTGAATTGTCTTGTGATTTTCAGAACGATGTATTGTAAGAAGGGGGTTGAGGTGTTAGTGCTAATTTGAATTGTCTTGTGCTTGTCAGAACAATGTATTTTAAGAATTGGGTTGAGGTGTTAGTAATCATTTGAATTGTCTTGTGATTGTCAGAACAATGTATTGGAAGAAGCGGGTTGAGGTGTTAGTATTCATTTGAATTGTCTTGTGACTTTCAGGACAATGTATTGTAAGAAGTGAATTGAAGTGTTAGTACTCATTTGAATTGTCCTGTGCTTGTCAGGACAATGTATTGTAAGAAGTGGGTTGAAGTGTTAGTCCTCATTTGAATTGTCTCATGATTGTCAGGACAATGTATTGTAAGAAGCGGGTTGAGGTGTTAGTACTTATTTGAATTGTCTTGTGATTGTCAGGACAATGTATTGTAAGAAGGAGGTTGAAGTGTTAGTACTCATTTGAATTGTCTCATGATTGTCAGGACAATGTATTGTAAGAAGCGGGTTGAGATGTCAGTACTCATTTAATTGTCTTTTGATTGTCAGGACAATGTATTGTAAGAAGCAGATTGAAGTGTTAGTACTCATTTGAATTGTCTAGTGATTTTCAGAACAATGTATTGTAAAAAGCGGGTTGAAGTGTTAGTACTCATTTGAATGGTCTTGTGCATGTCAGGACATAGTATTGTTAGAAGCAGGTTGAAGTGTTAGTACTCATTTGAATTGTCTTGTGCTTGTCAGGACAATGTTTCTTAAGAAGTGCGTTGAGGTGTTAGTACTCATTTGAATTGTCTTGTGATTGTCAGGACAATGTATTGTAAGAAGTGGGTTGAGGTGTTAGTATTCATTTGCATTGTCTTGTGATTGTCAGGACAATGTATTGTAAGAAGTGGGTTGAGGTGTTATTACTCATTTGAATTGTCTTGTGATTGTCAGAACAATGTATTGTAAGAAGTGGGTTGAGGTGTTAGTACTCATTTGAATTGTCTTGTGATTGTCCGAACAATGTATTGTAAGAAGCGGATTGAGGTGTTAGTACTCATTTGATTTGTCTTGTGATTGTCAGGACAATGTATTGTAAGAAGTTGGTTGAAGTGTTAGTACTTATTTGAATTGTCTTGTGGTTGTCAGGACAATGTATTGTTAGAAGGAGGTTGAGGTGTTAGTGCTCATTTGAATTGTCTTGTGCTTGTCAGGACAATGTATTGTAAGAAGCAGGTTAAGATGTTAGTTCTAATTTGAATTGTCTTGTGATTGTCAGGACAATGTATTGCAAAAAGTGGGTTGAGGTGTTAGTGCTAATTTGAATTGTCTTGTGATTGTCATGAAAATGTATTGTAAGATGCGGGTTGAGGTGTTAGTACTCATTTAATTGTCTTGTGATTGTCAGGACAATGTATTGTAAGTAGTGGGTTGAGGTGTTAGTGCTCATTTGAATAGTCTTGTGATTGTCAGGACAATGTATTGTAAGAAGTTGGTTGAGGTGTTATTACTCATTTGAATTGTCTTGTGATTGTCAGAACAATGTATTGTAAGAAGCTGGTTGAGGTGTTAGTGCTAATTTGAATTGTCTTGAGATTGTCAGAACAATGTATTATAAGAAGTGGGTTGGAGTGCTAGTGCTAATTTGAATTGTCTTGTGCTTGTCAGGACAATGTATTGTAAGAAGAGGGTTGAGTTGTTAGTACTCATATGAATTGTCTTGTGATTGTCAGGACAATGTATTTTTAGAAGCGGATTGAGGTGTTAGTACTCATTTGAATTGTCTTGTGATTGTCAGGACAATGTATTGTAAGAAGCAGGTTGAAGTGTAAGTACTCATTTGAATTGTCTTGTGATTGTAAGAACAATGTATTGTAAAAAGCGAATTGAAGTGTTAGTACTCATTTGAATTGTTTTGTGATTGTCAGGACAATGTATTGTAAGAAGTGGGTTGAAGTGTTAGTCCTCATGTGAAATGTTTTGTGATTGTCAGGACAATGTATTGTAAGAAGTGGGTTGAGGTGTTAGTACTCATTTGAATTGTCTTGTGATTGTCAGGACAATGTATTTTAAGAAGCAGGTTGAGGTGTTAGTACTCATTTGAATTGTCTTGTGACTTTCAGGACAATGTATTGTATTAAGTGGGTTGAAGTGTTAGTACTCATTTGAATTGTCTTGTGCTTGTCAGGACATTGTATTGTAAGAAGTGGGTTGAAGTGTTAGTCCTCATTTGAAGTGTCTTGTGATTGTCAGGACAATGTATTGTAAGGAGCGGGTTGAGGTGTTAGTACTCATTTAAATTGTCTTGTGATTGTCTGGACAATGTATTGTAAGAAGCAGGTTGAAGTGTTAGTACTCATTTGAATTGTCTCATGATTGTCAGGACAATGTATTGTAAGATACAGGTTGAGATGTTAGTACTCATTTGAATTGTCTTGTGATTGTCAGGACAATGTATTGTAAGAAGTGGGTTAATGTATTAGTACTCATTTGAATTGTCTTGTGATTGTCAGGACAATGTATTGTAAGAAGCAGGTTGAAGTGTAAGTACTCATTTGAATTGTCTTGTGATTGTAAGAACAATGTATTGTAAAAAGCGGGTTGAAGTGTTAGTACTCATTTGAATTTGTTTTGTGATTGTCAGGACAATGTATTGTAAAAAGCGGGTTGAAGTGTTAGTACTCATTTGAATTGTTTTGTGATTGTCAGAACAATGTATTGTAAGAAGCGGATTAAGGTGTTAGTACTCATTTGAATTGTCTTGTGATTGTCAGGACAATGTATTTTAAGAAGCAGGTTGAGGTGTTAGTACTTATTTGAATTGTCTTGTGGTTGTCAGGACAATGTATTGTTAGAAGCAGGTTGAGGTGTTAGTGCTCATTTGAATTGTCTTGTGATTGTCAGGACAATGTATTGTAAGAAGCAGGTTAAGATGTTAGTTCTAATTTGAATTGTCTTGTGATTGTCAGGACAATGTATTGCAAAAAGTGGGTTGAGGTGTTAGTGCTAATTTGAATTGTCTTGTGATTGTCATGAAAATGTATTGTAAGATGCGGGATGAGGTGTTAGTACTCATTTAATTGTCTTGTGATTATCAGGACAATGTATTGTAAGTAGTGGGTTGAGGTGTTAGTGCTCATTTGAATAGTCTTGTGATTGTCAGGACAATGTATTGTAAGAAGTTGGTTGAGGTGTTATTACTCATTTGAATTGTCTTGTGATTGTCAGAACAATGTATTGTAAGAAGCTGGTTGAGGTGTTAGTGCTAATTTGAATTGTCTTGAGATTGTCAGAACAATGTTTTATAAGAAGTGGGTTGAAGTGCTAGTGCTAATTTGAATTGTCTTGTGCTTGTCAGGACAATGTATTGTAAGAAGAGGGTTGAGTTGTTAGTACTCATATGAATTGTCTTGTGATTGTCAGGACAATGTATTGTAAGAAGCGGATTGAGGTGTTAGTACTCATTTGAATTGTCTTGTGATTGTCAGGACAATGTATTGTAAGAAGCAGGTTGAAGTGTAAGTACTCATTTGAATTGTCTTGTGATTGTAAGAACAATGTATTGTAAAAAGCGGGTTGAAGTGTTAGTACTCATTTGAATTGTTTTGTGATTGTCAGGACAATGTATTGTAAGAAGTGGGTTGAAGTGTTAGTCCTCATGTGAAATGTTTTGTGATTGTCAGGACAATGTATTGTAAGAAGTGGGTTGAGGTGTTAGAACTCATTTGAATTGTCTTGTGATTGTCAGGACAATGTATTTTAAGAAGCAGGTTGAGGTGTTAGTACTCATTTGAATTGTCTTGTGACTTTCAGGACAATGTATTGTATTAAGTGGGTTGAAGTGTTAGTACTCATTTGAATTGTCTTGTGCTTGTCAGGACATTGTATTGTAAGAAGTGGGTTGAAGTGTTAGTCCTCATTTGAAGTGTCTTGTGATTGTCAGGACAATGTATTGTAAGGAGCGGGTTGAGGTGTTAGTACTCATTTGAATTGTCTTGTGATTGTCTGGACAATGTATTGTAAGAAGCAGGTTGAAGTGTTAGTACTCATTTGAATTGTCTCATGATTGTCAGGACAATGTATTGTAAGAAGCAGGTTGAGATGTTAGTACTCATTTGAATTGTCTTGTGATTGTCAGGACAATGTATTGTAAGAAGTGGGTTAATGTATTAGTACTCATTTGAATTGTCTTGTGATTGTCAGGACAATGTATTGTAAGAAGCAGGTTGAAGTGTATGTACTCATTTGAATTGTCTTGTGATTGTAAGAACAATGTATTGTAAAAAGCGGGTTGAAGTGTTAGTACTCATGTGAAATGTTTTGTGATTGTCAGGACAATGTATTGTAAAAAGCGGGTTGAAGTGTTAGTACTCAT
Source organism: Fragum fragum (assembly GCA_946902895.1). Classification (NCBI taxonomy): domain Eukaryota; kingdom Metazoa; phylum Mollusca; class Bivalvia; order Cardiida; family Cardiidae; genus Fragum; species Fragum fragum. The sequence goes on along the minus strand of OX336374.1, from coordinate 25,659,457 downwards.
TTGAATTGTTTTGTGATTGTCAGAACAATGTATTGTAAGAAGCGGATTAAGGTGTTAGTACTCATTTGAATTGTCTTGTGATTGTCAGGACAATGTATTTTAAGAAGCAGGTTGAGGTGTTAGTACTTATTTGAATTGTCTTGTGGTTGTCAGGACAATGTATTGTAAGAAGAGGGTTGAGTTGTTAGTACTCATATGAATTGTCTTGTGATTGTCAGGACAATGTATTGTAAGAAGCGGATTGAGGTGTTAGTACTCATTTGAATTGTCATGTGATTGTCAGGACAATGTATTGTAAGAAGCAGGTTGAAGTGTAAGTACTCATTTGAATTGTCTTGTGATTGTAAGAACAATGTATTGTAAAAAGCGGGTTGAAGTGTTAGTACTCATTTGAATTGTTTTGTGATTGTCAGGACAATGTATTGTAAGAAGTGGGTTGAAGTGTTAGTCCTCATGTGAAATGTTTTGTGATTGTCAGGACAATGTATTGTAAGAAGTGGGTTGAGGTGTTAGTACTCATTTGAATTGTCTTGTGATTGTCAGGACAATGTATTTTAAGAAGCAGGTTGAGGTGTTAGTACTCATTTGAATTGTCTTGTGACTTTCAGGACAATGTATTGTATTAAGTGGGTTGAAGTGTTAGTACTCATTTGAATTGTCTTGTGCTTGTCAGGACATTGTATTGTAAGAAGTGGGTTGAAGTGTTAGTCCTCATTTGAAGTGTCTTGTGATTGTCAGGACAATGTATTGTAAGGAGCGGGTTGAGGTGTTAGTACTCATTTGAATTGTTTTGTGATTGTCTGGACAATGTATTGTAAGAAGCAGGTTGAAGTGTTAGTACTCATTTGAATTGTCTCATGATTGTCAGGACAATGTATTGTAAGAAGCAGGTTTAGATGTTAGTACTCATTTGAATTGTCTTGTGATTGTCAGGACAATGTATTGTAAGAAGTGGGTTAATGTATTAGTACTCATTTGAATTGTCTTGTGATTGTCAGGACAATGTATTGTAAGAAGCAGGTTGAAGTGTATGTACTCATTTGAATTGTCTTGTGATTGTAAGAACAATGTATTGTAAAAAGCGGGTTGAAGTGTTAGTACTCATGTGAAATGTTTTGTGATTGTCAGGACAATGTATTGTAAAAAGCGGGTTGAAGTGTTAGTACTCATTTGAATTGTTTTGTGATTGTCAGAACAATGTATTGTAAGAAGCGGATTAAGGTGTTAGTACTCATTTGAATTGTCTTGTGATTGTCAGGACAATGTATTTTAAGAAGCAGGTTGAGGTGTTAGTACTTATTTGAATTGTCTTGTGGTTGTCAGGACAATGTATTGTATTAAGTGGGTTGAAGTGTTAGTACTCATTTGAATTGTCTTGTGCTTGTCAGGACATTGTATTGTAAGAAGTGGGTTGAAGTGTTAGTCCTCATTTGAAGTGTCTTGTGATTGTCAGGACAATGTATTGTAAGGAGCGGGTTGACGTGTTAGTACTCATTTGAATTGTCTTGTGATTGTAAGAACAATGTATTGTAAGAAGCGGGTTGAGGTGTTAGTACTCATTTGAATTGTCTTGTGATTGTAAGAACAATGTATTTTAAGAAGTAGGTTATAAGAAGTGGGTTGAAGTGCTAGTGCTAATTTGAATTGTCTTGTGATTGTCAGGACAATGTATTGTAAGGAGCGGGTTGAGGTGTTAGTACTCATTTAAATTGTCTTGTGATTGTCTGGACAATGTATTGTAAGAAGCAGGTTGAAGTGTTAGTACTCATTTGAATTGTCTCATGATTGTCAGGACAATGTATTGTAAGAAGCAGGTTGAGATGTTAGTACTCATTTGAATTGTCCTGTGATTGTCAGGACAATGTATTGTAAGAAGCAGATTGAAGTGTTAGTACTCATTTGAATTGTCTTGTGATTGTCAGAACAATATATTGTAAAAAGCGGGTTGAAGTGTTAGTACTCATTTGAATTGTCTTGTGCTTGTCAGGACAATGTATTGTAAGAAGCGGGTTGAAGTGTTAGTACTCATTTGAATTGTCTTGTGATTGTCAGGTCAATGTATTGTAAGAAGTGGGTTGAAGTGTTAGGCCTAATGTGAAATGTTTTGTGATTGTCAGGACAATGTATTGTAAGAAGGGGGTTGAGTTGTTAGTACTCATTTGAATTGTCTTGTGATTGTCAGGACAATATATTTTAAGAAGTGGGTTGAGGTGTTAGTACTCATTTGAATTGTCTTGTGATTGTCAGAACAATGTATTGTAAGAAGCGGATTAAGGTGCAAGTACTCATTTGAATTGTCTTGTGATTGTCAGGACAATGTATTTTAAGAAGCAGGTTGAGGTGTTAGTACTCATTTGAATTGTCTTGTGACTTTCAGGACAATGTATTGTATTAAGTGGGTTGAAGTGTTAGTACTCATTTGAATTGTCTTGTGCTTGTCAGGACATTGTATTGTAAGAAGTGGGTTGAAGTGTTAGTCCTCATTTGAAGTGTCTTGTGATTGTCAGGACAATGTATTGTAAGAAGCGGTTTGAGTTGTTAGTACTCATTTAAATTGTCTTGTGATTGTCTGGACAATGTATTGTAAGAAGCAGGTTGAAGTGTTAGTACTCATTTGAATTGTCTCATGATTGTCAGGACAATGTATTGTAAGAAGCAGATTGAAGTGTTAAAACTCATTTGAATTGTCTTGTGATTGTCAGAACAATATATTGTAAAAAGCGGGTTGAAGTGTTAGTACTCATTTGAATTGTCTTGTGCTTGTCAGGACAAAGTATTGTAAGAAACGGGTTGAAGTGTTAGTACTCATTTGAAGTGTCTTGTGATTGTCAGGACAATGTATTGTAAGAAGCGGGTTGAGGTGTTAGTACTCATTTAAATTGTCTTGTGCTTGTCAGGACAATGTTTTTTAAGAAGTGGGTTGAGGTGTTAGTACTCATTTGAATTGTCTTGTGATTGTCAGGACAATGTATTGTCAGAAGTGGGTTGAAGTGTTAGTACTCATATGAATTGTCTTGTGATTGTCAGGACAATGTATTGTAAGAAGTGGGTTAATGTATTAGTACTTATTTGAATTGTCTTGTGATTGTCAGGACAATGTATTGTAAGAAGCAGGTTGAAGTGTAAGTACTCATTTGAATTGTCTTGTGATTGTAAGAACAATGTATTGTAAAAAGCGGGTTGAAGTGTAAGTACTCATTTGAATTGTTTTGTGATTGTCAGGACAATGTATTGTAAGAAGTGGGTTGAAGTGTTAGTCCTCATGTGAAATGTTTTGTGATTGTCAGGACAATGTATTGTAAGAAGTGGGTTGAGGTGTTAGTACTCATTTGAATTGTCTTGTGATTGTCAGGACAATGTATTGTAAGAAGAGGGTTGAGTTGTTAGTACTCATTCGAATTGTCTCATGATTGTCAGGACAATGTATTGTAAGGAGCGGGTTGAGATGTTAGTACTCATTTGAATTTTCTTGTGATTGATAGGACAATGTATTGTAAGAAGTGGGTTGAGGTGTTAGTACTCATTTGAATTGTCTTGTGATAGTCAGAACAATATATTGTCAGAAGTTGGTTAAAGTGTTAGTACTCATTTGAATTGTCTTGTGCTTGTCAGGACAATGTATTGTAAGAAGCAGGTTGAAGTGTTAGTTCTCATTTGAATTTATTTGTGCTTGTCAGGACAATGTATTTTAAGTAGTGGGTTGAGGTGTAAGTATTCATATGAAATTTCTTGTGAATGTCAGGACAATTTATTGTAAGAAGCGGGTTGAGGTGTTAGTACTCATTTGAATTGTCTTGTGATTGTCAGGACAATTTATTGTTAGAAGCAGGTTGAGGTGTTAGTGCTAATTTGAATTGTCTTATGATTGTCAGGACAATGTATTGTAAGAAGCAGGTTGAGATGTTAGTGCTAATTTGAATTGTCTTGTGATTGTCAGGACAATGTATTGTAAGAAGCGGGTTGAGGTGTTAGTACTCATTTAATTGTCTTGTGATTGTCAGGACAATGTTTTGTAAGAAGTGGGTTGAGGTGTTAGTAATCATTTGAATTGTCTTGTGATTTTCAGAACAATGTATTGTAAGAAGCAGGTTGAGGTGTTAGGCCTCATGTGAAATGTTTTGTGATTGTCAGGACAATGTATTGTAAGAAGCGGGTTGAGGTGTTAGTACTCATTTGAATTGTCTTGTGATTGTCAGGACAATATATTTTAAGAAGTGGGTTGAGGTGTTAGTACTCATTTGAATTGTCTTGTGATTGTCAGGTCAGTGTATTGTAAGAAGTGGGTTGAAGTGTTAGGCCTCATGTGAAATGTTTTGTGATTGTCAGGACAATGTATTGTAAGAAGGGGGTCGAGTTGTTAGTACTCATTTGAATTGTCTTGTGATTGTCAGGACAATATATTTTAAGAAGTGGGTTGAGGTGTTAGTACTCATTTGAATTGTCTTGTGATTGTCAGAACAATGTATTGTAAGAAGCGGATTAAGGTGTTAGTACTCATTTGAATTGTCTTGTGATTGTCAGGACAATGTATTTTAAGAAGCATGTTGAGGTGTTAGTACTCATTTGAATTGTCTTGTGACTTTCAGGACAATGTATTGTATTAAGAGGGTTGAAGTGTTAGTACTCATTTGAATTGTCTTGTGCTTGTCAGGACATTGTATTGTAAGAAGTGGGTTGAAGTGTTAGTCCTCATTTGAAGTGTCTTGTGATTGTCAGGACAATGTATTGTAAGGAGCGGGTTGAGGTGTAAGTACTCATTTAAATTGTCTTGTGATTGTCTGGACAATGTATTGTAAGAAGCAGGTTGAAGTGTTAGTACTCATTTGAATTGTCTCATGATTGTCAGGACAATGTATTGTAAGAAGCAGGTTGAGATGTTAGTACTCATTTAAATTGTCTTGTGATTGTCAGGACAATGTATTGTAAGAAGCAGGTTGAAGTGTTAGTACTCATTTGAATTGTCTCATGATTGTCAGGACAATGTTTTGTAAGAAGCAGGTTGAGATGTTAGTACTCATTTGAATTGTCTTGTGATTGTCAGGACAATGTATTGTAAGAAGCAGATTGAAGTGTTAGTACTCATTTGAATTGTCTTGTGATTGTCAGAACAATATATTGTAAAAAGCGGGTTTAAGTGTTAGTACTCATTTGAATTGTCTTGTGCTTGTCAGGACATAGTATTGTAAGAAGCGGGTTGAAGTGTTAGTACTCATTTGAATTGTCTTGTGCTTGTCAGGACAATGTTTTTTAAGAAGTGGGTTGAGGTGTTAGTACTCATATGAATTGTCTTGTGATTGTCAGGACAATGTATTGTAAGAAGTGGGTTGAGGTGTTAGTGCTAATTTGAATTGTCTTGAGATTGTCAGAACAATGTATTATAAGAAGTTGGTTGAAGTGCTAGTGCTAATTTGAATTGTCTTGTCTTTGTCAGGACAATGTATTGTAAGAAGCGGGTTGAGTTGTTAGTACTCATTTGAATTGTCTTGTGATTGTCAGGACAATGTATTGTAAGAAGCGGATTGAGGTGTAAGTAATCATAAGAATTGTCTTGTGATTGTAAGAACAATGAATTGTAAGAAATGGGTTGAAGTGTTAGTACTCATTTGAATTGTGTTGTGATTGTCAGGTCAATGTATTGTAAGAAGTGGGTTGAAGTGTTAGGCCTCATGTGAAATGTTTTGTGATTGTCAGGACAATGTATTGTAAGAAGGGGGTTGAGTTGTTAGTACTCATTTGAATTGTCTTGTGATTGTCAGGACAATATATTTTAAGAAGCTGGTTGAGGTGTTAGTACTCATTTGAATTGTCTTGTGATTGTCAGGTCAATGTATTGTAAGAAGTGGGTTGAAGTGTTAGGCCTCATGTGAAATGTTTTGTGATTGTCAGGACAATGTATTGTAAGAAGGGGGTCGAGTTGTTAGTACTCATTTGAATTGTCTTGTGATTGTCAGGACAATATATTTTAAGAAGTGGGTTGAGGTGTTAGTACTCATTTGAATTGTCTTGTGATTGTCAGAACAATGTATTGTAAGAAGCGGATTAAGGTGTTAGTACTCATTTGAATTGTCTTGTGATTGTCAGGACAATGTATTTTAAGAAGCAGGTTGAGGTGTTAGTACTCATTTGAATTGTCTTGTGACTTTCAGGACAATGTATTGTATTAAGTGGGTTGAAGTGTTAGTACTCATTTGTATTGTCTTGTGCTTGTCAGGACATTGTATTGTAAGAAGTGGGTTGAAGTGTTAGTCCTCATTTGAATTGTCTTGTGATTGTCAGGACAATGTATTGTAAGGAGCGGGTTGAGGTGTTAGTACTCATTTAAATTGTCTTGTGATTGTCTGGACAATGTATTGTAAGAAGCAGGTTGAAGTGTTAGTACTCATTTGAATTGTCTCATGATTGTCAGGACAATGTATTGTAAGAAGCAGGTTGAGATGTTAGTACTCATTTGAATTGTCTTGTGATTGTCAGGACAATGTATTGTAAGAAGCAGATTGAAGTGTTAGTACTCATTTGAATTGTCTTGTGATTGTCAGAACAATATATTGTAAAAAGCGGGTTGAAGTGTTAGTACTCATTTGAATTGTCTTGTGCTTGTCAGGACAATGTATTGTAAGAAGCGGGTTGAAGTGTTAGTCCTCATTTGAATTGTCTTGTTATTGTCAGGTCAATGTATTGTAAGAAGTGGGTTGAAGTGTTAGGCCTCATGTGAAATGTTTTGTGATTGTCAGGACAATGTATTGTAAGAAGGGGGTTGAGTTGTTAGTACTCATTTGAATTGTCTTGTGATTGTCAGGACAATATATTTTAAGAAGTGGGTTGAGGTGTTAGTACTCATTTGAATTGTCTTGTGATTGTCAGAACAATGTATTGTAAGAAGCGGATTAAGGTGTAAGTACTCATTTGAATTGTCCTGTGCTTGTCAGGACAATGTATTGTAAGAAGTGGGTTGAGGTGTTAGTACTCATTTGAATTGTCTTGTGACTTTCAGGACAATGTATTGTATTAAGTGGGTTGAAGTGTTAGTACTCATTTGAATTGTCTTGTGCTTGTCAGGACATTGTATTGTAAGAAGTGGGTTGAAGTGTTAGTCCTCATTTGAAGTGTCTTGTGATTGTCAGGACAATGTATTGTAAGAAGCGGGTTGAGGTGTTAGTACTCATTTAAATTGTCTTGTGATTGTCTGGACAATGTATTGTAAGAAGCAGGTTGAAGTGTTAGTACTCATTTGAATTGTCTCATGATTATCAGGACAATGTATTGTAAGAAGCAGGTTGAGATGTTAGTACTCATTTGAATTGTCTTGTGATTGTCAGGACAATGTATTGTAAGAAGCAGATTGAAGTGTTAGTACTCATTTGAATTGTCTTGTGATCGTCAGAACAATTTATTGTAAAAAGCGGGTTGAAGTGTTAGTACTCATTTGAATTGTCTTGTGCTTGTCAGGACATAGTAATGTAAGAAGCGGGTTGAAGTTTTAGTACTCATTTGAATTGTCTTGTGATTGTCAGGACAATGTATTGTAAGAAGTAGGTTGAGGTGTTAGTACTCATATGAATTGTCTTGTGATTGTCAGAACAATGTATTGTAAGCAGTGGGTTAATGTGTTAGTACTCATTTGAATCGTCTTGTGATTGTCAGGACAATGTATTGTAAGAAGAGGGTTGAAGTGCTAGTACTCATATGAATTGTCTTGTGATTGTCAGGACAATGTATTGTAAGAAGCGGGTTGAGGTGTTAGTACTCATTTGAATTGTCTTGTGATTGTAAGAACAATGTATTGTAAGAAGCGGGTTGAGGTGTTAGTACTCATTTGAATTGTCTTGTGATTGTAAGAACAATGTATTGTAAGAAGTGGGTTGAAGTGTTAGTACTCATTTGAATTGTCTCGTGATTGCCAGAACAATGTATTGTTAGAAATGGGTTGAGGTGTTAGTACTCATTCATTAAGTCCCAGATTGAGCTTTGAAAACTTTATGCGAAACATTTTGTTTGTTCGGCTACATAAACGTGGTTTTTACAGCTAAGTCAAGCTGTAGTTACTACATTTAGGTCACCAACCAACCATTTTCTTACTTGTTTCATGTTACTGGTTATAAATTTTGCGTTTGTTGTTATAAATTTTGCAAAACAACGCTGTTTAGAATTGTAGTGGAACTTCCTTTTGTAGTCAATGTTGGGAGGGGGGGGGCAACAGAGTAGGTGAGTTGGACCTGCAATTGGTCAATTTCTATGAGCACCTATACGACAGAGTTTAGAAGAAAAATACCAAAATTATTGTCATTAACCTGTTATGATTCACCATAATTTTAGAGACTGGAAGAAGAGACAAGAGCATGTTTGCAGGCTGATCATGAGGATTGTATTGAGCATGAGGAAAAACTAGAAATGATCATCAAGTCTCAACTCAAAGTAAGACTCTCGTCCTCTTTCCAACATGTGCAAAATAAGGGACAATAATGAATTATGAGTGATTAGTACATAATTATAAGTGTCGTCAATGGATGACTATCCAATCTAATATTGCAGTTTATTATAGATGTCAAACACTTAGTTAGGAGCATATGGTTGAACATATTTTGCATAGTAAAAGGTAAAGAAGAAAATCAGTAGTAGTCTAGTATCTGATGGCTAGCTGTCACTTTTTTTTATAGATACTCATCACAAGTTTCATTTTCATTGTGATAATTATCTGTCACTGGCTAATACTGAAGATAAAATCTAAATATAGCCTTAGAAAGAATGACAGAAATCCATCATCAATAGGAATAATTGGGACGGTTATAAATCACAATAGTGGAATTCTGAAAGTTTTAGACACTCTGTAAAACTATGATAAGCTTTCAAAAAAATGTGATTTGAAATACAGCATGTCGTGCATATGCACTGTATGAATGAATTGCATACCGCATTTATTTACCAGACATGTTTATTTTTGAAATTCAAAGCATTTTCTAGACACCTTATACAGGTTATTTCTTACTATTTAGTATAAAACAATGCACAAACAGGAGAAAATGTGGTTTTTCTCCAAGTGATTTCTACATATCCCAGTATTTTTTCTGTGCTTTTACGATTTATCCAGTGCGTCATATTGCAAGGTAATGTGGTAATGGATTACTTGATAATATCTCACTAAAATTTCCAGGATCACAGACTTGTACGGGTATCCAAACGTCAACTCAGTCAGAATGGTTCAGCACATGTGGCAGAAATACTCTTACGCAGAACTGGGGAAGTTTTGGAACAAGTGCACGTCCAGTTGTGTATCAAGTCTATTAATCGGAGTTTTCAGGGGACCAAAAGGGCACTAAAAGACACGAAACAAGGAATTGAAAATATAGACGTGAAAGAAATACTGAAAAAAAGATAACTTGTGTTGTTTCGCAAATCTAAGATTTTGAAAATTCTCCACTGGACGTTTGTTTGTAGTATCTCTAATCTTTTCCTGGAAAACACAATTTTAAAATGGTTATAATTTTACCCGTTACAAATAACCCCACTTTTCCACGTCATTTCCCACAAATGCTTGCTATCCCGGAAAACAACATTTTAAAAAAAATGTATGAACTTGAAAATGTGGGCTTAAACTTCTTTGGATTGGAGGCAGTCTGAAATTTTATTTTTTTGTAATGAGTCAAGTTTTTAAAGTGTGAAAAAGTTATAAAGAAAAGAATACATCGAAGGGTAGCAATCATTTTGAGTGATGAAGAAATAAGGTATTGCAATCATTTTCTCCTTTCCCACATCTTATAGAATCTGCTTTTTGAAAAAATGTGAAATCTTTCTGCGGAAAACCTAACTTGGTCATATTTCTGATATAATTGAAAATATTAGTATTTACTTGAAACTTGATATGTGCGTTTAATATCTCTACTCAGCTACTCCATCTCGTCGTACCCATCCCGGCGAACGTTCTACTTATATAAGATTATTTCGATATCCCTTATCCTTACAAGTGAAGAGATATCGAAATCATCTTTTTCAGATATGTAGAACGTTTGCCGCCCTTGGTTACACCTGACGCCTTCAGCACCTTCAGTCGGGCTATGCCTCTGCATTTTATGCTTTTTGTGTCGTATTATTTTTCAGAGATGCAAAATTATACCACAATTTTAGATTGGTGGATATCCAAAGAAGTTGAAGATGCCAACTTAAATGTTTAAAAGTTTAAAGCCTGTGACGGATAGGAAAGACAATATTGTGAGAAAAGAAAATGGTAGTAATCTGCATTTTCTTCCTTTTCCGCAATGCTTCCCATGGCTATTTTATTTGGCATATAAAAATACAGGTAATGATGGGAGAGAGGGTTGTGTTATAATCAGTTGATCTTATTGCAGACTTTTAATGTTAGTCTTTGTCAAAGTCAATGTAACGAAAAATAGAAATGTTTCAAAGTTCAACAAGAATTAAATCAGAACGCATAGAAAACATTATTATCACATAATTATATGTGAAAAGATTAAAAGAATAGAAAATAGAAAATGTTGATTTTAGTTTTTCCGCAATGGTAACGCATCAGACTCCCCATCATCAATAATGGGGTGTCATGGGTTCGATCCCCGACGGCCGCATATTTCCTTTCCGACATTTGTATCTCACCAATGGGTGGATAATCGTAAACCAAAGTGGGATAGCAGCTGGAGGCTAGGAAAGGATCTAAAAAGGTGGAACTGGTGCGAGAAATACCAGGAATCCATTGTTAGGTGCTCCAGCCGCCCCGATATGACTGACAAAGCGGCCTTAGACCCCAAGCAATTATCAAGCTGTGTAGTTACATCAAAATGGAATACTATATAGTATTGAATACAGTACAGTTTATAGCTGCGAAGGAAAATTTGTTGTTCCATGCGACCTTCGGTGTTTCGACATCAAAATTTCCCTGTTGCTCAAAGATAATACAATCTTTCAAATTATTATTCACCATCAGGTCATTTTCTGCCATCGGTTTTTACAATTTTTGTTGAGCCTGCTTCCAGCGATGAGCCATTGTTGTCACTATGACGAATTGGTGCGTGTGTGTGTGTTAGTTGGTGTCCGAATTTGTCCAGGGAATATCTCCTTCATGTATGGATGGATTTATGAAAGCAGATATTGGGTACGGAAAATATTGATGTGAACATAACGCAGGGAAATATACCGCTAAACGTATTGAGGGTGGTGGTTCCACTACCTTTGGGAGAATCCAAAAATGAAATACTTCAAGATACAACTGTAGATTTTCATACATGACTTTGGTTACTCCGTTTTTTTCCCTATCGAAGATTCCTCTTATGTACTTTGCTAAGAGAGTGTCGGATGACTAATCGTATGAAAGTCGGTATAGCCTAGGAAACCTCTATACTTCCTCAAATGATTTCCAATTAACATTTTATAAATCAGGGGTGTTCAGAAGAATTTCACATTCTCACGACTTTCAATGGATGGCCTCAAATAAGGAGAAAAAGAGAGGAAGTTTCTTATAGTCCAGATAATATGCGCAATGTTTCAAGAGACTTAGATAATATTTGTGAACTTTGTTGCATAAACGCATCGCCCAAACGATTATATGTTAATATACATCAATAAAGCGCTATTTCCCGTAATTGACAAATCGCTTGCCCCGCCCACTTACTCCGTTGGCCCGGCCAATTGACTCCAACAGGAAGTTCGGCTTCTGCTTTGAGGGTTCAAACTTTGTAGCCAGTAGTCGAAGTTTGAATTAGCTGTAGTTGCGATGTTAAAGTCGCTAAACGAAAACAAAAATGTTTCACACAAAGGCGGTCAATATCAAAAATCCAAAAGGCCCATTTTCCTGTATTATATGTGGAACCTTATACAATTTCAAAAGAAATACCCTGCAAACATCTTCCGAAACTTATTCGAGAATCAAATAATATTTATAAACTTTATTAGTTAATTCAAATATTTTCAATGAAAAACTTATCAAGTACGGAACCCCTTAAGTGAAAATCCGGACTTTTTTTAATATGCAATTGATATTATATCGTTATTGAAAAATAACATTTCGTAATTACGGTATAACTTGAATAACAATCAATATAAGTTTCACCCTAATCCTTTCGGTCATTGGTTATGTCCTTTCATCGACAATCATAGCCGATATTTTTCTTACATCTGATAGTCTGTCTTCTTGGAAATATCCTTGTCGCTATTTGTCTGCTAAAACTTAAGTGGGATAAGCAGCTATAAGTCCGGAAAGGATGTTGTGATAGTACTGTTGTGAGAAATGCCAGGAATCCATTGTTAGGCGCTCCGACCGCTGACTTATAACTGAAACGCTGATAAAAGTGTCATTTAAACGTAATCAACCAATCAATCGATCAACGAACCAATCAACCAGTCAACTTTGTCCGGAGAATATCTCTGTCACCTGAAGTCCGATTGACTTGAAACTTGACAGTTATATTCCTCTTATGATTACGGAGTGCAGTGCACAAGAACCGTAACTCTACCTTGCCCATTTTTTGAGTTATTCCCTTTTTTTGTTTTTCATACTTGCATTTTGTCCGGAGCATATCTCTTAAAGTAAAATACAAATGTAGTTATGATCATGAAACTTTATGGTTGGGTAGATGTCATCAAGTTGAAGTGCAGTGCACAAGAGCCGTAACTCTACCTCGCCTATTTTTTGAGTTATTCCCCTTTGTTGTTTTTCATACTTGGATTTTGTCCGGTGCATATCTCCGAAAGTATAATAGCTTTGATCATGAAAATGTATGGGTGAATAGATATCATCACGGGAAATTGCAGTGCACAAGAACAGTAACTCTACATTTTGAGTTATATCCCTTTGTTGTTTTCCATACTTTGATTTTGTCTGAAACATATCTCTGAAAGTATAATAGCTATGATCATTAAATCTGTATGGGTGAGTAAATGTCATCAAGGGGGAAGTGCAGTACACAAGAACCGTAACTCTACCTTGCCTATTCTTTGAGTTATTCCCCTTTGTTGTTTTTCATACTTGGATTATGTCTGAAGTATATCTCTGAAAGTACAATAGCAATGATCTTGAAACTTTATGAGTGGGTAGATGTCATCAACGGGAAGTGCAGTGCACAAGAACCGTTACACTTTCTTGCTTATATTTTGAGTTATGTCACTTTGTTGTTTTTCGTACTTGGATTTTGTCCAGAGCATATCTCTGAAAGTATAATAGCTATGATGATGAAACTTTGTGGGTTGGTAGATGTCATCAAGGGGTCGTGCAGTGCACAAGAACTGTTACTCTACCTTGCCTATTTTTGAGTTATTTTCATACTTAGTTTTTGTCTGGAGCATATCTCTGAAAGTATAATAGCTATCATCATGAAACTTTATGGGTGGACAGATATCATCAAGGAACATATCTTTTTTCAAATCTCTTATAGTGTAACAGCCTATGGTTTTTAAAACCTCATGATAACAAGAAAAACATCAGAACCTTAACTTATCATTATGAATTGTTACTCTTTCTTGAAACTAGACTTAAAGTTTAATCCCCTTCCCCAGTCAACAAACAGCAGTGTGACGGGCGTATTTTGTGACGATTTGCCACCTTGTTAATGCAATATGCCCATGAATTGACGTTACTTTATATTCGCCGGGTACTAAGTACATGTATACGAATTTGGTTATCCTTATACATGTACTCATTCACGAAAAGGATAAAAATATATGGCAATCGTGGTTTAGTAGGATATTGTACGAAGTTTGTTGTGCTAAATTGACACAATTAAAAACTGGTTTAATGTGTGGCCTCCCTAGAAATAGCGCCCTGCAAGAACTCCAGCAGGCTTAACAGATTGCCATAACGCAGGTCAGATTTCAAAAGAAAAAATCAGACACATGCGTCATTGGTGTCTTGATTGTGTTGGCAAAGAGAAATACATATGTCCTATCCACTGTGACTGACTTTCTTGGGTTGATTATAACTTCCGACTTTTCATTTCGAGAGTCGATCTTTTTATCGCGCGGTCGTCCTGGAAGAGGCACATTGCCCAAAGTGTTGACAGCAAAGCAGACTAAATGGATTGCCATGTCGTACTTCAGACTGAATCAGAACGTCATCAGATACACGAGTCTTAATTGGGTTGTCCGCTAGGAAATCACTTGCGTTATATACCGTAAGTGAATTCTTAGTCGATAAAGATTGCTGCTTTTAATTTGGAGAGTTGAGAGTTGACGTCTTTTCGTGCTCGAAACGCTGGATTGAGTTTGTAGACGGAATAAACCTTTTTCTCAATTCATACATGGTATGTTTATTAATTTGATATAAATATGCACCTACACGCTAAATTATTAAGAATTGTGTAAGGCAAAATATCGACTATGCGTTATTTTTGAGGTTCACTATATTGAGTTACTACATTGTACCAAATCCAGGCTAATTGTCTTACATTTTTACCTTATAACGACTAATAACCAATGTAAACTTTGTATACACCGGGAAAAAGATTCAAAAGATTTTTATTATAATTGAATGAAAAAAGTACTAAAATCTGAAAATTCAGACCGACCAAGAGCCTAACAATAAGCAGATGCTCATCAGTCAGAAACAAACCTATACGTTAAGTTTATTATGTTCAGCTCTGATATTTCCGAAGAAAACCCGCGTCCAAGTCTCTTCAACTGTTTCCTTGGCGTAGTCGTCATGTAAACTTTGACATGTTATTGAATGTTTTTCTCATCTGTGCAGCACTCAACAGTTGATCGTCAGGCAACTGTTGGTGTTGCTCGTGTTTCAGTGTTTCATGGGGAGACAAAACATTGGCGCATACCGCTACCTTAGTATGCAACGCAGGCAGTTCCAGATCCTGCAGGTTGAGTAATAACTTACAGAATTCCAGTCCAACAAATTGATTAATCGCTTGCCCCGCCTACTTAATCCGTTGGTCTCACCCATTGCCTCCGACATGAAGTTCAACTTTAATTTAAAACGGTTTTAATTTGCAGAATTTATGGCCAGCAGCATGTCGGGAAGAAAGTAGACTGCTTTTTCGCGACCTAAATGTCGTAACTATAGCTTGATAAAGCTCTAGTTACGACGTTTATGTAGCCAAACTAACAGAAATACTTCAAATTAACATCAACGATTGGTCAATTGTAGGTAGGGGTTGGAATGCATCGCATCTGCCAGAGGCAACAAAAATCTAGCACTGTTGTCAGCAGTTTTTTTGAATTAGGACCTGTCTAAATTTTTGCTGTGTAGTAATGGGTTAAAAGACGTCTTAATACGTCTTAAGTGGCTTAAGACTTAGATGGTCAGATGAAGATTGGATAAAAAAAGAGAGGAGATGAGATTCTTTTTTTTAACATCAATCAGCACATATAATGTAATGACATTGTTGAAATCCATCGAAAGTCCATTCAATTCATAAGTGATCCAGCGCTCACGAAGGTGTTTCAGATACGGACTAGCCATTGAGGTTTGGTTTATCTACTAATGATTGACAATGTAAAAGAAATTTCAGCATTGAAGATTATTTCATAAATGCGAAATAGTAATTTGTATTTACGAAATTCTTTGAAGAGCATTTCGTAATTACGAAAGAGTAATTCGTATTTACGAAATAGTATTCGTAATTGCGAAATGATTTAGATCATTTGAATACTAAAAGTAATCTGGAATGTCACTTTAGGGGTTCCGTAATAAAGCTCCCTTTCCCGTGTTTTTTCTTGATCTAGAATTTCGAAAAAGAATATCTTGTGAGATCTTGAAGAGAGATCGTAGTTGTTGATTTATCAAGTCAACGAAAATTGTCTTCGAACGGGCAGACTGATGGAAATCACACTGGCCAAAAATCAAGAGCCGTCAGAGACGGATTATGCTCCCCCACAATAGCCCTGTTTCAAAAAGCATATAATGAATGGGGGAAAAGTTTTGGACGGACGGACAAATGAAGTGGTTGCCACGTACTCGCCCTTCTCTAGACATAGACGATCAAAAAAACCTTGAGCTGTGATCTTGACCCTGAAGCTATTCGTAAATTTGTTTCAAATGGCACATCTACTCATGATAGAGAACAATTGTGCCAAGTGGTATTGAGATCTGTCCATAATTTAAGGAGTAATACTCTGGAAAAGCTCAGTTTTATTATGCTTGGCTTTTAGCTGTGACCTTGACTTTGGAGCTATCATGAAACTTGGAAAATGCGTCGACACAAAATCAAACGAAATTCACATGTGAAACTCCATCTAATTTGGCCCAAGGGTTGTGAAGAAATCGAGGCGGAAGACCGACGGACAGACGGACTGAAAGACAGACGAAACGGCGGCTATACACGGCCTTCCTGGATCATAAAAACGGAAAAAATAGACTTGACCGTCATCATTTTTAAATTTTCATTAAAAATCCCACGTAAAACAATTATACCCGAAGGGCTACAGTTTATTGTCAATCATGATTGTTTGCCAGGTCATTTAGTTGTTTCCTATTGTAATTTGGTCTATACTTGTTAAATACGAAAAAAAACTATGTTACTTATCAAATACTTTATCAATGTATCAGAGTTCTTATGATCAAAACAGAACAAGACAAAAAAAAAAACTATTTGAACTTTACAATTTGCATATAATCATTATCACCTAATTTTGTTACCTTTCGGCCAAGTCTCATACAAAAGATACAATATGATTATGAAAATACATATATGGTTATGAACTTATAAAGCTAATTCATTAAACTATTCGCGACTATATATTAGCTATATAGGACAGTATACCAATCCATATATACTTTGGACATAAAAAAGGCCTGTCGAATTTTCCTTATTTTGTACATTTGAATATAAAGTGGTATTCATCTTCTATGTCTTCGCTTTCACACATTAAACATATCCGTTCATTTCTCGGACCCCTCTTGTTACCAAATCCATCTGTTTGAATTCGTAGGCAAAGTGGAAAAACTCTCAATTGAAGTGAAAAGGGTAAAACGTTTAGATATTCTTCTATACATAATTACCGCTTTATAATCCATGCGTACTGCTTGTGTGTTCGAAAATAAGACCCACTTAGAAGTTTTGACTTTGAAGTTTCTATTTCATTTTTCTTCGATTAATAATGCAAGGAAAGGACCATCTTTCAATAGACTCCGTGTATACTCCGATCCTTTCAAAGCAACTTAGAAATTTTGGCAAAGAAAAAATTTGGGAAAAGCTTGCAGTAAACAATTTCTTCATTTCCCACATTTTTTTCTTTTTTTTTTTCGCATGAAAGATTTTTTTTTACCACTGTACAAATTCCAGCGCGTGTTTCGCTACCGTAGCAGATGCCAATATGAGCGAGGCCCAATAAGACGGTTAGTCAGTGTTGCGAGGGATAGGGCAAGAGGACAAGACGATTCTTTAACGGTGGATAGAACCGCCACTCGGGGCCTCGGCTTAACGTCTTGTCCGAAAGACAATAAGTCCGGTCACCCCAGGGCTCGAACTCGTTTGAAATAAAGTACTCAATCAATTGAACCGATTGGGCTGACACTCACAAGTTCCAGAAAGACCATATATTATGATATATAGCATGGATACTACATATACCTCCCCCTCCAGCATAGAAAGTTGATCTTTCAAGTGATAACTTTGACTAACTGGTTGATTGATGTCTAAGGCATACTTTATTCAATATTTTAAACTGTCAAGAAAATTTGACGGTCTGTGTGCAATTATTGCTTCAGGCAATTCACGTGTGTAAGAGTTTTACGACTAATCTTGAAAATATTTAGCAGCGGGTATAGAGTTGTTAATATTAGAACTGTATTGGACTTTAATGGGAAAGGTAGGTTAAACGTTCTTTCATTTTCACAAACATTACCTTCGACTTGAGAAAATAATCCTTGTCATGGTGCGAAATCTTTGTTTAGAATTATATTCAAATCTCTCCCATAAATGGGTGGATGTTGTCGTAGTTCTGGTGTCAGAAATACCAAGAATCATGGTTAGGTGCTCCAGCCGGCGCGATATGACTGAATACCGTTAAAGTGACGTTAACCCCCATTCAAACAAAAAATTCAAGTCAAAGACCCTGATTGTGAGCCAATATTTCTATAGTTAACCCATCACCAAACAGCAGAATTTTAACCTGATCCAACTTCAAAGAAGTTTCAGACAATAAGTTTTGATTGATGAAATTTTGAAAATATTTGTCTTTGGGGTAGAAAACATTGTGGTTATTGAAGAAATTCCTTGTAACAAGCATTTTTTTGTCATTTTCGGAAAAGTTTTTCAAATTTTTTCTTCTATAGGACGCCGTTGTGTGTGAATGGATTAATCAACATTAAACGACTTGAAGCGGATGGTGTAGACTAAAGTCAATATGCACATATGTTCAGGCTAATCTTAGTCTATACTCATAACAAAACTGAAATATTCCGGGTACAGCATGACAAGAGTTAACACTTGCGCATTGTATTTATCATGGAGTATACACTGTATACAAGCTGGCTGATAGACAACGTTCACGTGTAAACATAAACATTATTAAATGATATAAACAATATTAAATACTGATGTATAATCGAACGGCGATAATGTGACGAAGACCTACATGGGTACATTAGGCAGGTTAAAACGTTACTTGTATAGCTAATATACTGAGAACATTCCATAACTAACCTGCAGACGCTAATTAATTAACTCATTCCCACACAAGCCCCTTTTTTACGCCCCTCGTGAAAAAAGCTTTGGAAAACATTGTTGACTTGAGAAATTGCTTGTTTCAAACAATTCCTTCAATGTCCACAAAGCTTTCTACCCCGAAATGCAAAGAATCTTAGAATTTCATCAACCTTTAATTGTCGTATGCATCTGCTTTCAATTTGGACCAGTCTAAAATTTTCTCGTGTAAGAATGGGTTAAAACAACTCAGTCGCCAATGTTTTGAAGGTTTATGTTTGAAAACAAGTGAAATTTTATCTTTGTTGAAAAATACAGGTAAAGACAAAATTAAACTCACTATAACTTGTTCATCTATAGCACATTGCATGCATATAGATTATGTGGAAATTAGATCAAATTCGTAAAAAATGACACATACTTTGATCTTTCAAATAAAGAAAAGACATTAATTAAGCCAGGGAAGTACAAAACTCTATACAATGGGGAGAGAAAATGAAAATGTTAATCTCCAAAGATAATCGTTTATCCATTATATACCAGTGAGCTACTGGTCACGCGAGAAAGGATCATCTCGAAACTTAGATCTGTGTCGACTCTAGCTAGACTGTGCAGCCTGACAAGAGTCGAAACTGTTAGCTTGAACCAGATGTATCGAAATTGACCAATCGCTGGCCCCGCTTACTCCAACAGGACTCCATTGTCTCCAACAGGAAGTCACACTTCGAATTTAATCGGCGTTATTTTGTAAATTTTATGGCTACTAGCATGTAACAAAAAGTAAAATGGTTTGTTGGGGACTTAAACGTCAAAACTACAGCCGTAAAAGGCTGGTAGATATATTCATTGGCTGACAATCGCGATTGGTGCATTGCGACGGTAAATATGTCTGGCTCTATGTGACCCATTACGCGAAAAGCTAGTTTCTTGAAACACTTATTTGAAAAAGAGAGATGATATAGCAGAGGTCAGGCAGAGATACACGTACTATTTTTCAATATAGATTTCTGTTTTGGTTAAGCGACCATTGCAGACCATGACTTAATGTTTTGTATGAAATCCCCAGGTGGTCCACTTTGGGAAGAAGGGTCTCATATTTATGAGTATGTATAGAGCAAAACACCTTTACCTTTGTAACAAATTTCTGAAAATCTCCCCACCCACGTGTACCTCTCCGACTGTACAGGCAAAGCATTTCGGTGTAACAAAAGTGTCGATGCCCATTGATCATGTCTTTCCAAGGCAAATTCTAGTGTAAAGACGTTTATCGCTGAATGTGGTTTATAACAATAGATCTGTACAGCTGACGACCTTTTCAATAAAAGATTAGTCCATAAATTAGCCAGATCATACAGGAGTTTGACACGTCACTTGATAAGGTACCATCTGGTTGACCTGTCTACACCTCTAACCAAGTTACACATAAATAAATAAACTACCTGGTCAGGAAAAGGCACGAATATTCAACCTCTAATTGACGGATAGTGGCTGTCAACAAAACAGTTATTTTTTTAACTCTAACATTAGCCAACATTTATTTGAAGCATTTTCTGGTCGGGTTGGCGACTAAAACGTTATAACTTCATCTTATTTAAGGTGCTTCTATGACGTGAAGGTCGCCAAACTACTATTATATGTTTTGTTACATGCTACTGGTCATACAAATAGCAGCTTGAAAAACGCAATTTAGTATAGAAGTTGAAGCTCAATTATTATAGCCGTTGGCATAAGCGTAATTGACGTGTCAACATGATTTTAAATTAAAATTTAATTTGAATTCTAGTTGTTATTGAACCAGAGTCTTATTTCTGTATTGGGAGAAAAAATATGTGAAAACCAACTGGATTTCGAACGTCTTGTATCGAATCAGGCTTATTTAGAAGCATTCTCGTAAGGGGTTATGGTAAGTGTTTCTAATATCTACAGATATGGCTAAGATGGCGACACAATTACATGCGTTTTCATCTTTGATATCATCCTTGGAAATTGCTAAAATAATTAGAGTAACAAGAACCAGTTTAAATGAACGGTTGTATTTGAAGTTCACGAAGAGAACTCTAATTAACCGAGACATACGTCTCGTCCAATCACAGTCTGCGTTATTAAATCCAGTAGTTATGGACTTGTAAATGAAAAAGTGTGTGTATGACACGTTGGAATTTTATTGAGTATATCCTCACTTTCCACGACAGTAAAAAGGCTGTTTTAAACGCTCTATAAAGTATTGCAGATTCCTTATTCCGGTAATTAACCAAAAGCTGGCACGGCTCTCTTACTCCTTTGGCCCCGCCCATTGACTCCGACAGAAAGTATCGCTTCGATTTAAAATGGCGTTATTTTGGAAAATTTACAGCCAGTAGCATGTAATAAAAAGTAGAATAGTTGCTTGGCGAAAGGCATCGTAGCTGTAGTTACGACGTTCAAGTCGCCGAACCGACAAAAATGATTCACAAAAATGGCGATATCATTAACGAACGGTTCACTATAGATTATTTTATATTCTAAGACCGATAATATGATTATTAAAGGGTAAAGGGTTATGACAAACGCACTTCAGATAGGGGCTTGAATACTGTTAAAAATGGCGTTAAACCCCAAGCTACCAGGAAGAGGCTTAATATAAATATATAAAAGAATAAACTCTACCGTGAAATCGGCTTAAGTATTGACCTGCCATTAATGGACAAAGACTCTCAAATACCTTATGATATCAATAAACACGGCCATAATTTGATCCACATTTACTTGTTTAACCTGCCAATAGTGTGTTCGTGACCCTTGGTCAATATATCTTTTGATCAATAAGTAGGCCCTAACTGAGAATGGCAAACATTCGTTCAACCTAATTAATTTATTGGTTTTTAACTCTTTCCTGTTTAACCCCTAATCTATACGTCCCTGTAAATCTATAACAATCTATTTTATTTTAGCAATTTATTCTTTTTCAACAATATTTTCTACCCTACTGAAAGGTTATTTTTTCAAACGAATTCCACTTTCAATTTTCTTTAAAAAATCTAAAAATTTGAAAAACAGGAGAGGGTTAAGACGGGTTTGCGTTCAACATCGATAAATCGTACGAATACATTATCTTTGGGAGATCAAAACCTCGTAACTACAGCTTATTAAGCTGAAGTTACGATGATCAGATCGTCAACGAAGATATTCTTTCTGCCATTGTTTTGAAGGGAGGCCGAAATTCACCATGAGTCAAGGTATAAAAGCTGAAGGGAAAGCTTGTTACAGTATTGATTCGATTCTTAGTGTTTAATTTGACAAGTTGGCGTTCGTTACTTTCACGGGATATCTCATTTAACCGCTCGGTCGCGGCAAATATTCTCTCTAACACTTGTCGCAAACCTAAGTGGGATGACCAGCTTGAGGCTCTGAAAGTACTGGTGTGATAAATACACGGATTCTATGCTCCAGCCGAAGCGATAACACTGAAATAAAGTTAAAAGCGGCGTTAAACCCTATTCAATCAATTAATTCATTACATCTTTAACTTGTAAGAGTGAAAATTCTTTATAAGACGCTGTATGTTATCTGTCTTAAAACCAAAGTTGTCTAATTCTTAATTACGCATTTTCTAATTGTGACGTCAGTTTAGAAGGAAAGTGACATAAATCTAAAACTGCCATACACGGAACTGTATTAGACAATATCAGACAGTGTCCGGTAATGGCCGATTCTGTCCTCGTCTCGTGGCCATGCTCGAGATGGTGGAGCCTCAGGGTCCCAATCAAGAAGTCACGGGTTCGACTGTCGAACTTGGTTCTTTCATTGGTCCGGTCTCATTTGGCCCGAGTTCAAGTAGAAACGAAGAAATTGCCTTATCTAAGTTGTAACTTGTTTCCCAATTGATATAGAATTAATATATTTTATCCAAACATAGGGTGGTCACAATAATAATCATTGTCCGCAAATAACGTTTATATGTGTCTTGTTATGTCCGGCCCGTGCTCAAGCGTCCGACTTGTGACTAGCGTTTTAAGAACACCGACTATGTTGAAAATACTCACGAGATCTCGATTTCACTTATCAGGCAAATGAGAACTTCGTCTACGAAAACCTCGTACCTACAGCTTAATCTAAGCTGCACTTACGAGGTTTTGGTAGAACAGTGTCGACTTGCTTGAGTTTTCAAAAAACTATTGACCCTTATCATGTTTGACCAGGGTTGTATCTTCTCAATCTATGTACATTTGTCTGGATTTGAAATGGCCCTCTACTTTTCTATTTATTGGTTCTTGAAATACTTTGTTTAATCAAACTGCTTTGCTTGATTATGTTTTTCGTGAAGCACGGTTCCTGTGTTGTCCTGGAAAGGTTGAGAGTATTTCTCTCTTGTGAGTGCGACACTTGGAGGTGGGGATTTGGGGATTCGGGATCCGGGTCCCGCCTCTTTAATAATCGAATGCAACGTGCATGTTATGCGTGTACTTGAAAAAATATGAATGCACGTGCTTTTATGTACACAAGTACTTTTCATTAACTCTCCTGACCACATCATGCCAAAGGTGAGATTTTGTAGATGTGTAATGTCCGGCGTGCGTCGTAAGTGGTGAAATTTAGCGGCCACTTTGGTCACTTTGGGTAAAAACTAGGTCACACGGTTTAATCTTGTAAATACTCCAGACGCCATATTTTTATTTCAAGCAACCCGAAAATTAGTCGAACAGACTGTCTTGATTAAATCTTGAACGAGTGTAGATTTGGTTCCCTCGAATAAAATATTAGGTCACAACGTCAATTCTAAGAAAAAAGTGTAAGCACTCATGATGTCGAGTGTGTGCCCATTGACCTGAAATTTGTTGAAATTGTCTATTGTGATAAAATATTCAACAAGTTCGAAATTGGGTCACTTGGGATCAATTCTTAGAAAATCTCTGTAGACACTCTTGAGGTCATAATCTAATGTCAATCAGGCTGTTTTTTGAAAAATGCTTATCGTGATAAAACCTTGTCAAACTTGAAATTAGGTTACTTTGGGTAAAAAACGAGGTCACTACATCAAATTTTACCAAACAAAAATAAACAAACAAAACAAAACAAAAAATAAAAAAACACCCCAAAAATCAACCTTTCAGACACTCTGGAGATCACAATTTAGCCTTAATTAACCTGAATATTGGTCAGAATGTTAGTCTTGATGAAGGAAATCTTACAATTACTTTTCTTATAAATCATTTAACCGAAATGTTATGCATATTGTTGGAGTAATATTCCCGAGGTTCTATAACTACTCTCCGCAAACTCTTCCTATTTTCGTTTATCCCAGTATGACGCTATTACTGATTGTTATTCAGGCGTACGATTTAGGACCATCATGGTCCTCTTGTGTTTGAAAGTGAATGTATAAATTACTTTAAGTATGCGTTTCTTTTATAATGAATTTTGGTCCTATAAAAACGTGATTTTTTCCATATGTGATGAAAACTTTGAGAATATTATTCTTGCAAGCCAGTTGATAAATATCAACCAAATGCCACATAAATAATTCTTGGATGGCCCTTTGTAAGATTCTTCCAAATAATTATGATCAGATGAAAAACATGACTTTTATGGCTGTCGTGGTTTTAATTTGCATGTTGATGTTGTCGTTCAAAAACCTCGTAACCATAGCTCGATTCAATCTGTAGTTACGAGGTTTTAGAATGACAAAGATGATAAATCGTACATATGGGAATTTTTAAAAATCTTCTTCTCGAAATGAAGTCGATAGATTTCAACTTTTAACTTTTTAACTTTTACAGGTGCGGTCCACCTTTGGTCACTCCTTCTCAAAATATCTGGTGTACAGTGAAAAACCTTTAAACCCTTCTCAGAATCCAGCTGGTGGATTCCACAAATTTCACAGAGCTGGTCGTTGAGTTACTCTTTTTTGCAGATTCCAACAAACAATTTCACCCAGTTTACAATCATTTGCTTTTATTGACGGGGCCTAATTCAATATATGGTACATAGTGAAAATTTGAAAATCTCTTCACGGGCATTGGGGAATGCATGATTTCAATCAGATATTCACAGAAGTGATCTTTTGGTGACATTTTGTCTAATATATGAGAAATTTTAATAGGTTAAGTGATACTGTTTTGGAGAATAGGTCTTATATCAGAAAGTGAAACTCATAGAGATGAAAGGGAAATGATATATACTGATTGGCTGAGAAAAACTATTCGACATAAGAGAGTTGTCTTTCTTTAACTGCAATTCTAAATCGAGCTGCTACAATGTATAGACCCATATACTGTGTTTTGCTCTAACCCCTCGATATATAAAAAGCGGTGGCTCTGAATTTTTTTTAACGTGCTATTCTGTTATTAAATAAATAAAATAAAAACAATAGTAAGATACTCTTATGAGGTGCATGACCTAAGTTTTCCATTGCAGTTGGACATATTTCGTCCTAAGCAATGTTGATCTCGTGAGTACGAATCATTCCTGCGATATTGATCACGTGGCTATGTATATCAATAGGTCACTGCATTTCACATCACCGACTTGTGGCAAACAAGAAGCATATCTTCGCTTGAATCAAGCTGTAGTTACGAGGTTTTATAACGAGATCGAAGATATGAATAAGCTAAAATTACAGTTATCCTTCATCAATTCATCACAAAACTACTGTCTCCATACGATGATACAGTTTAGTGACAGACCTTTTTCCAGTTTTAAATACAATTTTACAAATTTCCTGTCAATTAATTGATGGGTCCAAACATTTGATTTCTGTTTGTTATTGATATTCTCAATGTTAAAAAAAAAACCCATACCTTTTGGATACATTAAGATTTCGATTACATATTATTGATAAGACGTGAAATACGAGGTTTTTAGAGTTTGGTGTTTTTAAAGGAACAGTGTTACTGTAGCTTTCATCCATTCACACACAATCCCGCTTTTTTACGATATGAAGAAATACAGTTTTGAAAAGCATTGTGAGAAACGGAGAAATCGTTTGTATCAAGCAATTTCTCCTTTTCTTACAATATTTTCCGCCCAGTTTTCCACTCATTTTCCAATTAATTACCATCTTTAACTTCTTTCAATTTGAACCTGTGTATTTGTTTTCAATTTATAAAGGGTAAACTGGACCGTGATAGTATAAGATCCTCCGAACTTTCGTGATGCCCTGTATAAACAAACTATCTTCAACACAGCGTGCTTAACTTAATTTAAGCCTGTCAAAAGATATATGCAATTTTGAACAACATTTAAACTATGTCTCAAACGTAATATAGTTTTATATGCTCTTAACTAAAGGAACAAATACATGTGACTGTTTTTCTTTTTTATCACAATATTTTGTTGCTATAATGCCCCAAAAATAGATTTTGTGTGGGGTAATATGACGAAATACCTCTATTTTTTTCTTTCCAGCATAAGCCAACGTTCATAAAAGAAACTATTTTGGTTCGGTCGTAAAGTGTTTCCGACACTAACTATTCAGATAGATGATTGGACTTTACTCTGAAGATACGTCCATGAATTCAAAGTCCATCGGAGATGATTCCATTTTCACAGGGACCGAAAGAAAAACCATGTGGCTTCGCTCGGTTAGTGTTTCTGACGTTCGCTATGACGTTCTGTTGTATTGGAATGGCTTATTACGTCAGTCTGAAAGGAGCCTCGCACGTGTTCGGAGAAATCGCTTTCCCTGCTCCGAATGAAAAATTTCATAAAGTCATCCGAATAAGAAATAGTTCGTCTATAGACGATACTCCAGTACCGACATTGCCGTATGATCTGACAACATACGGTTTGAAACTGTTCAAGTGTAATAGCCAGGATCCAATGGCGAGTCCTCAATACTCCAAATTACAAATTTTGTACAAGGAAGATGAAAAGAATTTTGTTGTTATAGCCGTTTTGTACGATAGTAAAAATGTGCGTAGGAAGACAGGAGGTGATGTAATTGGGATGTGGGCGGAGCAAGTTGGCAGCGATGGGCGTGTCTCTGGTACTGTTACAGACAATCTAAATGGTACATATTCCGGATCATTTAAGATATACTGGTTAGGAAAAACGCTGATAAAAGCGAAAATAGCATCGACAATTCAAAACCAGTGTCTAAGATCAAACGCGCTATATAGATACGGAAATACTGTCTACGCGAAACAAATCGGGTGGGGCATTCATGCTGTATACCAAAGTCAGCATAACAAACACCAAACTAAGTGTGGTGCAAATTCGTACATCTACTTCACTCCAAATTTGTGCAATTTTACAATATTGAATGCCAATTTTCCATGGTATTGTGGAGCACCGCCAATTAATTCCCTGTTAACGTGTTCAAACATTGACCATTTTACAATCGGACCTTTCGATACAGCTAGTATTCCAGCCAATGAAAAGATAGAAGACGTCGGGCATGGCGTATTAAAGAAAATTGTTCAATTTGACGTAAAACAGAAATGGGAAACGAACAAATCATATAAATGTTCAAACTATCCCAATAAATTCACTTGGACAAATACCTCACCATCAGGATATTGGGTCGGAGGCAGATGGAATTTTATTCACTGTGATAATAGTGGTTTGGCATTATCATACGAATCCTATAGAGGGTGCTTACGTGGTAAATATTTGGCTGTTATCGGTGATTCAACTGTGCGACAAATGAGTGAATTCTTCCTTAAGGATGTTTTAAAACTTGGGCACATCGACCTAAAAGATGGGCTAGGAATTGGAACTGGACCTAACAGGGCTTATCAGGTCCACAAAGAGTTCAAGGCATATGATATCGTAACGTCTTATTCAAAACACGAATTTCCTTTTCACAATATCAACTTTCCGCCCAACAATATTACATCAATGCCTTTAGAATTACAACGCCTGGAGGCAAAGAATGTTCCTGGTAAAGATCTAATAGTCTTACTTCATTATAATCAACATTTTCACGCCTACCCTATTGAAGAATTCCATTTAAGAATAAGGCGTCTAGTCCCAGCTGTTAAGAAATTACTGAAATCAAAGCCTGGTGTTCAAGTACTCTTTAAAGGACCCCACATGACAATAGATGACGTGCGATGGTTCGATCCGAGAATTTCCCTTATCTATATGGATGTTCTACATAGAGAGTTCCGGGAAATAAGAGATCACGTGACTTATCTGGACACGTGGTCAATTACTGTGGCGCATAATAGTGAATTACCCCACCCAGAGGGAAATGCCTTTGTGAGCCAGATTCAACAAATGATGTCATATATTTGTCCATATTAGATGGGAAGTTCTAAGCATTAAGCGGTGACAGGACATACCTAAACAAGAAGTCAATTGACCAATCGTCGCTGTCAATCAAGGAACCAACCGACCAATCAAATCATTCATATCCGATATTGAGCTTTGTACTCCAACATTTGCCGCCATTTGTGTGAAATATTATCTTTGTTTTGGCGACTTAAACGTCCATACTACAGCTTATTGAAGCTGTAGCTACGAAGTTTAGGTCACCAACCAACCATTTATCTTTTTGCTAGATGCTATTGGCTATAAATTTTGCAAAATAACGCCGTTTAATATCGAAGCGGAACTTCGGCTGGAATCAACGGGAGGGGCAAACGGAGCAAGTAGGCTTGGCCAGCGAAAGGTCAATTTAGGGGTGCAAGCTGGCCACGCCATTTTACATCCTACTCCTACGATTCAGTTTATATTACATTTCAAAGGGTTTACATGTAGTTTGCAAAATAAATGGTCGGAGACACAAAATAAGTAGCAATGGGCGTTGGACGACTTAAAAGTCGCGACTACAGTTAGGATAAGTCGCCCAGTAATAAAATTGTTTTGAATAATTCGTCGTCGGTCATCTTTTCACTGTCTACCTCTTTTATAATTATGTGTCATCAAGACATGCGCCACAAAACAATCAAACAAGCAATATTTTACTATGAGTTGTCATTTTTTAAGAAACTATAGATGTACAAGTTATAGTGAGTGATCAAAGGTCAATTTTGTCTATACAGGTATAGACAAAATTGACCTTTGGTCACTCACTATAACTTGTAAATCTGTACTTATTGCATACAAAATGATTCATAAAATAACAGAATTTCTGATGTCCACAGATAGACGGGACTGTATGGGTATCCGTCTATTTTGTGATGGCTTACCGTCACCTCCTATTGTGACGGTATACCGTCTCATTGTAATCATTCAAAATAAATGAATTTTATCCACGTTCCTTTTGACATCTACGAGAATCCTATGAAAATCCTTCCAACTTGAATCAAAATATTGCATTATTTCATCGCTAGACATGATTTATGGGCTGAAACGATGAGCAAAGCGCCATTCTAAGATTGTCACAGAAAATGCTTAAAATTTCAATAAATACCTTGAAACTAGCGACCTGCTTTTTCCTGACGGTTTTCCGTAGTTCCCCTAAGGCTAATTCTAGATATTTCTTTATAAATAGCTATAGTGATGGTTGAGCATCACTGTGAAAATATTTTTCTGACGTGTACCCATCACAGTGAATGGTAACGGTTAGCCATCAGATACTAGACTAGTTTTTGGTATTTTACCATTTATTTATCGTCGCTACCGTAGCACATGCCCATATGAGCGACGCCCACAGAAGACGGTTAGTTGTTACGGGGGATAGTTCAAGGATACAGGACGAAACTACTGAGAGCTCCGACTGGTTCTTTAACGTGCTCGGTGGACAGCATCGTCACACGGGGCCTCGATTTAACATCTCATCCGAAAGACAATTAGTTTTGTTAGTTTGTATGGTTACCCAAGGTCTCGAACCCGTGATCTTGAGGTTTGAAGTCAAGTACTCTACTAACTGAGCTTATCGGACTGACTCAGTTGGTTATTGGCCTGTCGAATCCTCTTTTTATTGGAGTCAGTGGGTGGGGGCCAACGGATTCAGTGGATGGGACTAGCTATAGGTCATCTGTATATGTTCAGACGTTGAGTACATTGTTTCATTTATGGTAATAAATCATTATATCGTATTTTTCTTTTTTATCTTTAATAAAGCTTATGGAAAACCCCAGAGAAAAAAACAAATATTTGAGGATAAAATACATATGTTTTTGGTGAAAAGGAATCTCACTGTGCAATCTCTTGAAAAAAATTTCCTCAGCTATCATAGGACAGTTTGATAGATATCCTGGGTTAATGTGATTATCTGCATTTTTCATTGAATATTCTCTGATTAAAGAAAATGCTTGTATTTGTGTGTGTGTGTGTGTGTGTGTGTGTGTGTATGTGTGTAATGATAAAAAATTAATCTTCAACTTTTATTCACTTTAATTTCGTATTTCAGTTTTGAAATTTTCATTATTCAACTGAAGCCTAAATTTTCGGGAAATGCAGATATGTACATCTTACATGTGCAAAAAAACTGCAAAATATCCATCACCTCAAAATGTCCACTTTTAAAAACGACATAAGGACATTTGGCACAAGGAAAGTGTTTGTTCCAAAACCGTTTTATTCTGAACAAAACCCTGTGCTATACGTACTCAACACGTTCATCGAAAGCACATTACGTGCCAAAAATCAGATAGCTATGATGTGCTAGGAAACTTTTCTTTATCAGGTAGTTATCTGTGACACGAGATTCAAGAAGAAGTGTATTGTAAGCCATTCTTTTTTTAAGGCGGCTTTTACACACATTAAAAGAAAAAAAATGGCTCTCTATTTTCAAATTTCTTACTGTAATGCTTTCAGACATTTGAAAGAAGGCGATTAAGCCCAATTTATGAAAATGACTCTTGATAACTTAAAAAAGGGATAAAATTTCCCGTTGCCATACGCCAAGTAAGTCAGCTAAGAACAGTCCGAATTGAACCGGATTTCACCGGTAAAAAACGTTATATGTCGATTACAACAAAAAATGCCTTATTTGTGGTTAACACGACGTATCAATCATGTAATTGCTTCCGCTAGCAATACAGTCGACATCACCCGAAGACTAACAACCTCGCCCGATAAATTCTGATGTTTTAAAGTATGACATAGGAAATACATGTATATCACTTTATATTGAATTTATAATAATTTAATTCTTAGTTTCGTCGAAAAATTTAATTCATACCTTCACGAACAAATTTTGAGCACGCAGCCATTTTGTATGCTTCCGCACAAAATAGCCCCATACAAAAAGGTATCAACATTTGTAAAGCTTTTGTTTTTTTCGCTCGATGCTATTAAATTGTAAGAAATGAAGAGAATATGTTTTGTTTTCATGGAGGTATGAACCGAAAAACCTAATCACACAATGTATGAATCCGCTTCGCGTATTCATACAGTGTGATTAGGTTTTTCGGTTCATACCTCCATGAAAACAAAAAATATTCTCTTCATCTCTTAAATGAATTTAGTCAACTTAAGACGAAGAAAGAATATTTATCTTGAAAATTGATATTGATAGTCATTGGAAAAGCATATTTTCCTATACCAAATTTTCATGAAAATCTATTCAAGAGCCGCATTATTCTCTACCGATGAATCTGGCATTTTCAATTAAGTGGGATTGATTTTTCGACTGCATTTTTTGACAATAAGAAAAACCTACGCATTTAATGTTAGCGGGCTTACACGACAAATAATCCGTTACCGTAAAAAGTCCAGTAATACAGTATGTGACGTCATTCCATTGTCATATAATCAACAACACTTAACATGAAAAGCAATGTTTAATATCATATTTTTTCTTTCTTTTTCATTAGTAAAATCATGTAATAGTAACAAAATAATTTAAAAAGAATCATGTTAATAAAAAAGAACAGTTTCAATAAATGCTATTTTATCGTTGCAATCCCCCATTTATTCATCACCACCACCATCATCATCAGAAAATGGGTTTATATGCTCCGGGTAGTCAGATACGGTAGTGGGTTTTCTCATTTCTGCAATGGAAATTGAAAAATCATTTGATTTTATATGTTATTCAGTTATTTTATTTAACTGATTTAAATAAGAATATTCTCTAACTGAAAAATTACGTGGAACTATAGTTATAAACTAGTAGCCCGCTGTCTGTGAGGCACTAGTATCGATAGACCTAGGGGCAGTAACCCAGTCAACTAGAGTTGTGACCCCCTGAAAAGTATATGCGTGTATGACCATTGTACATGTATGTCAGTGTTTTTTTCGACACTTATTTCCTTACAAAAATATACAGGCCGCTTTCAATAATCTTTCAGTTATATCGCGGCGGCTGGAGCACCTAACAATGGAATCCTGGTATTTCTCACACCAGTACTACCATTGCATCCTTTCCTAGCCTCCAGCTGCTATCCCACATAGGTCTACGATTATCGACCAATTGGTGAGAGACAAATAGTCGGAAAGGATGAGTGCTGCCGTCGAGGATGTGACCTCTAAGGAACAATTGCTTGTTACTGCTTTCCACCTAAAAACACTTTTTCTTTTCATTCACTATGATTTAAAGTCTGTAACCTCTTAAATTTGATTATACTACAAACATAATACAATTATAACAACAACAAACACAGACCAATATGATTGCGCATATAAAATTCATACCCCAAATTATCCCCCCAAAATTGCAAATGATACATGTACCCCGCCGATAAATATGTAACAATCATAAAGTCTCTCGTTGATAAAATGTAATGTATGAGTAATATAATAATTCAAAATGTAATAAATATATTTACCTTGATTTCCAATCAAGAAATTAGCGTCGATGTCGTTAGCAAAAGGATTTAAGTGTTCCGGATAATCTTGTTTGTGTTTAGGAGCATCATCTGAAGTATTAAAGGATGATGAAATCAATTAACAAGCAATATGAAATATATCATCAGTGTTCTACGCAAACTCTGTAACTACGCTTCACAGCTTATTCCAAGCTGTAGTTACGAGGTTTGGGTAGAAAACACTCGATATCTAATCGTGAAAGGATCATTTGGAATTATGGAACCACTAAATGTTTTGTGACTGTGTCATTTGGACAGAATGAATGAAGTGTTCTTTCAGCGGTATTTTTTAGATACGGGTATCCTCTAGACACACATTGTCGTAATGACTATAGATGTACAAATTATGTGATCAAATGTAAATTATGTCTATACAAGTATAGAAAAATGACCTTTGATCACTCACTTAAACTTGTACATCTATAGGTCCTTCTGTTCCTGTTTCGTGTAATTTGCTGTTTTGTGTTGATAGTATCATCATTACTACTTTGATTTTTATTCTCGTTCTATTATTGTATTAAATATATCAATTTATCTATTCATTTGCCATCACAACGATAAGAAAATACTAATCTCTTTTTACGTTTTGGTTATCTGTTTGTTTGTCGTTTAATGCTTTTAATTATAAATCCAATTTCGCTGAAAGTATGCATTCATCAGAGAGATGAAACCGAACTATTTCCAGCCTTACCTGTATAACAAGAAACGCTTTATTCCTCGTCAAAGCTGACGGCATTACCAGAGATGTTAATTTGGCCATCCTTCTCAAATCGTTTGCCTCTCAAACCCTTAACTGTTAGTTTTTGGATCGGAAAACAGCACATCAGAAATCTAAAGATCCTATAAGTAAATCAAATTACTGAAAGTACTGTTAGCTAGCAAAACATGGTTCGGCAAGTAATCTTCTTTGTCAAAGGTTATCATGATGAATAAATGAGGTTTAAGTAACCCAGGAGTTAACCTTTTACAACATCTCAAAATCTTAGACTGGTTTAAACTGAAATAATTCAAGTTGGTGGAATCTAGAAAGTCTTTGCCTTTTGGGGTAGATAATATTGTGGGAATTGAAGAAATCGTTGCAGAAATGTCCTCATTGTCCATAATATTTTCCAAAGCGTTTACCTGAGATTCTTAAAGAGCGGGATTGAGTGGAAATGAGTTGACTAGAATTCTTTTGAGGGTGTTCTCTATAATATGGATAAAGTTGATTCATGTGACCATACACGTGCGCATAGTGAAGACTCTTATCAGACTCATTTTAATACATTATGCTCAAGTGAACTAAAAAAACATAGGAAATGAACTTGCAGGCAGAGTTTGTAATGTTCTTGAAATACATAAGAACTGCCTTTTATAGCATAGACATTCAATGGATTTAGTGGTTAAGCCTCCAGAGTCAGTTTTCACTCGTTGAACTCCTCAAAATTTTGTCTGTTAACTTAAGCTATCAAAACTGGCCCTTCGATAGCTAATTATAAGTTATCAAAATACAAAACTCAAATTGCTATGTAAACCAAAGAAATACAGTTATTTGCCGAAGTAAAAAAATGTGTAAAGCACGATTTAATTGCAAATGGTTGGTTTCATTATAATCTCATTCTCTTTCTTACATAATTTGACAAGTAGCAAATATACAAAACAATACATACTCAGTGAGTGATTTGGACGTCCCGTTACTTCTTGATTTTACCATGTTTAAATTTCTTGTAATTAATATATTTACTCAAATTAGAAAATAATAATAGTAAATACGACTGGGTTAAAACACGACAATAGCAGAATGTCAAGGGCAACGACGTTAAAACGTGGGCGGATGTGACGTAGGTCAAACTGACGTCAAGACGTCCTAGGTATACACGAAATGACGGCGTCTTCATTACAGAAAATATGTGAAAAGTGTTTTATGAGGCAATTGTTTTTGCATAACAATTTAATTCTATGGCACATGCAGTAAATGAAAACATGGATATTTATAAAGAATCGAAAAGAAACGGACTACTCAAGTTTCGTGTGTTTATTATATAGTCTACTTTATTTTTCACATTTCCCTCCTCTCAGCAGACCTACTCTGGACAATTCACCTGTCCAATGCAAAATTGCGTGACATAGACTTCCAGTGGTTGGCAAATATTCTTTCCATTAGTTTACAAGCTGATTGTGAAATCCTTTGGACTGTTGATATGACACAGCGAATGAGGTGATGAACGGACTCTAAATCATCTCTTGATTTACATAAGTTTACAATAAAAACATGTTCGCTTTTTTAAACAATGCATGATTGTCCTTTCAAAGAAAAACGGTCATTTTCCATTAGAACGAGATAAGACTTTTAAGCCATTATCACACAACAAAGTTTTAGACTGGTCCAAATTGAAAGAAGCTGCAGACGACAATTCCAAGTTGATAGAATTTTAATTTTTCGTAGATTTTTTTTTATAGAAAATATTGTTGATAATTAAGAAATTGCTTGATACAAGCAATTTCTTCATATTCCTCAATATTTTCCCAAGCTTTTGTCTTTAGATGCGTAAAAAGGACGGATGGTGTGGGAAAGGGTTTAAAGACCTAATTTGATACCCAAATATGATACAAAAATATTGCTGTAAGGCATCGTCGCTCTTTCATTTTCAGATCTACTAAAATAATTGATTGCACCGCACACTGCCCCCCCCCCGGCCCCACCCATTAACTCCGAGAGGAAGTTCCACTTCAATTCTTAACGGCGTTATATTGCAAAAATTATAGCAAGTTGCATAGTAACAAAAAAGTAAAATTGTTGGTTGGCGACAAAAACGTCGTAACTACAGATTGAATAAGCTGTAGTTACGACGTGTAAGCCGCCAAGCTTACAAAAAAGGTTAACAAAAATGGCTTCCAATGTTGGACTTGAAAGTTCAGGTCCGGGCTGAATAGATCATTTGATTGGTCGGTTGAGTCCTTGATTGACAGCCGCGAATTGTCAATTCTATATTATCAAAAAGATTTTATCAGCTCTTTCTAAGGCACCATTAAAAGTATGTTAAAAGCGTTGTCCTTTGAAGAAACTGGTTTCGGCAAACCAGACGGTTAGTTATAGAATCACTTCCTCTGATCGAACAGACCAAATGGTAAAGATGAAAAGTCTGATTATCCTCCCGCCCATTTGAGCTCAAACATGAAGATCACTTTAGTTATTTTAAAATTTCCTTATTTTGCATTTTTTTTAAGTAACTTGCAAAGAAAAACAGACTAGTTTTTTAGCACGTTAACCCATTCCCACACGAGAGAACTTTAGACTGGTCCAAATTTAAAGAAGATGCAGACGACAATTTACGGTTGATTAAATTCTAAAACTCTTTGTCTTTTGGGGTAGAAAACAATGTGGACATTGAAGAAATTGCTTGAAATAAGCAATTTCTTCTTTGTCCACAATGTTTTCCAAAGCCTTTTTGTTGAGGGGCGTAAAAAGGAGGGCTTGTGTGGGAATGAGCTAAAGTCGTCAAACTAACAAAAATACTTCAAGTAGATATCGACTTATGTATTTACCGATGTACGCAAATGCATAACATTGCAGTTCCCAAGCATGCCCCCCTCTATTTGGAGATAACAATAATTATGTTATATAACAATGACTAAATGTATTCTACTTATTTGAATAACGGATCGCGACTGTTAAAAAAAATTAATCGGCCAATCAAATTACTCATTTAGACCAGAAGAGAACGCTGAACTCCGATATTCGGCAATATTTATACGTTTCTTTAAACTGGCTTGGCGATTTAAACGTTGTAACTGCAGCATATTCAAGCTGAAGTTACAACGTTTATTTCGCCAATAAACAATATTACCGTCCTTATACTTTGCACAATACCGCTGTTTGATATCGAGGTGGTACTTCCTGCAGGAGTAGCGGTTGGCGGGTCCAGCGATCTGTCCTATAATTTCATGACAGCTACTATATACACTTTCTTACAAAGATCACGGGTTCGCATTGGACAAATCATGATACAAAACAAGATAGACGAATTATTGTGAGACCAAACTTTCGTAAATTATAGCGTGAATAAAATTGTATTTACGAATGATTTTGGTGGTGCAAAACCGGTGAACTTGTAATCCGCGCTGACTGAGAGCTCTGGCTCTTCAAGGTTACCCTTTTCAAACGGCTGCAATGATATCTGTCTCCTTATGGAGCCAAGTTTATTTTGATAGCGGTATAAAAAAAAATAGTGAAAGGGTAGGCCTTAGAAATAAAATCCTTCGTGCCGTCTGAGATTCGCCCCGATCCACCTAGTTATACACTGACGTACTCGATACGAAGTCACTAGCAACGGGTCTAGGTTGGAACCTCTGTTTTAACCTGCCTTATCCTAGCTATGAACAAATAGTATGTTAAACGTTTGAGGCATTCATACATGAGGCGTTTCACTATTTACTTTACAGTCCATTTTGACCATTTTTGAAGAAGAATTTATTATTCAATTTCGCTTTACTGTCAATCCAGCCCTCGTCAAACCGACCCCCGGTCAAACCGGCCCCATTATTGATTTTCTATCGGTCAAACCGGCTCCATTATTGTTTTTCTATCGGTCAAACCGGCCCCATTATTGATACACCGGCCCCCGAAACCGGTCTCAAAATATCAAGGGGAATTATTGTTATTATTTGGGACATGACTACCTTGGTAAATGTTTTTTTTTTTCAATGTAGCATCGAAGAAATAACGAAAAAATAATAATAATAATTAAAAAAAAAAAAAAAAAAAAAAAAAAAAAAAGAGAGAGGAAAAACCATTCGTATAAAATATTTGAAAAAAAAAAATAATTAAAAAATCTCAATGAAATAACAAAGAAAAAGTTATTCTATAGTTCTATTATTTTCGTTACCATGTTATTTAAGTTTCTGAGATTTTTGCGACATTTTTTGTCTTTTCAATAATTCTTATTTAGATTTTCTGTTGTCCTCTTGTAATGGTATCAGTTTTTCAGGCAAAGCATTTTATGACAGACAATAACAAATATGTAACTCGTCACACATCAAGAATCATTTATACACGCAGACTGTGAAAAAGTATGCATTTTTCTAAATTCTGCTTTTATAGAGATGATTTTCAACCTTATTATACAGTGATTTTCAAGTAAAAACACCCTTTTTACGTCGTGATGTACATTTTTGTATTTTTTTTTTCAAATTCAGTTATAGAATAATTGAATAAATGGACTCTTCCTTTACACTTACAATCAATTGATGTTAGGGGAAGAAACACATGCAGGTCTAAAGCACTTCACTAAGATCTCATAACCGCACAATGTCATAATTGAAAAAATAAATGAACAGAAACATTGTGGGGACAGGAAAATTTTGAAACTGGTCTGTGATGTCGATTTGGCTGACAGAGGTATGTACTGACGGCACATCTTGAAAGGGTTCCTCTTAAACTTAGAAAAAATAAATCAATTTCATCAATAAACAAGCATATCAAGATTTTTATCTAAGATTGACCTCGATTAATTACCTTGATCAATGACTTCACAAGTGATGAGATGTACCTTCATTCTTAACTGCGATATCGTAGCCCTCTTTCTGATAATCTCCTCGTCAGCAGATTATAAGAAAAAGGGCTACAATATCGCAACTACTTCATTAATACAGAAATTGCAACTAATACAGTTTTGGAGTTTAAGTCTAGTTAAGCGAAGCAAGTCTAGTTTACATGCGGACGAATAGACAGACGGACATCGGTAAAACAATACACTGGCCTCCAATATATGCTAAATGGCACTTTTTAAATTATATTTTCGTTAAATTGATTACATAATAAAATGTCTGAAAAAATATCGGAAAATTGAATAGTTTCCGATTAAATACATTTATACTATAATATAGTAAGTTGGGACCGGTTTGACGATATGAGGGCCGGTTTGACGATTTTGGGGCCGGTTTGGCCGTTTAAGAGAATGTAGGGGTCGATTTGACCTTTTGTCGTACCGGTTTGATCGCCAAGTTTTGACCGGCGCCAGTATCACAAGGGGCCGGTTTGACTTTTTTTAATCCTTTCCTGGTTAATCCCTGGTTTTTACGTCCCTATGATTTTATAATTGAGAAAACATTGTGGAAAAAGAAGAAATTGCTTGTCACAAGCATTTTCTTCTTTTTCCACAATATTTTCTACCCTACTAAATAGTTATTTTTCAAATAAAATCAATTTTAAATTTTCGTCTGCAAAACCTTTGAATTTTGACGGGTCTAAAATTTTGCAAAACAGGAATGGGTTAAACCGTACAGCCTTACCAAACGACGCAAAGTTTAATAAGCCAACGTAGTTTAGACGGGTACCGCCGTCGACTTTTGTTTTTGTTTGAATTGGGTTTTACGCCGCTTTCAACAATCTTTCAGTTATATCGCGGCGGCTGGAGCACCTAACAATGGATTTCTGGTATTTCTCACACCAGTACTACCATTACTTCCTTTCCTAGCCTCCAGCTGCTATCCCACATAAGTCTACGATTATCGACCCATTGGTGAGAGACAAATAGTCGGAAAGGATGAGTGCCGCCGTCGGGGATCGAACCCGGGACCTTTTTATTGACAGTCCGTCGACTTTAACAAAGCCGGCTTTGTTAAAGTCGAAAGTGGTACCAGTTTAAACCTAGATGGGACAAATTCTCCAGTCTAAAACCTAAAGCGGTTATCGTTCTTGACATACAGTACCCGGATAAAACATAATATTTTGACATGTTGATGAAATAGAAATCTACCGTCAAATGGGTAACAGTTCAGTGAACTTTGTTATATCAATCACTAATTATCTTTTATCGTATAATGTAGTTTTTGTCCTTTTATTTAGAATGCTGAAGATTCCTCTTGTTTTCCAAATAAAGCTCAATGATTGCTAGGAACCTCACAGCCATGAATGTCATTTGGTAAAGAAGGTTTATTCATAGATTAGTCACTTTGTTGTGAATTTTCTTTGAAATGGTTAAAGTAGAATTGATAATGGTATATCTCGATTTCAATAACATTGGTCCATTGAAAACCAGACTTTCTCCTAGATTTACCAAATTATCCCATTTCTCACAGTAGCAGGGTTCTCCCCAGGCCATTATGGCGTATCGGCTCCGATACGCCTTCATTAATTAAGAGAGTTTGCCGATACGCCTTCATATCCCCGATACGCTTAAATTTGGTCACCGATACAGCTTAATTTCCAGCAGAAGAAACGGTCTAGCAAACAATTAAAATTTGTTGCAGAAGCGCGGACACGACAGACTCTTTATCTATAGTGTTGTATACCACGTATTACATAACATCTCTATTGATAAGACCCTTACACTCTTACTAATTGGTGATTATCGATTTTTTTTCGCGTTTCCCACTGGTACCGCGCTATCAGTCACCAAGCATGATAGGTACCAATATGTAAACAATGAATTCCAAATGGCGACCCGGTTTCGGAAAATTGTCACTTCGATTGGTCTAGTTAAAAGTAAAAGATGTGG
Organism: Fragum fragum; assembly: GCA_946902895.1. Taxonomy (NCBI): domain Eukaryota; kingdom Metazoa; phylum Mollusca; class Bivalvia; order Cardiida; family Cardiidae; genus Fragum; species Fragum fragum. Next base: position 25,619,710 of record OX336374.1, on the reverse strand, counting down.
TTGTTTGATTTGACAACTATCCAACTAAAGCCACAGTGGTTTAAATATAATTTTTTGAAGGAAAGATTAATTGGGTCAGTTTATTTCATACATTGATCGCTGAAAACATACCCTTTTCGCGATCTTTTTTCCTTACGAGAATTTGCCAAAATACTAAAGACAGATTTGTATAGAAGCCATCCTAGTTATACTTAGCTCTTGTTTTCAACTCATTTTAATAATTACACACATGTATCTTCTGGAATAAGTCCATTTATTTTTTATCCAACATGGAGGGTATTATCTCAAACATTCGTACCCTGGTTTGTTCAACCCATTTTTCAATAAATTTGTTTTTAAAGTTTGATGAAAAAAATATTATACTTTTAGTAATCATCTAATGATATCTCATCCTCTTATTTTTTTTACCCAAAAAGAAGTAATACCCCCATAAAAATCAAAGTGCTGAAAGCACTTCAAGAAAAGAATGCCTTAGACCAATCAATAGGGATTTCTTTTTATAAAAAGTAATGGTTTAATAATTGTTTAGAATCAGGAAAGATCATTCACACTATAATATTTGGAAAACAAAATCCTCTTTTGAAAATAAAAGTGCTGAAATCACTTAAAGAAGAGAAGAGTAAAGACACTTGTTTAATAAATTTGATCAAGTTTCATGTTATAATTTTAGAAGTAAGGTTTAGATTGGACACTGCTGATATATTATACATTTTTTATTAAATTATTGAAATCAAATAGCTGAAGGTACTGTTAGAAGAATAGTTATAGTGACAGACAGTCAAAGGCTTCTGAAAGGACAAATAATGAGCATTTCAAATTTTACACAGAGAATCTAATGGAGCTCTTTAAGATGCAAAATCTGAAAATGAAACCAGGTATTACACACAGGAACCTTAAAAATACATTTTTGAAATTACTGATAATAATTTCTATTTTTTTCTGATGAAGGGCATTTTTTGTAAATCGTACACTAAATGTTTTTTTAAAGAGTCCTCAAGGATATGATTTTTGGACAGACTTGATAAAATGGCCAAGCAAGAAAAGCTAATCCTATCTAATAGACAAGCAGTGGACACTTTATTTTAACTCATTCCTTTGAGACTTTAGGGTATATTCTTTCATTATCCTTCTTTTTCACATCCTTTTTTATCGGACAATTTAGTGCCCTTTCCAACAAATAGGATAGAGAGTTGAAATAAGCTGAGTATGTCACAATTGGTTTGTATCAAAATAAGCCTCAGAATAGATCAATCAAATTATAATAATTAAAAAGTCGAAGAATATTATTCAAGAATAACTCTCAATAAAACAACAAGATATCAATAATCAAGCTAAAAAGCACTTTTAATGACCTTATTATGTCATACCAAGACATTAACGGACAACACACCGCGCATTTGCCACTAGACCTTCAAAAATTTCTGGGGAGAACCCTGAGTAGGTTAAGTCAATGTGGAAAATGCAGAAATTGCTTGTTACACTTACACTTTTTGCATTTGCAACATTATATTCTACCCAGAGAGACAAAGATTTAACCAATTTTAAATTGTCGTCTGCAACTTCTTTCAATTCAGACTGGTTTATAAATTCACTGTGTGGGAATGGGTTAAGTCACATTAAGTTATTTACAAACACGAGTTTGAGTTAGACTTGATCTTAAGGTTTTATTCACTTCAGCATTGATAAAACCGAATTACATGACTCTCTTGGTCTTTTACTGATTTTCACCATCACACAATTGTCTTCATAAAAACAGATACTCTTAGAAAAATCTCACTGTCTACTTCTAATGAATTGATCAACTCTGAAGATTGGGTTTTGTAGAAGATTGGTTTTGGTATCAAAGAATTAGTATAAATATGTATGTTAAAGCGGTATTCATAATAAACTCATCTACAAAGTAGAGGAGGTTATATTGGTTTTACCATGTCTGTCCAGTTGTCTATCCAATTGTCTGTTCATTCATCTGTAGGCTTGAAAACTGTTGAACCAACGGCCCTGCAATAGGTGACCGAAGTAGGGAAAAGCGCAAAATTTGAGTAAGTTTAAAAAAAATTCTTCACTTTAAGGCCAAGGTCATTTATATTTGGCATGTTACATTGTAGCATAGCCTGGCTGTTATCTATCATTTATGATTAAATGATACCTTTAGGGTAAAAAAACCTTTCCTTGGTGTCCAAAGTTCATAAAAATGTTCAATTAGACCATTTCAACAGTCTTCTCCTCCCAATCGACAAAGTCTAAGGCATTAATGTTTGGTATGTAGCATAACCAGAGTGCTTCATAAAGCATAGCCTGGCTGTTATCTATCATTTATGATTAAATGATACCTTTAGGGTAAAAAAACCTTTCCTTGGTGTCCAAAGTTCATAAAAATGTTCAATTAGACCATTTCAACAGTCTTCTCCTCCCAATCGACAAAGTCTAAGGCATTAATGTTTGGTATGTAGCATAACCAGAGTGCTCCCTACCATGTTCACTAAAATTATAGCCCTGGTGTAGCATAGCCTGGCTGCTATCTATCAATTTTGATTGAATTATGCCTCTAGGTTAAAAAACACCCCTTCCCTGGGTGTCCAAAGTTCGTAAAAATGCTCAATTAGACCATGTTCAACAGTCTTCTCCTCCCAATCTTCAAAGACTAAGGCATTCATATTTGATATATGGCATAACCTGATGGTTCTCTACTACGTTAGCTAAAATCTTAGCCCTGGGATAAAACATGGCACTGCCCCAGAGGTCCAAAATTTTGGAAAACATCCAATTAGAGCAACATCAAAAGTCTTCTCCTTCTAAAATATAAGGTGAAGGGCATTCATATTTGGTATGTAGCATGACTTAATAACTTTGCACTATGTTACAGGAAAATATGCTCTTAGGATAAGAAATGTCTCTGCTTCTGGGATTGAAAATTGCGTAAGTCCCATTGAAAGAATTCTTCTTAAATAGAAATGGAGAAATTGCTTGTCACTCCTACTCTCTCAATGCTTTTTTAAACCTTTTTCCCTGAGGGTGACAAATTCTGGGATAGTTTGGTAATCGATTAATCTATAAAGCCAAAGGCATTCACTTTTATTGTAAAGCATTACTGGATTGTTTTGTATAAAGCCCAAAGTCTTATATTTGTTTTATTTATTTTGCTCAAGTTGTGTCTTTTTAGATGCCCCAGGTGAGCGATTTAGGACCATCATGGTCCTCTTGTATACAATAAAGTACTGTAATTTGTAGATGCCTCAGGTGAGCAATTTAGGACCATCATGGTCCTCTTGTAAAATAGTTTTTGCATATGAAAAAGAAAATTAGTTTTAGGATTGTATTATCATCTGCAGGTCAAAAGATGGATGACCTCTCACGGATACCCGTGAGTCACTGTCCAAAGGTGTTTGTACAGAGGGATTACTCAAATGGAACAACTCTCAGTTTCCAAAATAAATTTCCAACAGAACTTGAAGGCAAGGTGAGTACCAATCATGAGCATCTTCACTTTCCTTGGAGACCAAGAAGATGTTAATATGTAATTAACCATGTTATGTGTATTACACATAACATGGTTAATAAGGTACAGATATTTGACAGAAATTGATCAATAATGTGTAAGCTTATATAAAAGGCACAGATATTCGAAAGAAAATTAGGTAAAAGACATAGATACTGGAGAGAAAGTTATCTATAACTTTATGTAAAAGGCACAGATATTCGAAAGAAAATTATCTTTAACCTTAGGTAAAAGACATAGATACTGGAGAGAAAGTTATCTATAACTTTATGTAAAAGGCACAGATATTCGAAAGAAAATTATCTTTAACCTTAGGTAAAAGACATAGATACTGGAGAGAAAGTTATCTATAACTTTATGTAAAAGGCACAGATATTCGAAAGAAAATTATCTTTAACCTTAGGTAAAAGACATAGATACTGGAGAGAAAGTTATCTATAACTTTATGTAAAAGGCACAGATATTCGAAAGAAAATTATCTTTAACCTTAGGTAAAAGACATAGATACTGGAGAGAAAGTTATCTATAACTTTATGTAAAAGGCACAGATATTTGAAAGACAAATATCTATAACCTTAGGTAAAAGGCATTTTTATTGGAGAGAATGTTATCTATAACTTTATGTAAAAGGCATAGATATTTGAAAGACAAATATCTATAACCTTAGGTAAAAGGCATTTTTATTGGAGAGAAAGTTATCTATAACTTTATGTAAAAGGCACAGATATTCGAAAGAAAATTATCTTTAACCTTAGGTAAAAGACATAGATACTGGAGAGAAAGTTATCTATAACTTTATGTAAAAGGCACAGATATTTGAAAGACAAATATCTATAACCTTAGGTAAAAGGCATTTTTATTGGAGAGAATGTTATCTATAACTTTATGTAAAAGGCATAGATATTTGAAAGACAAATATCTATAACCTTAGGTAAAAGGCATTTTTATTGGAGAGAAAGTTATCTATAACTTTATGTAAAAGGCACAGATATTCGAAAGAAAATTATCTTTAACCTTAGGTAAAAGACATAGATACTGGAGAGAAAGTTATCTATAACTTTATGTAAAAGGCACAGATATTTGAAAGACAAATATCTATAACCTTAGGTAAAAGGCATTTTTATTGGAGAGAATGTTATCTATAACTTTATGTAAAAGGCATAGATATTTGAAAGACAAATATCTATAACCTTAGGTAAAAGGCATTTTTATTGGAGAGAAAGTTATCTATAACTTTATGTAAAAGGCACAGATATTCGAAAGAAAATTATCTTTAACCTTAGGTAAAAGACATAGATACTGGAGAGAAAGTTATCTATAACTTTATGTAAAAGGCACAGATATTTGAAAGACAAATATCTATAACCTTAGGTAAAAGGCATTTTTATTGGAGAGAATGTTATCTATAACTTTATGTAAAAGGCATAGATATTTGAAAGACAAATATCTATAACCTTAGGTAAAAGGCATTTTTATTGGAGAGAAAGTTATCTATAACTTTATGTAAAAGGCACAGATATTCGAAAGAAAATTATCTTTAACCTTAGGTAAAAGACATAGATACTGGAGAGAAAGTTATCTATAACTTTATGTAAAAGGCACAGATATTTGAATGACAAATATCTATAACCTTAGGTAAAAGGCTTGCTATATATAAAAGGTGTTTGAGTCTCAGAGAAAATTATCTTTAATCTTTGGCTGGTGAAAAAATGTACAATACATTCAGCAAACTTACTTAATATCAAAAATACAATCTCTTCATTTACTTTTAAAGAAATTCAACCTGAAATTATTCAAGATTCGTTTATCATAAATTATCCTCTAGTTTAAACCTTTCTATTTTACATTGATAAGGACGTAAGTAAGTTCTAATGACTTCGATTATTACCTCTTGATTCTGCTTCCTGAACTCAGTGAAAAATACACAAGTATTGCACTGAATGTCTGGTCAAAGATAGTTCTTTTGGGGAATTGAACTCAGGTCCTTTTAATGTGAAGCTGATGCTCTCTAACATGGACAACACACAATTGTTCTTCATTGCCCATTATCGATTCATTATATTCACTCAGATACAAACATATGTCTTATGGTAGATGATCATAGAGATTTTACGTGTAGCAACCCTCTCCACCAACCGATGATTACTGGCTACACCCACTGACCTTCAACAATACAGTTTGACTGAAATATTGAATAAGCTGTAGTTACAATGTTCAAGACCCTAAGAAGCAAAACTGCTAGGCTTAAATGTTAGAGTGAAACAATTACTTCCAGTAACTGGGTATAAATGAACTATTTGTTTTATCACCGATCTTTTGATTGACGGCAGTGAGTAAATTCGATCTTTGTGATATATGGTATTTGAATAAGCCACCAAAGGCGGATATTATTGGTATCATTGTCCCTGTACTGAAATCTGCCCATCAGTTTGTACACATCTTATTTACCCATTATCAGATGATAATTTTTAGACAGGTCCAAATTGACAGGAGTTGTAGACAACACTTTATTTAAAGTTTATGAAATTTTAGATTTTTTCATCTTTCTGATCAGAAAACATTGCGGATTATGAAGATATTGCTTGTTACAAGCAATTTCTGCAATCTTTTCCTTAACCATTTTCTGAAGGGCAATGAAAAGGCACCATTCAGTGCATCATTGTATGGGAATGGGTTAACTCAACTTATCCTACATTTCTGGAAGAATTTGAATGAAATTTACACAGAATGTCCCTGGTAACCTGACTCTTGCATAGTTATATTGTCAGGGTTATGCAGAAAACGGGGGCTTTATGCAAAATTTCTTATCTTGGCTAGGTTGTTCTCCATGGTGTACCCATGATTTTTTTCCTCTATAGCTTTACAGCTACCTTCTGCTTTTTAAAAAAGAAAGTATGTGGTGGTGTATCTTGTTACTATGGCATTCATCAAACCTTGATGATAATTATTTAAAGTTACTTTCAAACAATTCCTATAATGGCAGACTGATATTTTGTGGGTTGAAAATGAGATTAAATATTATTTATTTATTAACAGAGTGAATTGATTCTCAATGTGGCAACTTTGGGTTTCATTTCCAACTTGAATTCTAGATAGAAACATGTAATTGAGCACTATGAAAAAAAAAATGACCAAACTGAAAGTATAGCAGACAAAGATAGAAATTTGGTTCTATAGAATTATATCTTGGTGAAAATTTAACCCATTCCATAACAGACCTGCTTTTTTACGCCCCTTAAGGAAAATACTTTGGAAAACTATGCGGAAAATGAAGCAATTGCTTGTTACAATTGCTTGTTACAAGCAATTTCTTCATTTTCCACAATGTCTTTTTTCCCAGAAAGTTGAAAAAATCTGAAATTCCACAAACTATTAGATTGTCATCTGCAACTTCTTCCATTTATGACCAGTCCAAAATTTTGTCATTTGGGAAATGGGAATCTGTTCAGAGCGAACTTAGTCAAAAGGAAGTAATGAGTACTTATTCCTGGAATGATAAACTTTATCATTCTCAACGTATTTTGATCGGAGAAAGAAAACACTTTAATGTTTAATCTGTTGTAGGTGGATGTGACAACATTCCAGGAAACAATCAGTACACTAAACAGAATGTATCTTGAGGCTGAAACACTGAATGGCAAGACATACTGTGAGAGTTGCCTGGCTTGTCTAACAGCATACTTGTCTTATATCTGCTTTGATACACACTATGAGAAGGTATAAATTCTTTCCCAGACAATAACTTTTTAGACTAGTCCAAGTAGAAAGAAGTTAGAGACGATAATTTTTAGTTGATGAATATTTTGTTTGAATAGAAATCTTTGATAGAAATGAAGAGGTTCCTTGTGTCAAGCAATTTTCATTATCTACCATATTTTCTAAAAATATATTTGAGGCATCTAAAAAGCCTGGATTATGTGGAAATTGGTTTAACAAGTAAATATTTTAATACTCAATATAATATATGGAGCATATGTCTGCTTTCATACACATGAGTATGAATGACAAGACAATGATATGAGCAACTAGTTGCCTCCCTTGTCCAACAAGGTAGAGGGTACTTGTCAAATCCTCTTTGATACTCACTATGAGAGGTAATGTTCTAGTATACTTTCAACATTTATAATTTTGCTGTCCCAGACATATTTCTATAGCCTTACATCTGCCAGATTGCTGTTTGTGAGCTGATTTCATGATCAGTCTGGGGATTTTTAAAGATCTTCTTGTAATGAACCGGCTGTTGGATTGGGTTAGAGAAATGGCCGTGCTGGGGGAGGGGGGAGGGAAGGTGAGTGTGTGTGGGGTACATGAGCTTGCATATTGACAACTTTGAAATCTTTTTCTACCAAACCAAAAGTTATACATTTCTGATACTTGGTATGTGGACCTCTATCAATATCGTATAATTTATAACCCCAGGGTCAAAATAAGCCTGTTCCTGGACATCACAAGTTTAACATAGGTTTATATAGTGTAAATATCAAAAATCTTCTTCTCCCAAACTAGAGGGCCTAGAGCTTTTATATTTGGTATGTAGCATCATCTGGTGAATTTCTATCAAGATTGCATGAATCATGCCCCCAGAGATAGAATTAGCACATTCCACGACATAGGCTTATATTGTAAAAAATTAAAAAATCTTCTTCTCCCAAACATGAGGGCCTAGAGCTTTGATATTTGGTTTGTAGCATCATCTTGTGGACCTCTATCAAAATTGTATAAACCATGGCCTCAGGGTCATGATAGGCCCATCCCCTGACATCACAAGTTTTACACAGGGCTTATATTGTGAAAATTTTAAAAATCTTCTTCTCTCAAATAGGAGGGCCTAGAACTTTGATATTTGGTATGTAGCAACATTTGGTGGACCTCAATCAAGATTGTACAAATTAGGGCCCAAAGTTCATAATTAGCCCTTTCCAAACGTCACAAGTTTTACGAAGGGCTTATATAGTGAAAATTTTAAAAATCTATTTCTCCCAAACAGGAGGGCCTAGAACTTTTATATTTAGTATACAGCATTGTCTGGTGGACCTCTATCAAGATTGTACAATTTATTGCCCAAGGATCAAAATTAGCCCATTCCCTGATATCACAAGTTTCCTGACCCAGAAGGCATAGACTAAAGCCTTGATATTTTGCATGAAGCATAAGTATATTGATCTCTTACAAAATAGCTAAAATCATGATCCTCGGGTCTCCAGGGGCGGACCCAGGGGGAGAGGGGGGTATAGATAATCTTTTGCCATTTTCTCAAAATTCTAGCCTTTGGCAAAAATGGCGATTGGGCTCTGCTAGGGAACATCTTTCAAGTTTGTTCAAATAATGCCTCATGAGTCATATTTGGGTTCTGCCCGGACCTACCCTATTTTACATTGAAACAAAGAAGGAAAACTTTAAAAATCTTCTTTGAAACCAGACGACTGAGAGCTATGATATTTTGTATGCAGCACCTCTTAGGGGACATCTTTCAGGTTTGTCCAAATGGCCCTCTTGTTTTCAAATTGTCATCTACAACTATTATGAATTTGGAAAAGACTAAATTTTGTTGTCTAGTTTGTCTGTGCAATTCCTGAAGTCTGCTAAAGATACCTGGATTCCAACTTTGAAGATGATCCCATTTCATGTTTCAGATGCTGAAGAAAATCCGCCATTACATTGATGAACAGAACAGAGTTATTTATGTACCTAGAGGTCTCATGTTGATTGATCCCGTAGAGAGAGGGCTGAGAGTTGTATCCTTTTGTTGCAATGTTACCATTATCCATCTTGCATGCTAAATAACCTCAGATGATTTTGTGCCTTAAACCCTATTCATTCATAAAGTTTACCATCAATATAGTTTTTTCCTGCAGTAAAATGTCCATGACTAATAGTAACAGCTAATATTTATGTTATCTCAAACAAACTACACATACCTCATAGGATTGGGTGGGCTTGTTGAAAGCGGCGTAAAACCCCATTCAAACAAACAAACAAACAAAAAGGATTGGGTCGGGGATGGCTAATGGTCTGTCAATGATTTGTAAGTTAAGTAACCATTTTATTTTCGGTAAGTATTGTCCTTTAGAAAAAGTTTTTACCCTTGTCAACCTGGACCATCTGAAAGGGAGTGATATTTTTCAAACCTTTGACACGGCCAGTTTTAACACAACTCACTATTGGTAACAATCCTCAGGTCATATGGGGCTGTTTTGATTGACTAAGTGCCATTTGCATCTGAGGGGGCCTTAGATTCACTTTGTTTCTTCTTTATTGATGTTTTTGGAATTTCTAGATCTATTAACCCATTACATGTCCAAACTTTAGATAAGACTAAAATGAAAGATGTTGCAGAGACAAATTCAAGTTGGTGAAATTTAAAAAAAATATTTCTTCACAATGTTTTAAAAAGTATTAAGACAAGGATATGTTAGAACTGGCTATGACAGAGAAACAAATATTGAAGAGTAACCATTTAAATAGTTCTGTATCATGGGATGCTTCAATCTTTTTCTACAATCAAAATTATTTCATAAATTTATGACATTGTTAAACAATGCCAGACTGTTTGAATGAAAATAATGATCCTTAACTCAAGATTTAGCTGGAGATTTGTCTTCTTAGCGAGTCCTCGGGTGGCCGGTGAATTAACTGAACATACAATATAGTATAAGTGTGATTGACACAAGACCAAGTGTAATTGTGGTTTCTTTTCTTTGCAATATTTTGAGATGAGTAAATGGTTGCTGGTCAACATAAAATACTGTGCCCTGAAAAAGTCTGGACACAGCTATAAAGATTTCCTTACCTTGGTATAACTGACAGATTACAAATGCCAGTCAAATCATTTAATAAAATAGGAACTGAACTTTTAAAGCAGCTCTTGACCAGATTTATGAAAATTAAAAAAAGGAGAATAACCACTTTGCCACATTTTCACTATATGAACTATAAGCCAATAATTATTCATTTTCACTATATGTGGAGTCAATGGCCAAGTGTAGGACAAGGGACTCGGGATCGGAGGGTCCCGGGTTTGAATCCCGCTCAGGTCATGGAAATTTTTCTGAGCAAAATATAAAATCCATGTTGCTCCTCTCCACCCAGGTGTATAAATGGGTACATATGAGGGTTACAAGCCAATGTGCTGTGGCTAGCCGTAGGTGCCGTGTGTTAACAGCTGACTTGTAGCTCTATGATCATGGGGTTAAGTTGTAAAGTCGGTAGAGCACACATGGTGACAGACTATAAACTCACAACTTTAACTTTTACTTTATAAATATTCTTTCTTTGTGGTAAATCCAATGTCTGAATGCATTAAAGAATTTCGGAAACAGAGCCAACATTTTTCATCCATGATCTGTTCAAGAGCCGCTTTAACTCTTACATTTTTTATTGATTGTAAAGGACTTTTGTGGAAACCGACATTAAATGATGTAACTACAACATGAAGAAGCTTTTATATCCCTGACCCCTTCTTTACAAAATAATGTCATTTATTACCTCAATCAAACTGCCAGGTTGGAGGTCAGTAGGTATGTCTAGGGATCCATCAGTGTATGTTAGTTTGAATCTGAACCCTTGTCATGCTGAATAAAATCTTCTTCAGAATTGTATAACAATCAAGGGCTGAAAGCACTGGTAGTACTTGTTGTTCAGTTATCAATACTTCTTTTTAAAGTTAATTTCATGAACAACTCTGGTTTAAAAAGGACAGAAAGGATGTGTAGACTAAGACCAGACTGCACTTATGTGCAGTATGGTCTTAGTCTATACCTCCTGCCAAAACCGGAATATTCCGGTTTTAGCATGACAAGGGTTAAGAAAAGTGCCTTTGGGAAAAATGTGTAGTAAAATCTTAGTACAAACTATCTGTTTGATGCATTTACCTATTCAAAAACAATGAAGCTTTCTAATGACCGCAAGAAATAAAGCCTTGGAAAATATTGTGGAAAATGAAGAAATTGCTTTGGTTTTCATTATCCACAATGTTTTCTACCCCAAAAGACAAAGATATTTGGGACTAGTCATCAATTGTTTTGTATGGTAATGGCCAGGTTTCCAAAATAACGAACAAAAGAAATATTGACCAACATCAAGGTTATTCAGTTTTTTCAGTCATTTAATTTTAATGCCATTATTAAAAGGGATTACATTAATTGTATAGTAGAAAAAACTTGTAGTTATCCGGATAATGTAACAAAGGTATAAGCTGTTAACAAAATGTTGAAATATGTGCATTTTGTTATGTGACATTTTTAGTCTTAAGAACAATATACTAACTAACTCGTGTAAGACTGCCTTTAATGTCACCAAGATCTAACCTACAAGTGACTGATTTCATCTTTGAATCAATCGACCAATCAAATCATTTAATTAGACTGGAAATGAACATTGAGCTCCAATATTGGCCACTTAAAGTAACTTATTTTTTATTATTTTGGGACTTCAACGCTGTAACTATCTCACAAACTAACTTTTTACTTTTTTTCCAAATAACACTGCTTGATATCTTAGTGGAACTTCCATTTGGAGCTCAGTGGGCGTGGCAATGGAATTTTCAATTATTGCCAGGTAGAGAACAAAACACTTTTTTAGAATTTACAATATACTGTAAATCTTGTTGTACTACCACTCATGGGACAGCCCCCCCCCCCTCAAAAACAAAAAACCCCAAAAACCTCACTTAAGAAAAAGATCACTTGATAAAAACAAGAATATACACGTAGTTTCAGTTATACTGATTTTTAAAATACCCAGTAAAACAATTAGGGTCAAATTACAAAGTCTCACTTAGAGCCAACAACATTTGGTTTAGGTCACGTCAAATTGTGCTAAAAGAATTTGTATCCTATTGAGAGATCATTTGATCTTGGTTGCTTCATCAAAGTGGTCACTAAATAGAGATTGTTGCTGATACAACATCGACAGATAGCTGCAAACAAATTCCTTTGATTTGAATATAAATCTGCTGAAGCTTATTGCATTGCTGCATAATAGGTGAAGAAATAAATCTTGATCTGTGTTGTTTTTAGCTCACCTGTGCTTAACACTTTCCCTTTTCTTCAGAATTCTAGACTGGTCCAAAAAATAGAAATAAAAGTGGGTGCAATTTTAAAAGTAACCAACCTACAGGTTAGAAAATATTGTAGGAAATGGAAGAAATTGCTTGCTTGTTACAAGCAATTTCTTCTTTTTCCCACAATGTTTTCGCAAGTACAACCTCAAAGGGATATAAAAACAAAGGATTGTGCTGGAAAGAATTAAGGTACATATGGTGAGTTTTTCTGATTGCCCTATCTGCGTAGTTGGATACTTGTTACTAATACTTAATACTGGTTCTTTTATTAAGCCGTCATGAGGGTTCATCTGTTGCCTAGGATCTTATCTACTGCAAAACTGATGTCACCGGGTATGTTACCAGGGGGCTTAGGTGAGCGTAAAAGATTACCTTGGACCTCCTATGATTTTCCCTGTTGTTGCTAAACTAGGGCATTGTTAATTTCCAATGTTGAATTAAAACAAATTTGGGAACATTTTTTTTTCAGTTGGTAAGTAAAATGATAGGAGAGCATGCGTGACATTTCCTACCATTATACGTGTACGCAAAGTAAAGACTCAGATCAGCCTGTGCATCCGAGTCTTCACTCTGCTTTCTGTAGATAGATACGGTCCCAAAGCTTCTTTAAACAATCAGCGAATGGCTGTCCAAGGTGCCCAATGTGTGCGAGTCACGCACATGCCTAATGGTTGGAAATGTCACGCATAGGCTCATATGTGAGAAAAAACTAGATTTTCAATAATAAATGTTTATGGTGTAAAATGACGTTACAGTATTGTGTTGCTCACTTGAAATACGTTTTTGAAATTTCATTCGTACCATGTGTTTATGTCTATTTAATTTGTATAGTGTGTATTATTGCATCTCATTTCTGTTATCTGCATTTTATCCAGTTCATTAAGCTTTGACATAATTTACTGGTGGCACAATAAAGATGATTGAATGCAACTAAAGCTTTTGAAAAGAGATTTGGTCATGTCAATTTATTACTTCGAACAAAAAGGCTTATGAATCTTAATGATACAGAAAAATAATTTGAACTTGCATTAGCCAGACATTTCTCAGTTTGGATAAGGTTTCTTCTATATGTGATAGCCACTGAACATTTCAGTTATCAATAGGGTACAGATCCGATTCCCAGCAAAGCTACTTGTTTGGTGGGTCCATAACATCACTGGGTTTCCAAAACATACCTACAACGTGAATAAGCTTTAGTAATTAAATTTACCATGGACTATAGTATACATGTACTTCAGAAGTGCTTGTTGGAGCTGATATATTGTATTTAGCCTGTGACCAGAAATCCTGCATTTTGTCATGAAGAAATATTGCTTTATACAATGTTTTGGGGTAGGGATAAACCTCTTGTAAGAAGCATTTACTTCTTCTTTTTTCTACCGTTTATTGCCCAATGAAGATTCCCCCGCAATTATTTTAGGATTTCACTAATTGACGGATTACCAATGTAAATCAGAAATCGATTGACCAATCAAATCATTTATTGATACCGAGATCAACTTGAACTCCAGTCTAGTCTCTGAAGCAGTTTTGGTGGTTTGACAACTTTAAATTTGTAACTACAGGATATTCAAGCTCTACGACGTTCAGGTCGCCAAGTAACGATTTGCCTTTTATTGCTGTTCTCGACCATATATTTTGCAAATTAACATTGTTTGATATCTCAGTCGGACTTCTATGTCGGAGTTCAGTGGGCGTGGCAATCGATCTGTCGATTATATCATCATGGCTTTTCATTTTTCTTTTGTAAACATGTATGTATATTACTTTGGTTTCGCTTTTTGTAAGCTTCTGTGATTAAATATGAAAACCCTATATTTTTCAGTTGTCGTCCTGAGAGTTCAAAAGAGGAAATTTAAGAGAGAGAGTGAGAGAGAGAAAAAGGGAGAGAGAGAGGACGAAACCTTTTATATGAAAGTCCCTTTGGTGTGCTAGGTTTATAGTACGGAATTCGAACCAAACGTTTCGAGCTTTGAAGTTGCGTGCCATACAAAATGAGTAAATCGGACCAGAGTTGCGTTCTGGAATCATTTGCTTTTAACTACTCACCTGATGACAGTCCAATGTCCATAGCCCGACGGCGGCACTCGTCCTTCTATTTGTCTCTCACCAATGAGTTGATAATCGTATACTTATGTGGGATAGCAGCTGGAGGCTATAGGGATGTAATGGTGGTACTAGTGTTAGAAATACCAGTATTCCATTGTTAGGTGCTCCAGCCGCCGCGATATAACTGGAAGATTGTTGAAAGCTGCACAAAACCCATTCAAACATACAAACCAATACCCATAGAGGCTTATATATTTTATTTAACATGTAAGATGTTCAGATGAAAATCAAGCAAAATTGAGAAAATTTGATCTTTAAATTCCCAAACAAGCCCTCCTTTTTAAGCCCCCAAAGAAAAAAGCTTCGGAAAACATTGTGGAAATGAAGAAATTGCTTGTTCTTCATTAACCTCGATATTTTTCTTCCAAAAAGATGAAAAAATAAATGAAATAAAATTCCGTCAACTTGAAATTGCGGTTAGCAGCTTCTTTCAATTTGTACCAGTCTAAAATTTTGTTGTGTGGGAATGGGTTAAAACAATAAAATAGTAGTTATTCAGATGACCAAAATCGGACTACAATAGTCTCCTTGCTTTCTGGGAGTTCAATACATTTCACTGGACACGGATCTCATACATTATCTTTACTTAACTGTTGTTTAACCTTGTGCAGTTTAATTCCTGGTTTCTACGTTCCTGTGATTTTTATAAATGAGAAAACATTGTAGAAAAATAAGAAATTGCTTGTAACAAGCAATTTCTTCTTTTTTTCCACAATATTATCTATCCTACTGAATGATTGGTTTTCAAATAAAACCCGCTTTCAATTTTCATCTGCAAAACCTTTGACATGGGATAGGTCTAAATTTTTGTACAGCAGGAAAAGGGTTAAACAATCTAAAATTTCCTCAGAGAAAATTATGTTAGAAAATGACGCCCATCGATCGAAGAAATTCCTCCTGTCTGGTGCGAAAAAGTATCGAAACTGTTCAATCTATGTACTCGGGCTGAATAGGGCCGAGATTTTTCGCTCTTTCACGAATTTCGGATTCTAGAATGAACATTCTGTCTTGCTAGTCAATGCTTTTTGGCATTCGACCTGAGATTGACCTCTGCGATATTAAATCTCCTTTTCAAATGTTTTAAGGAACACCCGTGAGTTTCCTTTTCGTCTGCTAGATATCAGATGATGAATTTTCCGACAATGTTTTGAGTTCAAATATGTAAAATTCTTGCAGGATTGTCTAATAGGTCTCAAAAAGGACATATCTCAATTGTTGTTTTTATTTATGTTAAACTTGCACTCAAAAGCACCGTTGACTCATTAGAGCTATGCTACTTTTGATTGAATGAACAATATATCGGAGAAAATGATTTCCTACATGACTTGTACATTTCTGAAAAGCTTGAAATTCTTTCAAAAAAAAAAAAAAAAAAAAATGGAAAAAAATAAAATGAATTTAAAAAAAACACTTCCAGGATATCAGAGACTAGATGTAATTCACCGATATGATATACAGAAATGTAGATATATTGAATCTTTTCGCTTCCGACATTATTATTTCAGATTCAGAAAGGCCATTTCACCGCAAATACAAAGCTTGTTTGTCTCCCAATGGATTTTGTCTGAAAAACTGCCATTTTCAGAGTTTCCGAATGATACCTTTTCGCACGAAGCGACGCTTTTGGAAAGAATAAGAATACACGTGGAAACACCAAGAGTAAAGATAACATTGCAGTTTATTGAAATACCCGTAAGTAACATCAAGCATGAATGGAATTTAAAAAAACAACAACACTTCATAGCTTATGTACAAACAGCATGACTAAATATTGGAAAATGATATGACAGGTGCATGTTGAGTGAATGAGTGACGTCATCATCCATATGGTCTAATGAGTGGTCTTCGATGGGGTTGTGTCCGTTCCGTTCAAACTAGTGTGAGAGTTAACCAAATTTCTGCAAACGAAAATAAAATGTAATTTCCAATATATTTTTTTACAACTGGGCTATAAATATTTGCATAACTCATTAACAGGAGGCAAAATATTGACCGATTAGACCAAAAGGTAGGTGAAATAAAAAATCTCGTAGAAGGGTGTCATTTTCGCATTGCCTCTTATCAAACTCTTGGATTGGGCTAAATATCAATTATTTACGGAAAGGATTCAGAACTAGTCGAATTTCGCGCAACCTTAATCAGAAAACATAAACTTATACCAGTCAAGACCAGTTTGAAGACTCTATAGCAGTCTTAATAGTTTAGAATTTTGAGAATTACCCAATTTGTTAAATATTACGATAGGGAAGGCGAGTGCTCGCTACCGACTGCATTTTGTATTTTTATCAATGTTATTTTACTTATTTTTTGTATCTTAGATACCCCCGGCCCGGCGGATAGTTTTAAAATACCTAGGCCAAATGAAGGAAACTAAAAATAATTTTGATCTGTGCGTAGAAATTCCATCTAAAATATACCCCAGAAATATTTCAAATGTTTTGTTCTATGTTTGTGTTGAAATGATCTCCATCATTCTACAAATGTTAGGAACATTAAAAAGTGGAGAGAAAAAGCTGAGCCTGTGCTCTAGTTCATATAATGGTACTCCCTATGAAGCCCTCGCTTTATCCAACCTGGCCATAACCCCTATGAATCCTACAAATCTCACCCGCATTACAAACCCTCCAATTCCATCTCCATAACTTGTTTATCGTCCATAGTCTCCACCACCATTACACCCGTTAAGCCCAACATGAAAACCTTCCTTGACCGCGTTAAGCAAATACTGTTTACTGACCCCTTCATAACCTACCTTTCTTCGCATGCCGAAACCACCAATTCCACCACCGTAACTGGGGTATCCTCCATAGCCACCACCACCACCACCATATCCTCCATTATACCCGCCGTGTCCATAACCCCCATTGAATCCGCCATGTCCATAACCCCCATTAAATCCACCATTAAAACCGCCATGACCGCCGTTCATGGGAAATCCCCCATAACCGCCATAGCCGCCATTATAATTGTTGTAGCCACGTCTACCCCCGATAAATCCTCCCCCTATAAATCCTCTTCTTCCCCCAATAAAGCCTCCTCCTCCTCCGATATACCCTCCTCCTCCTCCTCCAATATATCCACCTTGAATACAAAAATTTAATATTTGACATCATTCCTTTCCCTTACAATTCCTGATTTTTTTACTGTGATATTATACTTGGGAAAACATTGTATAAAAAGAAGAAACTGCTTGTAACAAGCAATTTCTTCTTTTTCCACAATATTTTCCATCATAAAGGATGACTACGTTTTGAATTGTAATTGCTTTATAATGACGTCTCCTACCCCTTTAAATTTGGACTAGTCTAACATTTTGAAAAACAGTAAAGGGTTAAATTTTAACCGGAATTAAATTCGAGACAACCATTAACTAGCGACACACTCTCTCTCTTTCCACTTCTCTCCCCCTCTCTCTCTCACACTCTCTCTTTCTTTTTTTCTTTATTTCAATTGCTTACACATTTCCTTACACACCCGTTAATTTTTAAATATATCTCGTACATAATATTATCTCAAAGACACACACAAACAATAATCATTTGATATACAATTTTTAAGTGTAGGTATCTAATTAGAAGTCAAATGACACGAGGCATTTTTTTTTTAGTTTTCGTTTGAAAATATCAATATTGCCGATAGATTTTATGCCTATAGGAATCGAATTCCAGTATTGCAATCCAACATAGGAATTTGTGCGCTTCCTGAATTCTGTTCTAGGTATGGTGATGCTTGTTGTTCAACTCAGATCTTAACAAGTACACTTGGTTCCTTTTATAATGTATTATGTCTAATATATATGGTGGTGATAGACAATGAAGAGTTTTATATACCATACGAATTGTAAAATATTTACGACTACCTTTGGTGCTAAGCCATTTCAATCATGTGACATTTGACTTAGAGCAAGTTTTTTTTTTCAAAATTATACACGCAGCCCTTTTTTGCAAATTGGTCATTCTGTTTTTATAAGCCGTTTTTCAATGACTCTGCGAAATAACACCATAGTCAAAACAGGGGCAATACGAACTATTATGAGGATGATAGTTCTTGAATCACATTTGAAATACTTTGAAGTGCTGCCAGTTATCCTTTGTAAATGTGGACTAATCTAAAACTTGTCATCTTGTAATGTGTCATTTGGGATTACTATTGATATTAAACGGTTTGTACCAATCCGGTCAAAAATTAAACTAAATATACAAAAATAAAACAAGCAACAAGGCAGTCGGATAATATATTTCAATCAAGAAAATGCTATTAAGTAAGAGTCGTAAATAAACTTTGACTAAAGTGTTGGGTAGTTCGATCGTTTGATACAATTAATGAAATCTTGGAAAATACCCATTTGTCAAAATGGTAATAATAATGATGTATGATAACATTGTCATTTATTTGATGGATTTATTAAATGGGATTTAACACCACTTTTATCAGTACATGTATTTCAATCATATCACGGCGGATGGATTATCTTACCATGGAAACCTTATATTTACCACACAAGTACTACCGCAACATCTTTTTCCGAGCCTCCAGCTGCTCGTCCAACTTAGGTTTACGATTATCCAACTATTGGTTGGAGACAACCGACCGAAAGGGTATTCGCCGCGACCGGGTATCATACTCGGGACTAACATTATCATTTGGTGGCCATTTAGAAGAGGTTGACGTTCTGTCAAGATTACCTATCGTTGGACTTACTCGACAATGTCGAATGTGCAAAAAATGGTCATCCGCCATTTGCAATCGCAATTTTTTTCTCTTCGTTATTTTAGAACATTAAGAAAATTAAAAAAAAACAAAAAAAAAAAAAAAACCACACACACACACAAAAAAAACCCTCAAATTTTATGGAGTCGCAAGTTTCTTCCAAGACTTCCCAAAAAACAAAATTAGGTTCGGAATTCACGCATTTTAAAGATTTTTAAACTCTTTTTACAGAGATCCACATTAAAAGCGTTCGAAAAAAACATTCACGAAACATTGGGATTTTCCAATGAAATGAAAAGTATTGTTTGTTTTTTTTTTGTTTTCATTGAGGTATTACATGTAATCTAAAAACGCGAAGCGGATTCATATATCATGTGATTAAATTTTTAGGTTCATTCCTTTCAGACAATAAACATATTCCTTCAATTTATCACAATTTAACTCATTCCCACACAGTCCCCCCTTTTTATGCCCACCAAGAAAAAAGCTTTGTAAAACATTGTTGAAAATGAAGAAATGCAAGCAATTTATTCTTTATCCACAATCTTTTCTATCCATAAAAGACGAAATAATTTAGAATTCCGTCAAATTGAAATTGATGCTTGCAACTTACTTGAGTTTGGACCAGTCTAAAATTTTATTGTGTGGGAATGGGTTAATGTCAGCAAACAAAACAAAGCAAACATTTTACTAGATTGAGTTAAATTTATCGATCTACTCCATGCGCATGTATAGAAAATAGTTGCATGCTCAAAATTAAGTTGATGGAAGAATGGTATAAATCAGGCAACAACGCTTGAATCTTGATAAACGAAAGGAGAATTAGATTATTTACAGATAAGTGTTACCTTTGTAGTTATTGGCTGCTACCAACACCAGAACGGTGGCTAAACACACAAACAGTTTCAACATGATTAACTTCTGAAACAGAAGAAGAAACGTACCTATTAACTAATAAACTGGTAAATTTGATCTGTCACGCAAACAGGAGGAGGAATTTTGAAATTTGAAAAACAACAACAACAACAACAACAACACACACAAAACAACAACAACATACTCACACAACAAAACATGAATAAAAAACTGAATAATGATGATAAAAGACAAATTAAGCACAGACCCATAGGGTTTTATATTTCAAAGAGAATAGAATGAAAGTACGGTTAGATCAGCATTCTGTATTAATAAAAAATAATCACCGAAAATAAGAAGGTTCGACCCTCATCATACTACACGTTGCGTCCCAATTCCGCACATATTGATGAAAGTGGGAACTTGTATTAGCCACAGTCACCCAATCTCCTTTGTCACAAACGGAAACGATTCTACAGGAGGATAAGGTCAATTGGTTGTTTGGGGTTTTGCGCCCCAATCAACAACCAAATGAAGGCCTGCCCCGTCAAATTTTTGAGGTTAGGTAAATAAAATAATTAAAGTACTGTAAGCTAGCAAATCATGGTTTTGTTAAGTAATATTCATTGCCAAAGGTTATCATGGTAAATAATAAACCGGGAGTTAAATTGAATAGCATGCTTTTGAAGGAGTTGTCTCAATTTGAATAATATTAATTCACGTGGCCATACAAAGCATAATAGAGACTCTGATCAAATTCATTTTGAACACGATATGCTCAAGTGAGCTAAAATACCTGGGAGATTAACTTGCAGGAAGAGTTTGCTATATTCCTAAAATACATAAGAACTACTTTTTATGGCTTAGGCATTCAAATGATTTAGTGGTTAAGCCTCCGGTTGCACATTGCACTCATTGGACTGTGAATTTCGTCTGTTAACTCAAGCTGACACTTTGATAGCTAAAAAGAGTTGGTACGGAAAAAACTAAATGAAAAATTAAGCATACGTTAAAATAGAATAACCACTCATGATTTCGGTTAACAAGAGCGAAGATATCGACCCTAGTCAGTTAGAGCAGTCCTCTGTCTGACCAGGGTTGATATTTTTTTATACTTCTCTAAAGGTTCTTCTTCTCCTAACGGGTAACAGATATGGAAAGTTTGAGTCCGGATAAGCCTATTATTGATCAACGGCGTCTGATCACAGTCGATTGTCGTCAGAATAAGATGTATAATTTTCTCTAGTATAAATGGCAACTCTTTCTGACTGGAGATTAGACGTTTCTTATATTGATTCCAGTCCTTACAGAATTTAGAATAAATAAAAGACAGAAAATCTTCTTAATAACATTGCACTTCATAAGTCTATGAATAAATTGAAGGCCACATTAGATGAATAATTACACGCTCATGAAACTTTGTGTAAAAGTGGGGGGGGGGGGTGTATTTCATCTTTTCAAAATTCAATAACTTTTAGAATATGTAGGTTAGGATTACAGATTCAATACTGAAAAATTTCTTTGCAAATTGGTTAGTATATAATTATTTTGCAACAGTCATATAAGAAATGTAAATACAAAGTGAAGTAAACCATTGTATTTTGGTTTCTGTGTTCTAATCTTGTTTCCACACCCATCAATGGCCCATTTATAAAATAGAACGAAATCATATGCCGCCATTTTACTGACCCCAAAAATCTTGACCAAAATCTAATATTCATATCAATTCATTAAAGCTTAGAAGGAAGATACAAACCAAAGAGAATATATTTTGAAACTTCACGCAGGAATTACATGTATTTAGTAAAATAGAAACTTGTAACCGCAAAACTGAAAACTTGTTATTAGGACGAAAACCGACACCGCGAGGAAATATGTTTTTGATAATTTTATTACCAAGCTCATCCAATTATGAAGATTCTTTGCTTTTTCGAAGGGGAATTTTGGTGCTGGTCGCTCAATGAAGGTAGAGGCTAAATGGAGATGGTCGCTTTAGAAAGGTTGACTGCACTTCTATTTAATAATAATCCTATTTTTATTTTCCACAAGACATTTCTTTCCCCTTCATTATCAACACATACATTTTTGACAGCTGAATACTCTGAATCCCCAAAAAATTTAAAAAGTAATGTGAAACCAAAAAGCATTTCCCAAAATCTGTTAACGAGTAGCTTTCTATCAAAATTGATAAGCCACCAGATTACATATTTGGAGGTTTAATGCAGTATTCTTATAGTCATAGAAAAAAGCCATAAAAAACAAAGCCGTAACACCAGTGATTTTTTTTGAACACACACAATTTTACAACATTCAGCATAAAACATATACAAGGAAATATAAAGATAACAAGAGTAATAATGTTGTTATTTTAACCCATCCCCACTCAATAACGCTTTTAGACGCTCCGAATTAAAGCTTGGAAAAACACTGTGGCAAATGAATAATTTCTTCATTATCCACAATGTTTTCTATCTCAAAAGTAAAGAATATCCAAATTTTCATAAGTTTTAAATTGTCGTCTGCAACTCATTTCGATTTGGACCAGTCTAGATTTTTTTCTATCTGGTAATGGGTTAAAACACAATGTCATGTGAAATTTACATCACCAATGATAGATTCAAAGATACACGTAAAGACAGAATGATATGAAATGTAAAAAAAACTAGTTGTTATTGTTAGTATCTATCTTTTCTGAATTGTCTACTATTACTTAATGAAGCCATCAAATAAACTATAAACAACTAACTATCTATGTACATAGATCAAATTAGTTATTAACCAATGACTTTCTGATCCCCCCCCCCCCCCCCAAAAAAAAAAAAAAGAAATGAAAAAAATTGGAAAACGTCATTGAAAATGAAGAAGTTGCTTATTACAAGCAGTTTCTTCATTATCCTCAACGTTTTTCCCCTCCAAAAAGCAGATTTTGAAATTCTATCAATAAAAATGTCTTCTGTAACTTCTTTGAATTTTGTTCAGTTTAAAATTGCGTTGTGTTAAATACAACAAACATTAAGGAACAATTATTAAGTAAATGTATCGAAATTTACCTGATGGCGATTTCCAAGATGTGCGACTGTCTGCTGTCGGTATCTCGGTTTTATATAGACCTGTCAATGACAACTGGCGTCCCCTCGTCTATAGGGACCGTGAGTCTATGTTCCACCCTTTATTAGACGACAGAATTCTAGACCAGAAGTTGCTAATGACGTCTTAGGTAAATTAATTTTAAAATAAGAGCATAACATCACGTTGAAAACATTGTGGAGAAAAACTTGTTGCAAGTGTTTCTTCATTTTCCACTTTTTTTAAATTAAAACCACAAACTATCATGAATATGAAAACATGTTTTTGTGTGAGAATGTGTTTTACAAGGAAATAATAAATAACCATAGATTGACCGTTACATTCTAATTGGACGTCTAATATTGTACATTACAGTGTTTGTTTCGTTGTTGATGTTTTTGCCTGGTCATTAGACAAATCAGTTTTTGTAAATGATGTTCCTATGAACATACATTCACTTTCCGATTAGTCCCAATCGGTCAAATCTAATTAACACTTTCCTGTTTTCCAAAATTTCAGACCTGTCCAAATTCAAAGGTTTTGCAGACGAAAAAATTAAAGTGGATTTAATTTGAAAATTAACCATTTAGTTTAGTAGATAATTATGTGGAAAATGAAGAAAATGCTTGTTACAAGCAATTTCTTCTTTTTCTACAATGCTTTCTCTATTATAAAATCACAGAGACGTAAAAACCAGGGACTGAACGGGAAAGGGTTAAAGCAAAAGTAAGCCAAATTTCCTTGTGAAGACGAAAGTTACTTTCTCTCTACCGTTTCACTCAATGTTTTCCAAAACATAATCGGTAGATATCGTTCCTCAATGCTTGACCCATTCTCCCACAAACAGGCTTTTTGACGCTCACAAAACAGAAGAAAGCTTTGGGAAACATGGAAATGAATAAATTGCTTTCTACAATCAATTTCTTTTTTATTCACAATCTTTTCTAGCCAAAAAGACTTCAGAAATCAAAATTTTTATCAACAATAAATTGTCGTCTATAACATCTTTGAATTCGTACCAGTTTAAAATTTTATCATCTGATAATAGACTAACAAAAGCAAAGGTTTGTTTGAGTCAAATGATCAAGGATATGAAACCAGTCCAGCGAAAAACTTCATAAATCGTTCTTTGGGAACTTGGCTCCCATTTGGGTGAATGATAGAATAAAAGATTTAAACAATCTTTTTCCAACAACGTTTTGTAGTCATTTGATAGTGGTTCTACTTCAGTAGGAATGACCTGTTTTGTATCCGTTATAATTGAACAATCGCTGACCCCGCCCACTAACTCCTTTAGCCACGCCCACTGACTCCCAAATGGAGTGCTGCTTCGATTTTAAACGACGTTATTTGCAAAAAGTATTACCAGTAGCATGTATCAAAACAATTAAATAGCTGGTTGGCGACCTAAAAGTCGTAACTACAGCTTGCATAAACTGTAATTACGACGTTTAAGTCGCCAAACCAGCAAAAAAGGTTAACAAAATGACGGCAAATGTTGGAGTTCAAAATTCATTTCTGGTCAAAATGAATGATTTCATTGGTCGCCTTGAGATTTGAATGACAGCCTCGGGCCCCGTCACGCAACCTTATGAGTATTCCGTAAAATAATTTAATTTTAGTTTCGAAATCAAACGTTTGATTGGGAGATTCTTTTTATCAATCTTCTACGAAATAAATTTTGCATCCTTGCACTCAAAGTAGAGCCATAGAATTTTACTCCAAACTATCACATTTATGCTTTGTTATTGAATTACAAGAAATGGAAAGATTTTTTTTGTTTTCATTGGGGTTTGAACCACACTGTATATGAACAAGCTAAACGTTTTGGGTATTCATACAGTATGATTTTAGTTTTCCCTAGTAGAATAAAACATATTCTCTTTATTTCTTAAATAGTTTGTAAAACACCACCAACAAAAGTGTCACATATGAGGCTAAAATAGTTGATATTTCTACATGCAGAAAATTCGACAAATTAGATGACTTGGGCTACAAACATTGTCTCTCTCCCGTGAAGGAGCCGCCGTCATAGCGCAGTTGGTAGCGTGTCGGACTTTCAATCTAGTGGTCCCGGGTGCGATCCCCGACGCACTCATCCTTTCCGACTATTTGTCTCCCACCAATGGGTCGATAATCGTAGACCTATGTGGGATAGCAGCTTGGGGCTATGAAAGGATGTAATGGCGGTACTGGTGTGAGAAATACCAGGAATCCATTGTTAGGTGCTCCAGCCGCCGCGATATAACTGAAAGATTGTTGAGAGCGGCGTAAAAACCCATTCAAACAAACAAACTCTCCTGTGAAGGTCCCATTTCGTATAACGGATTCACATTTACAATAAACTCTGAAAAAAATCTGATCCAATCATTTTTTTTCAACGACCAATAGTCATTAATCAGAAAGGACAGTCAAGAACAAGCTTTGGATTTTTTGACATTGACATTTTACATATTTGGTCAAAGAGTTGACCTTTGTTAGAAATATGTTAACATCTATACTGAACGTACACTACATTATGAAATGTATGGCTATGTACTTTTTGTACTTGTCGATTTATGAAATATCTGTTCTGTTCTGTTCTGTTCTGGTGAACATATTTACAATGAGGCCCATCTGTAACGTATCAGCTATTGTGAGCATGAGGTTATGATGGTTTTTATAACATTACAGTTTATAATTCTAATTGTAATAAAATCAAAATGGTGATGAATATCAATATGGTCATAATAGAAATATCTAGTAATGACAACAATATGAGAAAGGCTTGTAAAGGCAATAGTTTTACCGGTAAAATCAACACAATCGAGAATCAATGATTGATGATATTAATGAAATGATGATGATGGTGATGATGGTGATGATGAGAAATAACATTTTATCGATAATGTTTCAATGATAATAAGAATTTCAAGTAGTAGGGAATTAATGTAAAACACTTTACATTTGACTCTCTTATTAACTCTCTCTTAATTCTCTTTAAATAGCTAAATAAATAGTCGGGGAAAATGATTTAAGAATAGGAAATTACAAACAGTAAATGTAGGTGAAACAGTCTTTAGAAGATTGGGAATATAGAAATTGCTTGTTGGCGAACACTTACTTTAAGTACAATGCATATACAAGGGTTTTAACCGATGACCACCCATTAAAATTTTAGACTGGTCCTAATTGGCAGAAGTTGAAGACAACATTTTAAATTGCACTAAAACTGGAAGATAAGTGCCAAAAAGGTGAGTAAAGAAGTAATTGCTTGTAACAAGCAATTTTCTCATTTTCCTCAATGTTTCGTATTATCATATTTCTTAAGGGCATCATAAAGTGGCATTGTTTTGTAATGGGTTAAGGAAGATATTTGTTACTATAGTCAGGCAAAAAGGGAAACCTTGATCTGTGAACAAAGTTTCATTCCTGATCAAAATTCGCACGATCTTCGGCCAGTCTAATTTTAAAACGTTTAATCTTTTATTTTGATAGCTCTATTCAATGATTATCATATACATGTTTAGACCGACATTAACACGCGGACTGGACTTTGGCGGAACAAGGACATGGGGTACGGCAATAAGAAATGGGGATACGACAGTATTTCACGTTGTCGACTTCTTGCATTTTTCGTTGTCGCCCTCACATATTTCTACCCTCAGTTTTCTCGTCATCACCCTCTGGTATTTCTCGTTGTTGTTCTCTCGTAATTCTCGTTGTTGACCTCTTGCCTTTTTCGTTGTCGCTCTCTAATATTTCACGCTGTTTAACTCTCGTTTTCTCGTCATTTCGCTCTCGTATTTCTCGTTGTCGCCCTCTCGTATTTATCGTCGTCGCTCTCTTTTTATTCTCGTTGTCATTCTCTCGTACTTTTCGTTGTCGTTCTCTCGTAATTCTCGTTGTCACCCCTCGTTTTTCTTGTTGTCGGCCTCTAGCAATTTTTGTTGGCGCCCTCTCATATTTCTCGTTGTCAACCTCTTGTATTTCTCGTTGTCGACATCTCGTATTTCTTGTTGTCGACCTCTTTTATTTCTCGTTGTCGCCCTCTCGTATTTCTTGTTGTCGTACTCTCGTTTTTTCTCGTTGTCACATTCTCGTATTTCTCGTTGTCGCACTATCGTATCTTTCGTTGTCGCAGTCTCCCATTATAATCTTTTCGCCTTTTTGTATGACGGGTGTTGATTGTGTTATGTATTTCCGAAGTGAATCTTTCCGTGAAATGGGAGGATCACTCTTTATGTTTGTTTAAGTCACGCCATTTAAGTTGCCAAACTTAGAAAAAGGCTTAAAATGGCGGCCAATGTCTCAGTTCAACTCACTTCCGGTCTAAATGAATGATTTCATTAGTCAACTGATATTTTGATTGGTGGCCGCTGTATTGCTTCTGACCTTCATGCGATATGTTTTTAACTAAACGTAGATCAAGAATGAAAAAAAAAAAAAAAAAAAAAAACCAAAACCCAACAACCTAATGTATACATGAAATAGAAATAATATTAGTAAATAAATAATAGATGAATGAATAATATATAATATATGATAAATACACAAAGTTAAACACCTTCTCTGAGGCGATATTTCTCATGTGCAATTGTTGTTTTGGAAACGCGCCAAGTTATAGTTCAGCATCCTAGTCTCACATAGAACACGGAAATAAAATGATCAAGGACAATATCTTAAAGTGAACTAAACCGTTCATGATAAGTTTCACCCGGTTTGATTTTCTTGCAAAATTAAGGAACATAAATGTGATCCGTAAAAGTGTGAACTCTGGTCAGATTGCGGTTAGGTGTAAACAAATAATCGAATAGAAGTTATTGAATGATTGAATTGGGTTTAACGCCACTTATAATCCGTTACCACTCAATGACGCTTTTAGTCCCCCCCCCCCCCTAAAAAAAGGAACGTTGTGGAAATGAAGAAATTCCTTGTGACCAGCATTTTTTTCATTATCTACAATGTTTTCTACCCGAAAGGTTTAAAGATCCCAAATTTCATGGCTGGAAATTGTCGTCTGCAACTCCTTTCAATTTGGACCAGTCTAAAATTTTGCCAACAGTTGATGGGTAACAGTATTCCAGTCATATCGCGGCGGGAAGTTATCGAAGTATTAAATTTATTAAGCAAATCATCTATAAATAGTTAGAAACGTGATTGTGTTGGGGAATTATTTTCTTTACAGGATACGGTATCTTGGGAACATAAATTTGATATTCTATTCGTAATATGATACTAACTTTTGTGAAAAATCCACAAAATTCACGGAATTTATCGATTTGTAATATTCCGCGAAACATATTACTGACGTCATTATATGTTTTATGTTTCAGCTCATTTTTATAGCTGTTATCTCATTCCCACACAATCCCTCCTTTTTTACACCCCTCAAGAAAAGGCTTTGGAAAACATTGTGGAAAATGAAGAAATTGCTTTAATCAAGCAATTTCTTCATTATCAACAATGTTTTCTATTCCCCCCCCCCCCACCCCACCCCCACCCCCCAAAAAATCAACTAACAACTTGAAATTATCTTCTGCAGCTTCTTTGAATTCTCACAGTCTAAAGTTTTGCTGTGAAGGAATTGGTTATTACACTAGTTAGTGTAAGTACAAAAAGTCCAAAGTACGATTGATCAGTTGTAGATGCGATCTTCTGCGTCTGTTTTTATTTCGTGAAGCTCGTCTAAGTAATTTGCATATACATAGTTTAGAATGCTAACGAGGATTTGTAGAGGACAATGAGACTCAAGAACTGGCTATTTGCCTTGTTACTTTTCACCGGTGTTGGGGCTGGTTTAGGTAATCGTTTAGTACACTTTCTTTTCTTATTTTTTGTTTTTCGCTCACCAAGTCTTCAACTTTCTTCTTTGTTAAACTACAATTGGATGTATTACAGGAACACCGTGAAAATACTAATGATAATTATAAAAATCGAGTTATGGAAAATTTGCTTTATAGGAGATAAAGGTAACGTGTATTGACAGCAATTAGTTCTATGTGATATCAAATTAAGTATAATGTTGTAATCAAAAATTAAATTAGTGCACAAAAAGGGAAATACTTTCTTTATTTACTATGAGTATACATGCACTGCTTAAAGATTTATTAAAATTTACAATTTTGTACTTTTTCCCGCTTAAATGAGTTATATTAGAATACACCTTAAATCTTCCTTTTACCCCTTTCCAGACGTCGACTATGTTTTAAACGGGAAGATAAAAAATATGGCTTGTTGCAACACGGTTAAGATTCAATTTAAGAATTTTTTTATGATCCGTCATCCAAGAAAACCTGCCAATATGACGATACTTTATGACGTTGGAAAAGTCCAATGTTTTGATGACGTTACAATCGACTGATTATTCAAGAAAGAAAAAAAATTAGAAGACATTTTTACCATCATTTTCCACAATGCTTTTAATCCCAAAATACAGATTTTAAAATTTTTATACTCTAAAAGTTATTGTCTGCTATTTATTTACATATATGCTGCAGTCATAATTATTATTATCATCTGGTAGTTATTTTATGTACAAAAACAGTTCTAGCTTAGTCTCTTTGAAAGATATTGCCTTTTTTATTTTTTGTGTGTCAGAAAATAATTTGTTTTAGAATTAAAATAATAATAATAATATTAAAAGAAAATCATAATTAGTCATCTGGGGAGGTTTACCTGGATAAAAGATCATGATTAAGAGATAAAGATTTTTGCTTTGTTTTGTTTTGGTGGAGATATGAACCGAAAAAACTAATCACACTTGAGTATGAATACGCGAAACAGATTCATAAACACCTGTGCTTAGGTTTATCGGTTCATACCTTCATGTAAGCAAAACATATTTTCGTCGTTTCTTATAATTCAAAAGCATCAAGCGAAGAAAGCAAATATTTACGAATTTTGATACCTTTTTGATGGAACTATTTAGTGCGGGAGCATACAAAACAGCAGCTTGCTCAGAAATTGTGTTCATGGAGGCATAATTAACATAATGATAATTTATATAATACATGATTTCATCCCAGAATGTGCTGCGTTTCATAACGTTCTCTGTCAAAATACTTTTTATTATTTTCTTCAAATAATTACTACGCAATTGCGCATTTCGAAGAACTGGAGTAAGTTAGCTTGGAAAAATGAAGTGGGAAAGGGAGTAATTCATTCTAAGAAAATATTCCCTCTTCTTCTGCTATTTCTGGCACAAATGTCAATGATTTGGCCAGACATTTTATATCATCTTCGAATTATTTGAATTTGGATTCGTCTTAAAGGTTGTTATTCCCGATACAAATGTTCCTCAGGAATACAACAAAATACATATTTGAAAAAGAAATAGAACCAAGAAAAGCAGGTATCAAGTTCATAACTAAATGTATAGTGTGATCGAATACTCTTTCTAAACCCTCCAATGTACAAATATGGGATGTTACGATGCTGTGATTTTTTATCTGAGGAAAACTTTGTGGAAAAAAGAAATTGCTTGTAACTAGTAATTTCTCTTTTACCACAATATTTTCTACCACATAAGATAGTTTAACTGTTAGACTTCTAATTGCATCAAGTTTTTATTGTTGTCTGCAACCCCTTTGCATTTGGACAAGTCTGGGGATAGGGTTAACTTATTCCAAAACAAAGACATTTTTTGTCGTCCCACAAGAAAAATTATTTTGAAAACATTGTGCAAAATGAAACAAACAATTTCTTCATTTTACACTAAGTTTTCTACCAAGACAGTCGAACAATCTAAAATTTCATAGACTTTAAATTGTCTTCTGCAACTCCTTCAATTTGTGTCAGTCTAGAATTTTGTCGTTTGGTAACGGGTTAAGTCAGAAAATACAGCAAGAGTTTTACACTGGCCAGACGATTTCTATTGATTTATATTGGCGCCTTGAACAGATGTATTTTAAAACAGTGTTGTTTTTTTTCAAATTTTCTGGAAGACCCCTTTTCGCTTGAGCGTATCACATTAAAAAACAACTCTTTAAAAATATTTTTGACAGCGGAGGAAAAAAAGTCTTGGTGGGATGCTATACAACATTGTCGGAGTGAAAGTACAACGCTACCTTCAGCAAAGGAAGCAAGGAACAGAAGTCAGAGTTCAGAACATGTTCCGTACCGATGGACTGCAAATTATATAGTGGACACAAACGATGTAACGGAAGTAAGATGTAAGTACTAGATGTATTTTAGAATATATCTTGAATATAGAATTGTATTTAGTTTTAAATTTATATAATTTAATTGTTAGTTTCGTCTATCAAAAACGAGCGATCTGATTGGTCGAAAATTTTGATTTATACCTCCATGAACAAAATTTTGAGCGCGCAGCCATTTTGTATGCTTCCGTTAATTTATAAAGTTGTTGCATTTTTCGTTCGATGCTATTAAATTATAAGAAATGAAGAGGAATAGTTTTTGTTTTCATGGAGGTATGAACCGAAAAACCTAATCACACAGTGTGATTAGTTTTTTCGGTTCATACATCCATGAAAACAAAAACTATTCTCTTCATTTCTTAAATAGTATAGATGTAAAGTTATAGTGAGTGATCAGAGATCAATTTTGTCTATACCTGTATAGACAAAATTGACCTTTGATCAATCACTATATCTAGTACACCTATAATCAAGCAATTATTGTGTCTATAAGGAAAACATTTGGCAGGGCTTAAAGAGCAACGTCGTACAGGCAGATCTTAAGACCACGAATTAAGTAAATGGGCCAATCAGAAAGCAGTATTTTGAAAGAATGAATCAGATACAGCTCTGAGTATTGTATAGATAAACAACGGTAGTATATCCCTGGTGCGAATCATGAATATAATATCCGGCAGCTTTTAAGACAGTCAGTAGACAAGTCAACAGACTGACGAACCTACCCACAAACAGTAACACCCGTATCATGTTATCACCCAAACATGTCTCAGGGGTGAGCATAATATTTTCTGGCAAATGGCAACTAAAAAGATTATATTTCTATATTTAGTTTGGTGATAATAACTGACTTTACATAGTTATTACTTTTTTTCTTGTTAGTACGTTCTATCTAATGTTAATTTAGTAAGACATGTTCATTAAATACGTTTGAAGTAGTAAGGCATTATAGAATCCTTGTTTTCCAATTCACAATATCAATCATATATCAGTAATAACTATTTTCTTCATATGACACTTTGGCAAGGTCGTATATTTTATGTCTTTAAAATGTTTCGAGTTTTTTTAGTTTTGACAAAATTACTAAGGTCTCTTTACACTACATTTGATGTGCTTGCTGTTCAATCATCATAGGCTTCGTACCAAATTTCTAAAGCAATGTAAGATAACTTTAAATCTAAACTAGTGCCTGCCCAAAAAGAGTTACTTGCAAAGCTTACAAAGGCTAACTTTTCAATTTTAAGCACATAGAAAAATGCCATTCTCTTTTCAGTTAAAGATGACACTTTGTGTGGTTACTTTATTCTCTCTGAAGCGAAAGAAGCTGACCCCAAAAATACAATATCCATTATGCGTTTTGGGAACTGCGACGAAAAAGACATTACATTACGAAAGAGAAGCGTACGCAACCTAATTATCATTTTAACCAACACGTTCTATTATAATAATTTAATTTATTGTCAGTGAAAGTACATACTTTTTTTTCTTTATTTCATTCCGTATCCTTTGATACAAACTAAGCTCATACTTATCGCGTTTCATATAAGACTTAAAGCTGCTTGATTGAAAGATTGTAGCTGTCAATCAAAGAACCAATCGACCAGTCAGATAAGTCATTTAGACAGGAAGTGAACTTTGAACTCAAATATAAGCCGACATTTATGTGAAGCAGTTTTGCTGGTTTGGCGACGTTTAGATCGCCAACCAACGATTTTACTTTTTGGTTACATGGAACTGGCTATAAATTGTGCAACATAACACCCGTGATATCAAAGAGAAACTTCCTGTCGAAGTCAATGGCCATGGCTAGTTGAGTCAGCTGGTGGAACTAGCGATCTGTCGATTAGTAGGTAACAAGTTTTTGATGTTTGAAAATATATTGTATTATACTCTTATTATATATATATATAGCTCATCGTGAACGACAACGACCGACACGATTTTAATTAATACTACAAACCTACAGAAAAGTTGTCCTTATTTCGACTTTAATGAATTAAGTTTAAAAAAGGTATATATATTTACACAAAACATGTCGAAGATCTCCCTATAACTTTCAGCGCTTTGATTAGTGAAGATTTGATTAAAAATGTCTTCCTTTCGATATGATATATTTACACACACACAAAATAAAATAGTAACAAAAGAATATTTTTCACAAAATTCTTTTTCTATCTAAAATTCAGAAGGAATAACATTCTTCTATATATATGATTCAGAGCTAATAAGCGAAGAATAGATAAACTGGATGGGAATGGTGAAGACGGGAAAAGTGTGTATGAATACCTGTGGATTTATTGCAAAAGGAGTGCTAGAAAACACGACTTTTTGGAGTACGAAAGTACAGATGATTTTCAAAGAGAACACCACAGTCTCGAGAAGACGTACGTAAAATTAAAGTAGATGAAGAAGAAGAATAAAAAAGAGAGAAAAAATTAGAGATGGTTTGATATCTCAGTCGAACTAACTTGTCGGGTCAGTGGTGTGACCAGCAATTGGTCTACGACAGATCAATGGTAAAGCCTGTTGTCTCCGACAGGTAAGTTTGTCTGAGATAGCAAACAACGTTAGACTACAGATATGAAACAATATGGAAACAGTTGGTAGGCGACCTTTACATCACTATTACAGCTTATAGAAAAATCAATTTGAAAATTAAATTGCTCCTATATAAATCTTTTTCTCGGAATAGGTAGGTTTTCGATTTATAGATTTTCCCCCTTACAATACGTTAGTGGGAGACAATAATGTGAGTTGAGCTTTATTTATGACGTTTGTCTCGCCCAAATATTTCCCCAAAATCTTGTTTCAACTGATCGATTGCTCGCCCCGCCAAATATGCTCCAAATAGAGGATGATCAAGTCGTTATTTTTTATACGAAAAATCTCTCACGACAATGCGTTTTTAGGCCTTGAAAACCGAGTTCGAAGGAGGAGTTTTTGTAACGCATACAAAGAATTCGAGTGAGAGATTTTTCATATAATTGCCCCCAAATGGATTTCATTGATGCTCTATGTGTGCGAGTCACGCACATGCGAAATGGTTGGAAAGGTCACGCATAGGCTCATTTATTGTACTTCTACTCAAAGCTTTAATTTCATATATCACCTATTCATTTCAATAATATTTTTCTTCTTTGGTCCTAGGGAATCGTGCGAAATGATGTCAACGAGTTTTGTTTTCATTTTTTTGCCGCAATCTTGCATTGCCTTTTCCAAGTGAGCGATTGTGTAAGAGGGATTTAGGCTAAAATTCTTATTTAACACACTTAGAGATTTGCACTCGGTTTATTCCCATTCACTCCTGTAATGGGCCCAGTAAATAGTCCGCCAAAACGCTATTCTTTAACCACAAGACTTCATGCACCTCAACTGATTTCCATTTAAAACTGTCGCATGAATATGACAGGTTTTCCGTTATTCAAACACAAATATTTCGTTAGTTTACAGGTAAATTATTAAGTTTTAATGCACATAAAATGGATCTTGAATCATATTGATTATGTCCATGCCGTTTTATTTCTCGCGAATCAAAAGAAAAATAATATATCTCCCATCACTTGGTTTGACAAGAATCATGTCATTTAGCCAATTGTAGAGGTGTATGGTGAGAGTAACGAACGGCAACTCTGCGAGTAGATTGAGAGGTTTGTAGTGTCAGGAATGAAAATAATTTGGACTAATAATATATACTGTATCTAAGGAAACCTCGATCTAAATGTCGATTGACAACATTGGTACTGAGTAGAGTCTAAATATAGGCAATATGTGATCACCCATTTTCCTTGACTTGACCTGAGCGTACAAAACCAGCACTCGCATTTAAGGTGTGGTTGGTCGTTATTTTATACTAAGTCATAAGTCATTTTCTTTAAGTCAGTCGTCGAAAATAGAGACACCCAGATTCGTTTTAATTTAAAACAAGTTGTAAACAGAACGATTGTCGTCTTCATATAGTTATGAACGTTTTTTCTTCTTATTTTACTGTAAAAGGCTGTCTTGATTTTTTGAATGTTTGGCTACCGTGTACTTCTCGCTTTCCTCACGCTTTCACCATTGTTTCAACAGAACAGCTGGTTGTTCTGTAGCTTATTTAAAAAAGAACTACTTACGGATGCTTATTTTCTTTTTTTTCATCGGGGGATTAAGTTAAGAGCTATTATTATTTTAGGTGAAAACTTGGCAATAAATGAAAATTAACCATGGATCACCCGGCCGTTTAGTCAAGGAGTAGTTCCTGATTTTCCTGATGATATCAAGATTTATTATACTTAATTAAACTTTATTATACTTTATTATACTAGGACACTAAAATATTTCACTCCTAGGACTATAATAAACGGATCTGTTTCGCAAAACGTATGTTCAGTAACATGTAATAACAAATATGTAAAAGAAAAATTGGTTTACACCATTAACGTCGTAATTATAGCTTTAATAAATTGTAATTCGACATACGATATATTTGATTATTTCTAAAAAAAAATATTCCATTGACGGAATCTCACCGACAATCGACGGAATTTCGTCGACAATCGACGGAATCACATCGACAGTTGACGGAATCTCACCGACAGTTGACGGAATCACACCGACAGTTGACGGAATCACACCGACAATCGACGAATCACACCGACAGTTGACGGAATCACACCGACAGTTGACGGAATCTCAACGACAGTTGACGGAATCACACCGACAGTTGGCGGAATCACACCGACAGTTGACGGAATCACACCGACAGTTGACGGAATCTCACCGACAGTTGACGGAATCACACCGACAGTTGGCGGAATCACACCGACAGTTGACGGAATCTCACCGACAGTTGACGGAATCACACCGACAGTTGACGGATCAATAGAGACGCCCATTGAGCTAAAAAAAAGGTCTAATTTCGATATTAAAAGAACCTATATTGAAAAATGTATGGCCATGTAACAAAAAAGGAAATGGTTGGTTTGTGACCTCAGTCGGAGCTACAGTTTGGTAAACCTTTAGTTACGGCGTTTCAGTCGTCAAACCAACGAAAGTGACTTGAATGTCAGCCAATGTTGTAGTTAAAAATTAACTTCCGGTCTAAATGAATGATTTCATAGGTCAAATAAATCTTTGACTGACAACAGCTATACATCAGGTGTTCGTAAGACGTTGATATTTTCGAGAAGATTCAATGATATATATTCAATACATCTAACGAATCTCTTTGAATGGCTAAAAATTCAGACCTACTTAAATCAAGGGCACGCGATATCTATATGAATCGGAAACATTTTGAATATATTATATCACCATATTTTATTTAAATGAAAAGTAATTAAGACATTCTTTGCACTTTCTAAATACCCCTCATAATAACTTGTTTGATTAAATGATATTTTAAAGTGGCCTGCTTATAACGACTCTTCGATCGTTGGAATAATACTTATAAACACATCTTTCAAAAAATGTTCTAAACCAATCAAATATGATAACTCAATTTATCCATTATCAGACGGCAAAGTTTTCGATTGATCCAAATTGAAAGGAGTTGTTGACGACAATTTAAAGTTTATAAATTTGTTTAGATCGGATGTTTTCGGAGAAAATCCGAGGTATTGCTATAGCCTTCGTGTCGTCGTCGTTGTCGTCGTCGTTTATGTCGTCGTCGTGCGAAAACTGACATTTTGTTATATCTCTGGTTCTACTAAAGGCATTCACTTGAAACTCAGCACCCTTGTTCACTATCAAAAGAGCAACCTATACTATCAAGGGGGATAACTCTAGATGCATTTTGTCAACTATCCAGCACAGAACAGCCGAGCGTAGGCGGTGCTCTTGTTTCAACTTTCTTGTGGTAGAAAATATTTAGGAAAAGAAAAAAATGCTTATTACAAACAATTCCTTCATTTTACACAATCTTTTTCCAAATTGTTTTTCTTGGGGGCGTCCAAAACCATCACTGTGCTGGGATTAATTAATTTATAAATTCCAAATGGGTCTTGATAAGAGATTTGGTAGTTTTCTGTTTATCCTTTAGGCCTAGTTGTAAGTCATGTGTAAAGTGAAAACGCGAAAGGTAAATCTCGTAATCTGATTAATAAGCTGTAGTTTCGACCCTTAAGTCGCCTATTAACAAATGTGTTTCACAGATATGTCAAAATCCCTCATTATTCGTCCAGTCTAAGTAGAAAAAATCAATTTTTTGGAAAGTTTTATCCATTCCATCACAATGACTCTCCTCATTTCTTGAAACTGTCGCCTGCAACTTTTCATTTTGGTCCAGTTTAGATTCTGTTGTCTGGTATTGGATTAAAATCTTTTTAACTTCGTTTCTTTTTTTTCAGCGAACCATGCCTGGTGTATAGCTCTCAATGGTACAAAAGAAGTGTATAGTAATTGTACTTCTCAAATTTTATTTGAATGTAAACGTTCATCTAAAGGTGAAGACGACGAATTCGTGATATTGCTTCCAGACGACCACAAGAACACGACTTTCATCACACGTGACTAAGTTCCAAATCACGCAGTCACTATTCCAGTCAATCCAAATATTTCTTCAGTCAGTATAAAGACCAATATAACCGAATTAATGTAGAAAGTGGCGTTTAACGCTATTCAATCGATCAATTAATCAAATCGATTTAATACTTGCGTACTAATATAACCCTCAATGTTTAATAATCTTTTAGTTTTCGTCTATCTAGATTTATGCGTTTTGGTTTTCTCTTCAGTCATACTCCCATGAACAAATTTGTGATCGAGCAACTTTTTTTTATGATTGCGCAACATTAAGGTCAGTGGAATTTTACTCAAAACTAGTAAATACTTGCTTTGTTTTGCATGATGACAAGAGAATAACTTTTGTTTTGATTTAGGTATGAGCCTAAAAGCTTGAAAACACAAATGCATGAATTCTGCTTAGCATATTCATACAGTAATTTGGGTTCATTCCTAAACAAAAATAATAAAAACAACATTCTCTTCATTTCTTAAATCAAAGCACTGAAAGTACTGATGTCCCTGTTTGCGTAGTAGAGTGATATGCCTATTATGGTGTAG
This sequence comes from Fragum fragum, assembly GCA_946902895.1. NCBI lineage: Eukaryota > Metazoa > Mollusca > Bivalvia > Cardiida > Cardiidae > Fragum > Fragum fragum. The sequence continues at coordinate 25,581,234 of OX336374.1, read as the reverse complement.
AACAAGGCATTTTTCATATAGATGATCAGATTAATCCTTTCCTGTTCAATCCCGGATTTTTACGCCCCTGTGATTTAAAACTAAACAACATTGTAAAAAAGAAATTGCTTTTGATACGCAATTTCTTCTTTTTTCCATAATATTTTCTATCCCACTGAATGGATATTTTTCAAATTAAATCCATTTTAAATTTTCGTATGCAAAACTTTGAACTTGGACAGGTCTAAAATTATGTAAAACAGGAATGGGTTAAAACAAAATGTCTCTCGTATCCAAACTATATTAATAGGTAATGCAGGATGTTATGAGCACGATCCCTAGATCGACAAAAATGTGCCATTGCCTGTCCTGGTGAGAAAATTACAGGAAGCCTTGGTCAGGTGCACTTCTGAAAATGACGCTAAACCAAATTCACGTAACCGCAGTCTAACTAGCTTTCAAGATCAACATTTTTCAATTTTTCCGAGACGATCCTTTTCCCATGACAGTCCGTTAATAGTCAAGATGTCATTCAAGAAACTTGGAAACTATCAGTTTAGCAATCCATTAAAAAATATCACTAACAAGAGACGAATCAGAGATTCTGTATATATTTCAAACCTTCTGCGATCCAGTAAAAGCTTAAGTAAGTTAGTTCAAAATAATTATAATAATGATAAATAGTAATAATAATTAAAAATAGATAAATAAATAAACACACGTGCACGAAACCTCTTTTTGAACATTCGTACAACATACTGAGATTGTGTCCACTTGTCTGCAGTGTATCATGGCTTATTACCTCCGCGAAAGCTCTAAAAATAGTCATTTGGAATCCGACAATCGGAACACAAATTCTTCGGACAAAAAATTAAAAATTGAGTTTAATTTGGTACTATGTTTCCTACACCAAAATAAGATTCTAGTGTCGTTTTCGAAACCTGGTAACATTGTGTGTTCTTTTTCACTATCTCCTACTTCTGTTCACCTTGTTCTTGCTCTAATTCCTATTCTGTCATCTCATGTAGGAAACGACAGTGGTAACCCTCAGGCGCCTAAGCACGCCGAACTCAAACAGTGAGACAAAGGAAGATAGCCAGGAAGGGAAACATAAGAAAGGTATTTTTTACCAAATAATTAACTGATCGCAGCTGTCAATCAAAAACTCGTTTAACCAGTTAGATCATTAATTTAGACCGAAATCGAACATCGATCTTTGATATTTATGTTGAAATTATTATTTTTGTTGGTTTTGCGACTTAAAATTCATAATTACAGTTTGTAACTATATTTACCGCGCTTAGGTCTTCAGCCAGTGATTTGCTTTTAATTCTATATCCCTGACAACATATTTTACAAAATAGTGTCGTTAAGTATACCTAAGTCGAATTACCCTGTCGGAGGTCAGTGGGAGCGTGTCCAGCGATCCGTAAACCATTCGTTTCGATGTAATAGTGGCAACAACCCTGCATTATTTCAATTCTTGATAAATGGTGTATCAATTTCAAGTTTTTGACACCGTAAGAAATACGCCAATTGTTTTATAACGTGACAAAGCTACTTAAATGGCTTCTAGTTTATATTTACATAAAATGATTGTGACAAAACCTTTAAAATTATAGAGTCACTCTCGAACACACAATTCAAATGTTTTCACGTGTCTGAGAGAGTCAATTACTTAAACCCAAGGCTACCCATTTTTTAAGCTGGGTAGAATGGGACTGGCTATTAAGTGTCCTGTCCATCAACATACCTCGGCGACGACAGGACACAAATCCGCGACCTCCAAATCCTAGGTCAAGCACTCTTACAACTTGGCCATCGAGGCAATAAATGGCCTTTATATCTATCACTCAAAACCAAACGTCGTATGTTGTATCTACAACTGTTATGTAAAGGAAAATGACATGATTTTATTCATTGACTTTCCGAGTTATATATAGATGTTTGTGCAAATATATCGACAAAAATTGCGCAGCCACGAGGAAATCAATGGCATATTAAACGTACTTGATGTGCCTTTTTTGATGAAAATAATGTCACATATCTTATGGCATAAGCCGTAAACAAATGACCACACTCTAATAATTTTCATACATGTAAATTATTCTAAAAATAACATATTTATCTATTACGTTCTTAGATTGGTAGTATATACAGATATTTGAGTTTCCAAAAACGTGTAATATTCTGTTAGACAATGATGTCTGATAATGTTCAAGAATTCTATAGTTTTTTTTTAAAAAAATACAAGATATTGAATGAGTTGTCCTGGAATACCGAATTTACTAATCGAATCATCTGTAACCATTAAGAACTAGACTATGCCGGATTTTTATCTGTTTTAGATGACTCGTTTAATAGATACGTGATTTCACGAATTTGACATCCTGTTTACAATACCACCGTATTTTTTGCCATAAATCACTCACACCTAACAAAACTCATGGATATATGATATTCCGCTGAACTCAATTTCGGAGTTCATTTCCGGTCTAGATAGATGATTTTATTGGGCGTTTTTTTTCTTTGAATGACAGCTGTAATTGGTCATTTATGTATTTATTTGATTATAATGGTTTCCTATTTATCATATGCGTTGTATGTGAACAATTGACCAATCGCTGGCCCCACCCACTGATTAATTTGACCCCGCCCATTGACCCCGACGGGAAGTTCCGCTTCGGTTTTTAACTGCGTAAAATTTCGTAAAATTTATAGCCTGTAGCATGTAACTAATAAGTAGATTGGTTGGTTAGCGACCTAAACGTCGTAATTACAGCTTGAATAGCGCTTAACCGACAAGAATAATTCACCAAAATGGCGACCAATGTCGGAGTTCAAACTGAACTTCCAGTCTAAATGAACCTTTATTTGTCGACCTATTATTTGATTGATTGCCGCGATTGGTCATTTAGGTGCTCGTTTGTTTGTTTATTTCCAGGTTTTGGACAGCTGATAATACTGTGTGTGTGTATTGGATGTTTGTTCACATTAGTTATAGTTGTCATCATCGCCTTCGTTTGCTACCAGAGGTAAATCATCATTAATTTATTTAATATGATCTCGAGATTTCTCTCAACAGATTGAAGACATAAAACAGCCTGGATATATGAACTACTAGAAACTTTGAAGTGGCCATTTTTTCAGACTGATTATTGTTTTTTGAGTACTGTACGTTTTAATCATGAAAATTTATTAAATTGACAAAATAAGCAAAATGAAACTATTGTAGCCCCTTGAAAAATTGAAATCCCAATCGGACTGTCTCAGAGGAGGTCAATGGCGTGGTCAGCTACTTGTCCCTTTAATGGTTCTTTACGAAATTTCCAAATGGCCTCTTTTTTCGGGTTACGATCTCGTTCTTTTATATCCCAGGCGAATGAAAAACATAGTAGCCAATCGCGAAAGCAGCCCACATCCAGAAGTTGACATTGAGACTGGTGCGGAATATGATTATATAACCGAAAGGGAAGTAACTGCCGTCGCCGATTACTACAGAAACCCAGTGAACGCAATAGAGCTTGTCAAAAAAGAGACAGACAATTACAACGAACCAAATGACTCCAAACTGATTATGAGTACTAAAGAATCTATAGCACAAGGGTCTGGTGATGCGACAGATGCTTCTACAACAAACGTCAAAGATTATGGAGAATCAAATACAGGCGCGCATGCATATGACAAGGTGGTTTTTAGACCGGTCAGCGAGGATACCACTTACGATGCTACAACTATCTACCAGAAGAAGAAACGGACCGGAAATACGGGCAATACTTATGACACAGTTGACGTGATAATAGTACAAACCGAAGCAATGCAGACCCCTGTGATTTCAGTAAAGAAAAAAGACCACCAAATAGACACTGTCTCGACTGCGGAATACAAGATGCACGTACATTCATTCACCGATCAATCTTATGAAGTTTCTGCTACTAGCGGTCCCTTGTCCGGTGATCCTTTGTACTATAAACTAAAACCAATTGATGAAAAATGTAATCGATTGATAGATTGAAAGAGGTTTAACACCACTTTTATCAGTAATTCTGTCATATCGCAGCGGCTACTGCACCTAACCATGGACCCCCTGTATTTCTCAAACCAGTACTGCCACTGCATCCTTTCCGAGCCTCCGCTGCTCGCCCCACTTAGGTTTACGATTATCAACCTATTGGTGGGAAACAAATGTCGGGAAGGTTATTTGCCTAGACTGCGGATCGAACCCGAGTCCTCATGATTGATAGTCCGACGCGCTATGGCCGCGATAGTGAAAAAATGTAAATAGAGCTTATTGAAATTTAAGTTTGTTCTAGTGAATTATCGGTAATTGTTTCATCGAGTAAACAATGAAAGCCATGCGATTCGCTTAATGAAACATATATCAATCCTGTAAGTAAAATAAAATGAATATTACCTTGCTTTGACGACAAAAAGAAAAATTCTTTTGAAGTTTCACGAAAATGTAAAATAAAACCCCACTCAAATTCGCATGCGCATGACATCGCATTAAGGTCACGAAATCCCTCTCAAAGGTTCCCTCGAGCCTCGGGCTGACCCATCTAACAAACTATTTGTCTAGCAGACGTTAAACCGAGGGCCCCTGTGACAATGCTATTCATTGAGCAAGTAAAATTATTGATGAACAATTTTGACACGTAATTTCTAACTTTAATGCTTTCAGACATTTGAAAAAGGTGGATTATGTATTGAAAATGACTGTTCATACGTTTAACCCATTCCAACTCAATCCCTCCTTTTTACGCCCTTCAAGAAAAAAGCTTTGGAAAACATTGTGGAAAATGAAGAAATTGCTTGTATCAAGCAATTTCTTCATTATCCACAATTTTTTCTATCCAAAAAGGTAAAAAAAAAAATAAAATTCCATCAACTTGAAATTGTCGTCTGCATCTTCTTTCAATTTGGACCAGTCTAAAATTTTGTCAAGTGGGAATGGGTTAAAAAAGAAAGAAAAGAAGCAAAACTATTTAACAGAACTACAACCCGAATTCGTCGGGTAATTACATAAATCTTTCGATTGGCTTCCGCTAGCTACTATAATTTTAATAATAGTAATGATATAATAACTTTATTTATAGAAGGGAGCATATAAAGACAAAACGGCTTATTTTCAATATGGCCTTCTAACAATAAATCTTTTATGACATGTAATCAGGCACAAACACGCACATTCATTCGGGCAAACTACAACCTAATATTTTCTCATTTACTCAAATCTAAAGAACTTATCGTTGGTGGGCGAGCAAAATGTCGTAAATACAGCTTGATTAAAGCTGTATTTTCGATGGTTTGCCTTTCTACCGAAGATATATGAATGATAACAGATGCATAAGTAACACACCCTAATGAATGATGTTACAAACTGTTACCCAAAAGTGTTAATCAGAAATGAAACCATAAATTTTATTGTTTTCGAGAAAGTAAAATGTTTTAATATTCTCTTTGAATTTAGCAAGGCCTGGCTCTTTTCAGTTTTCAATAGGTATGTCATTCCAGGTAAAACTGTCGGTATACAACAATATAACAATAATGTTCATCGGGGAATTACGTCAAACATTTGATCTCGGGTATTGTTGTTAAGCGTTTTGTAGATTAGTATCGTAGCGTGGTACTTGAATCTGTTCTGAAAAGTGAGTCAAAGAATTCTTTAAGTAATTCTATTGGTGGAGATTTTGCGGAACTTGTAAATATAAGTCTTGTAATTCTTTTCTGTTGCATTAGATAAATTTTTAACATAATTCGTTTTACCTCTTCCCAAACCTCCAGAAAAGGCAAAATATATTAATTCTAAAAAATCCCGTTTAGATTCTATAGTTACATAAGATGAAATGATTTTGAAAAGATATAATTTCTTCTTAGATTCTTTACCAACGTAAACAATTTGGCTATTCCAGTTGAATTTACTATCTACAAAGATACCTAGAACAATTTGATTACACAAGAGTCAAACCAATCATATTTAAAGGGTTGCAAATAAATCTCAAAATAACTACAACAACACCTATATTTAGTATTATTATTTTATATTTTTTTAAGTACTAACGTTTCGGCATACGCCTTCTTCAGAGTACATAATAACAAAGCGTTGCAAATACATTTTATTTGTATATAGTACACCATGTTGCACGTAAACACACTTTTCTGGAACTGGAACTGATATGAATCTGAAATAATTCGATAACTAATTTGTACATAGTAGAGTCATCGGCCCATAAATCTATATTAACCCAAAGACATGATGAATTGAGATCATTTATATAAAAAAGAAATAAGAGGGGTCCTAATACCGAGCCCTAAAGAACTTCCGAATATAAACTAAGCATTATAGACTTCGATTTCGCAACCTTAACCAACTGTTTTTCTATTTGATAAGTAAGACTATATGATATTAAGTGCACCCAAAACTATCAACCTCACCCGATATATCACAATATTGCAGATTCAACTCGATCGTAAAAATGATATTGATAAATATTGAAAAAGAAGACACGTTTCCTTGATAAATTTTTTCATGAAAACCTGTAAAAGAGCCGCTTTTAAGAACCAGGCAGATTCCCAGTAGTTTGGTCCTGTATCTTTGCACTTTCTCCAATAACAACTAACCGTCTTCTGGGGACATCGCTAAAATGAGCAAATGATACAGTTAATCAATGGCGATGATAAATAAAGAAAGTATACATTTGTAGTAAGTACAAAAGTGATTTATAAGATTCGGTAAATCATACCAGATGAATTGACCGGTCACTGACCCGCCAAATTACTCCGCTCCGCCCATTGACTCGACAGGAAGTTTCGCTTTGATATTTAACAGCATTGTTTCGCAAAGTTTATGGCCAGTAACATGTAACAAAACAGTAGAATGGTTGGTTTGCAACTTAAACGTCGTAACTACAGCTTGAATAAGGTATAGTTATGACGTTTACGTCGCCAACCAACAGTAATACTTCACATTAATGGCGGCCAATGTTGGAGTTCAAATTTTGTCTCCAGTCTAAATGAATTATTAGAACGGCAGCCATGATAGGTCAAATTGGTTAATGAGAAACGTTTTCAAGACGGATATCCTATTCGTCTGAACTCTTTCCTGTTCAATCCCTGATTTTTACGTATCAGTGTTTTTATACTTGAGAAAACATTGTAGAAAAAAGGAGCAACTACTTCTTATTAGCAATTTCTTCTTTTTCCGAAATATTTTCTTACTTTACTGAATGACTATTTTTCAAATTAATTGACTTTGAATCGTCGCCAGTAAACCTTTGAATTTGGACGGGTCTAAAACTTTACAAAACAGTAAAGGGTTATGGGAACCACTTTGATATCAACTTGATATTCAAGAAACTTTTCTTTTGATACTTGCACGTATTTATATACCTTGATAACTGGGTTGAATTTCGGAATCCCACTTTTAAACCGCTATATCAGCGGTACATGGCTTAGAAACTGTTTTTTGCTCTAATCCACATTTTGACTATCATTTAAACATTTTTGATTTATATCACGGTTATTTGTTAGATGGAAGCTACAACAAAAACGAAATCTAATACAAGATGTCTCAATTCTATAAACAAGCTCGGGCGTGCACGAGTGTAAATCTGAATAGAAGCATCTAAACAGGTCGAAATCTGTGTTGAAGGAGAAAACAAACAAAAAAGAAGAAGAAGAAATAAATATAAAATAATATTGATATTTTTCAGATTTTATACATGCCTTTTCACGAGAAATCCTGCAATGTTATATTATTATTGTGTCGTTGTATAAAAACTTTGACATTATTTTTGTAGTATAATTATGTTTTGTTATTATAGAAGAATGTTACTTGATGGTCGAATTAGAGACTTGTATAAAAAAATAAAACTTTGTTCGCGACGAAAGTCCATTTGTTTTTCTTTCATCTTGAAACTTTTAGCCTTTCACACAAAAAGGGACCATATAGGAGTGGTGAAAAAATATATACTAAACACGCCGTTCTATTATCCTTATTTCTTACAGGAACCAAATACGTTGCCATATGATTTAACAAAAAAAAAAAAAAAAAAAAAAGAAAGTTAAACAACCCGTAGAAGCAAGTCTCGGTCGAAGTGTTGGCATCTATCGATGGAATTCTAGGTACTAGATCTTTGTCGAATTAATGTGTATTTTGGAATTTGGAAAATATCAAGCAGTCATAAAATGTTCATGATCTAATCAAGATTGTCCAACTGTTCAAAAAGATTATACTAGAATTGTGGTTCTTTTGCACGGAACACCAGCGTCTTCGTAAAATAAATACTATCGAAGACTTAATAGGTTTAGCAGATGAAAATTTGATAAGAATTTCAATTAGAAATACAAGAAGTATCTTTTTGGAAAAACCGAAGTTATGAAAAACTGAATCTACAGTAATGATTCTGGTGCACTAAACATCTACTCAATGAAGTTCTATCCCGGAGATGAGGAGATGTGGAGTGGAGAAAAGTTACTCTTTAAAACGTTCAAAGGGTAATAATAAATAAGCATGTATTCTAGTACCCCAAAATTGTAATTATAGTGCACTTCAAACTGTCTCGGTGAGATAAAAATGTCTGAAATTTTTATTTAGGGGTTAGGCAGATTTGGAGCGGAAAAAAGTGACCGACAGACTGGCCTATTTGCAGACAGACAAGTAGACTGGCAAATGAATGAATTATCTATATATAATTTCCTCTCTCCCGCTTCGCAGTTTGGGATTAAGGAAAAAGATAATTTGAAATTCGGGATGTTTTGGGAGAAGATGTATCGCCCTAGAGCCAGGTGTTGTTATTACCTTAACCAATTCCCACACAATCCCTCCTTTGTGCGCCTCCAAAGAAAACATTATGGAAAATGAAGAAATGGCTTGGCATGTGTCAAGCCATTTCTTCATTATCTACAATGTTTTCTGTCCCAAAAAATGAAAACTAAAAAATAGAATTCCACCAACTTGAAACTGTAGTCTGCAGCTTATTTCAATTAAGACCAGTCTAAAAAGTATTTGTGTGGGAACATATTAAAATAGTTTACTGTAATATGTGTCGCCCGTTAATCGAAAAGGGACCACCCGTGGAAGTAAGAAAATTATCGATTCTGATCAGTCTGGGCAAACCGCGCAGGCCGATATGGATCTATACTTTTCGATCTTGACAGGATTTCATTTCATCCGGAATTGCCATTCTTACTCACTATAGGTCTACTTTTGAAAATCTCTGATTGACCTCTGCTAAATCTGATCTCTTTTTTTTCAGTACAACTCTAGCTTTTTTAGACCCCGTGCGGTTAAACGGAGTAAAAGAATAAACCACTGCAGGCCAACCCCTGTCACATCTATCATCTGGCGGAACAAACGTGACAATCAAGCAATCGATCAATCAATGTTTTACGGGACTTGCAGGAGGTCCCGTTTGGTGTCTAGGGTAACATTTTATAGTTTCGCTGTTAATTCTGTACATGTTGACGTCAAGCCCGAATATCAAATGAGCATCTCTACAACAAAGAAGGTAATACTTCTGTTCAATGCAGTTATAATTAGTTTAAATATTGATTTGGAATTAACGTTGCTGTTATTTTATACTTGGGGAAAAATGTGGAAAAGGGAGATATTGCTTGTCACAGACATTTTCCCCTTTTCACACAGTATTTTCTACCACATATGGTGGTTTCATTTTATATTGCATTGTATTTTTCATTGTCGTCTGCAAAAAAAGGAAAGAATGAAATACCTAGGCCTTTACACTTGATCGTAGCGAGTGCCGCTTGAGACAGGTCTATTAAATCTCGTTGAATTAAAAATGTTAGAGACTAAAATCTGAAAAAAAAAATCTTCATTCTGGTGTGTGGATTAAAAGAATTGTATTATTGACAAGGACAGAGAATATTGTGGAAAACGATATAACATGTACTTTTTTGATGAAAAACACACCAAAATATTGTAGTTGATATGTATCATGAACTCCTCATGATTGACGGATCGATGGCTCCACCCGATCCCCTCCAACAGGAAATTCCACTCCGATATATAAAGGACGTAATCATGACCAGTATCATGTAACATAAAAAGTAAGTAAAATGGTTGGGTGGCGACTTAAAGTCGCATATCATGTCAGTACAGCTTGAATAAGCTGCAGTTACGACGTTTTAGTCGCAAACCAACGAAAATGCTTCATATAAATGTCGGCTAATGTTGAAGTCCGAAGTTCACTTCCGTTCTAAATGAATGGTTTTGTTGGTCGATTGAGTCTTTAATTGTCAATCGTAACTGTCAGTATACACGTACATACGAAGGACCGGTGGTGACATCAAGAATTCACAGTTCACACTCCATACATAGTAACTCTGAAGTGTGAAGTCGGAAGTTTGAAGTTGGAAGTGAGAAGTTGGAAGTATGAAGTCGGAAGTGTGAAGTGAGAAGTTGGAAGTATGAAGTCGGAAGTTTGAAGTTGGAAGTGAGAAGTTGGAAGTATGAAGTCGGAAGTTTGAAGTGTGAAGTTGGAAGTATGAAGTGTGAAGTGTGAAGTTGGAAGTTGGAAGTATGATGTGTGAAGTTGGAAGTATGAAGTGTGAAGTTGGAAGTTTGAAGTGTGAGGTTGGAAGTATGAAGTGTGAAGTTGGAAGTTTGAAGTGTGAAGTTGGAAGTATGAAGTGTGAAGTTCGAAGTTGGAAGTGTGAAGTGTGAAGTTGGAAGTATGAAGTGTGAAGTTGGAAGTATGAAGTGTGAAGTGTGAAGTTGGAAGTATGAAGTGTGAAGTTGGAAGTATGAAGTGTGAAGTTGGAAGTATGAAGTGTGAAGTGTGAAGTGTGAAGTTGGAAGTATGAAGTGTGAAGTTGGAAGTATGAAGTGTGAAGTCGGAAGTTTGAAATGTGAAGTGTGAACTGTGAAAACATGATGTCACCACCGGTCTTTCGTTCGTACAAGTATCAAACCGGTTATGATTCTTCTTACATAAAGGCCTGTGTTTGTTCAATATATCTTTTAGTTTTACGCACTACTTTAAGATTGATGTAAATTTAACACCGATACTAAGCGGCTAATGTTGGAGTTTCAAGTTCCTTTCCTAATTTGATTGGTCGATTGATTCCCTGATTGACAGGCGTGATCGGTTAATTCATGAACATGATATTAAAGAGGATATCAAGTTATTTTGACGGATCACAGTCCACGCCCATCCTCCTCCCACATGGCAACTCGACTTAAATTTTAAACGACCTTAGTTTGCAATATATATATCTAACACTTAAAGCGTTTGTTGGCGACTTTAACCTTTCCTGTTCAATCCCTGGATTTTACGTTCCTGTTCATTTTTGCTTCAGAAAACTTTGTTACAAGCAATCTCTTCTTTTTTCACAAGTTTTTCAACCCTTCTGAATGGTTTTTATTCAAATTAAATGCACTTTAAAATTTCGTCTGCAAAGCCTTTGAATTTGGACAGGTCTAAAATTCTGCAAAACAGGAAGGGTTTAATGTCATAACTATAGCTTATATAAAAGATGAAGATCATATTTTTTGTTTGCATGGAGGTATGAAACGAAAAAACTTATCACATTTGTGTATAAATCCGCTTCGCTTATTCATACAGTGTGATTAGGTTTTTTGTTTCATTCATCCATGAATACAAAAAATATTCTCTTCTTTTCTTATAATTTAATGACATCAAGCGAAAAAAATACATATTTTACGACAAAGTTTGATATATTTTTATGGAGCTATTTTGTGGCAAGCATACAAAATAGCTTCGTCCTCAAATTTTTTTTCATAGAGGTATGAATATTTTTTCGGCTAATCAGAACTCTCTTTTTTGATAGACGAAACTAACAATTAAATTATTAAAAATTGTCAAGGTGCACTCCCGGTATGACTATAATTAAGCGATATATTATGGTTTCCTCTTAAATCCCGCATGTATACAGTTCAAATTCAAGGACGGGTACCATTTACAAAGTCATCCTGCTCACAAGGCAGATTTCATAAGTATTATCTATAACCCATGTATTCAGGGAGTAAAGTCACTTCGACCCTCTCGAAAACTGACGTCGGACGTACCATTACATCGTCTCGGATATACATGTGTGATCAGTCTAGTGAAAATGGACCCATGAGAAACCAAGTTAAACAAATATTAGCAAAAAAAAAAATAATAGTTCTATAGCAGAGGTTATTCATTTCTATTTAAATTCATAATAAGACAGAATAATCGTTATATTCAGAAATTTTACCAAAAGATAACAGTTTCGACTCCGATTGGCCCCGCCTCGTCTGTATAGTCTTAACAATGTCGATTATTTTGGATCCATCCCAAGAAGGTCCCTTTTGGCCTAGCGGGTCACATCAAAATTATATTCCAATAACTTGACCATTCAGGATTCAGAAAATCCTCCGAGAGCGACAAATATCAACCCTGATTCGCTATTCCCAGACGGTCCTTTTTCTACTTATTGGTCACACGCGTTTTCCTATTTAAGAAATGTAGAGAATATAATCTGAATCACAGAATTCCATGAATCCGCTTCGCGTATATTTACAGGGAGATTAAGTCTTTTGGTTCACAATTTAATGAAGACAAAATGTTCTCTTCATTTTTTTATAATTTAAAACAAAACAAAATTTTGACTTGTTTTCATTCTAAACAAACCAAATATTATTTACTTTGTGCGAAAACATACAAAATAATAGTTGTCTCCTGAAATTTATTTCCTGGTAGTATGAAAAAAAATCAGCCAGTCAAAACTGTTAAATCTTGATAGATGACACTACAATTGCACTATTCCCTCTGTCAAGGGAAAGTAAAATTTGTGTCTGCTCCGAAGCAATTGTCTACCAGAGTGTTTCTGTCCCACAGCACATTGTTACACAAATTGTATAGACAAGACATTGCTATTCACCGAAAAGTAGATCTTGCTGAGCGTTTACAAGGTTGCCGATAACCCCAATAAAATTAAGTGTGAAGGTCGACAAGTGTCAACGATCCCAACATGTATCTATATAACGTCGTTTTGACTACTAAACCCTAGTAACTACAGCTTGAATAAAGCGGCAGTTACGAGGTTTTGGTCACGCGATGCCGATAAGTATTTAGGATGGGCAACGGACATGACAGAATGAAACAATTGAATAATCTCAGACCAATCGCATCCGCAATAAGTGCAGAGAGAGCATGTACATGAGCACCGATATAATTATCTTCCTCTTTGTCGACCGAGTTCTGTGCGAACTCGTGACTTTGAGAACCATTTTAAGGAAGTGACAACCTCCTCGCAAACAGGGACCTTCTTGAAAGTTGGACATTTATCGATCCTTAACAGTCTCTGTGGACCTACTAGACCGACCTGGGGTCGAGCCTGTTCGTTCTTGGGAAAAAATGCTGAATATTGACTGGTCATTCTACCTCACGATATTCTTATTTTAGAAATATTCTTTCTATGATAGACCTCTGCTGGATCCGATGTGTTTTTCAAAAATTTCTTGTTTTCGGAGTACCTATTCACGTGATATGACACAAATAAGATAATGCTGGTAAAGAATTATTTACTTCTTTTAAACAATGTAAAATTTTACACTGGGCTGACATTTCAAGGACAGGTCCATTAGCAAACATTTAGTCATGTCAATTGACCAATTGCTGGCCCCGCTCACTTACTCCGTTGGCCCCGCGAAATGACTCCAACATGAAGTTCCGCTTCGATTTTAAACGGTGTTATTTTGCAAATTCATAGCCAGTACCTTGTAATATAAAGGTAAATTGATTGGGTGGCGACTTATACATCGTAACTACAGCTCGAATAAGCTGTAGTTACGATGTTTAAGTCGCAAAACCAACACAAACATTCCACACAAATAGCGACAAAAGTTGGAGTTCAAAGCTCAATTCGGAGCTGAATGAATGATTTGGTTGGCCAATTGAATCCTTTATTGACAGCCGCGAATGGTTAATTGTCTTCAACGGTAAATCTAAATGCACCAAGCGAAAATTGAGACTAAATGAAATATTAGTGATCAAAACCTGGAATAGGATTGCGTAGAAAAAGTTTGGTAAGCCTGTCAAACGAGTCTGAAAGTCAAATGTAAATCAAAAAATCGATTGATCAATCAAATCATTCATTGATACCGGAAGTGACCATCGAACTCAAGCTTGAATAAGAAGTTATGACGTTTTAGTCGTCAAAGCAACAAACCCACTTCACATAAATGTTGGCCATGTGGGAGTTTATAGTTCACTTCCGGCTTAAAGAAATGATTTGATCGGTCGATTGATTCTTTCAAATGATTACGCGATCCATCAATGACATTATGGTCATAGCGTTTTTAGCAAGCAAAGCGTCTGCTTTGATAGCTTGAGATAACAGACACAACTTTGGGGTGATTTCAAAGATCAACGAGTACAAACTGCCCAAATAATCAGTTGAATGCCTACACCATTAAAAGTAGTTCTGATGTATTTTAAGAATGTTACTAACTCTATTCAAATTTTAGTGCACTCTTTCAAAAGCATGCTCTCTAACCCATTCCAACTCAATTTCGCTTTTTTAATCATCTCAAGAAAAATGCTTTTGAAAACATTGTGGACATTGAAGAAATTGCTTGTAACAAGCAATTTCTTCAATGTCCACAATGTTTTCTTCCAAATTCCACTATCTTGAAATTGTCGTCTACAACTTTTTTCAATTTGAACCAGTCTAAGATTTTGTCGAGTGGTCATGTGTTAACTCCTGGGTTACTTTTAAATCGTTTATTTATCATGATAACCTTTGACAAAGAAGATTATTTAACAAAACCAGCTTTGCTAGCTTACAGTACTTTCAGTACTTTCAATTTTGGTGGGGTTGGGATGGGGGTCTTTTGTTGCACGATACATGACAGATGGATGATAAGAACACTAGAGGACGTTTAGAGAAATTTAGGGTCATCGCTCTTTGCTCTGCAGGCAAACAAGAATGCAGGAACGTGTCAAAATACTTTGTAGCTAATAAAATTAAAAGACGACACAATTTTAGACTGGTCGAAATTCGAAGAAGATGAAGATTAAAGTTTATAGTTGATAGAATTTTAAAGCTCCCTTTCTTTTTGGATACAAAGCATTTTAGATTATGAAGAAATCGTTTGTAAACAGCAATTTCTTCATTATCCATAGTGTTTTTGTTCTAAGACGGAAAAAGCGGTATTTTGTGTGAATGGGTTTATAGGTATTAAATAAAGATAATATGGTTGGAACGGCCGATGTCCAGATGTCCTTTCAGGTACTGAGATAAGTTTTTTTGTACAGGTAAATTCTAACACCACCGTGACACTGTGTAATATATTGCCTTCAAACATCAAATGAAACCAACTCAATACAAACTTCCGTATTTCCTGACATCGGCGAAGGCTAATAAGCTTTCTCTGTCTCTCTCTCTCTCTTTCTTTCGTTATCTTTCTTTGTCTCTTTGTTTGCATGACTATGTCTGTCTCTCTGTCTGTTCCAGTCAACTTTATCAACAAAGGGGTGGTAGCTTAACTACAAACGGAACTAAATAAAGGGTTAATGAATTATAGCTCGCTTCCGCATTATATACGTCTGTCCAATTTAGTCATCTTGTTTTGTCCAAATATAAGCTAATCCTTTATTTAACCATGTCTAGGACCTACCACTTACATGTGTGAAGTACTATACTAGTACGTGTTGATGATGGGTTCTTTGTTTAGTTTCTTTATCTTGTGTTTACTTGTAAGGAATTAATAGTTTATGGATGTATCTTGTATGTGAGTTGTGAACAAGTAAGGCACATAATTTACATTTGTGTCACTAAATATAGTAAGCCGTATATGTTTCCCGAGAGGTAACTCACTCTGTTTGGGATAAATGACGAACAACTCCAATTGAATCATTCCAAAACTAAGTAAGTTATACAGTCGGAAAATATTATCAAGCTTAAATGATGTAATTGCGGTGTATATTCCAAATCTAGGCAACTGAAACAACCCATCTCAAGTAAACATTGTGAAACTACATTCCAAATCAGAAGATGCAATTATATGTCTTATCAAGAAAATAATATGATAGTTAATATGTATTATCAATTGACGAGCAAGGGATCAAACATTCAGCATTTTCCTTGGGGAGGTGGATGATAGGAGTCGGTTTTCTTTTAATTGAAAACAACAACACAACAAACAACAACACAACAATGTATATAATAAAAAAACGAACAAACAAACACATAAACTACAACAAAACAATGATTATAATTGGGCTGCAAATTGAATCGATCAAAATCTATTATCGATCGTCCAAAATCCATGACAAATTTGACCAAAGATTTCCCATCCGTTGCTCAATATTTTCCCATCAACAATCCGAAGATTATTCGGAATGACAAGATCTTTATTGGTTGATTGGTTCACTGTATACTTTAAGGTCGCAAACTATCTTTTCTACTTTTTTTACATGCTACTGGCAATATATCTTACAACATAACGCCGTTTAAAATCGAAGCGGGACTTCCTGTCGCAGTCCGTGGGCGTGACAAAAGGATAACGTGGGCAGGGCCAGCGATCAATCAATTCTTCTTCCGCACTAATTATTGTATTAACATGGAAACCCATTTGTGTTACTGAATACATGTACATCGAGAGGTCACTCCATGATGCCGAAACTAGTCACTCAAGTAAATATTGTAAATATACAATCAAACTAAAATGATATAAATGGCCCATCGTGGATGTCAATCAAAGAATCAACCGACCAATCAAATAATTCATTCAGCCCGGACCTGAGCTTTCAACTCAAACATTTGCCGCCAGTATTATTTACCTTTTTTGTTGGTTTATGCGACTCAAATGTCCTAACTCCAGCTTATCTAAGCTGTAATTACAACGTTTGAATCACAAACCAACCAGTTTACTTTCTTGTTACATACTACTGGCCATTAGATTTTACAAAATAACGCCGTTAAAAATCGAAGCGATTGATCAACTGCGGAGTTTATCCCAAACCTGGGTAAAATAAAACAACCACTACGCCGTTTTTTAGGCGATATAATTGTTTACCCTTTACCCGCATAACCAATACTTTTGATACTCGTATATTATGTGTCCACTATTATTTTGTGGCAAAAACTTCTTGCCCAAAAATAGCCTGGTCATCTTTGTTGTTTTCTACCTTACATTTCTGATGAGGAGAAACAGACAAACTAACAACAACAACAAACAAACAAACAACAACAACAAAAAAACAACACACGTAATCCGTCACGCGACAACGTGTAAGTCGGTTTACACATGAGACACACATTTAAGAATGGGATAAAACTTAGCAGAGGTCAATCAGTATCATTTAAAAAATGCAAGTTATTTGAGAAAAAATGTAATTTTCAAAAAGGTGTTAAAAAGGCCAAATGTCTCAGTCTGGTCAAGCCTATGCTACCCGCACATACTGACAATGGTTAATACGGTTTGCAACCCCATTTTCGGGTGAGTGTTAATATCTCAAATAACGAAAACATCTTTCATCAAGGAAGAAATGAAGTTTAATTTACATATCACAGTTATGTACATGTATTGTGTATCATAGAAGGGAATTAAAATAACCGATAAACGCTGAAAATAAAAGCAAACGGAGTAAAGCTTAAAAGTTAAACAGTGGACAAAAACGGGAAAAAACAACAACGTGTAAATCTTTTTGTTTTTGTTATTATATTTGTTTTTAAAGTTACCTCACACCTGATTTTCACTATTTTTTTTCACATAATGTCAAATTACCTTTCACAATGAATGTATGCTTTTATCATAATTTTTAAAGCCATATCTTCCCCCAAAACACATAACAAAATTGATAAGAAAACTGTACTCGAGATCCAAAAGCATACATTGTAATGACGATTGAAACCATAAAATCTGAATGAATCTATGCGGTAAGCCTAAAATTCGCAAAAGAAGTTTGAATAAATTAAATTGTGACCCACCACAATTTAAGGTTTGCTTACACAAAACATTGACGTCAATGAAGACGTTTTAACTTTCGCTAATCATTCAAACAGCTAGCTAGGTCACGGAGATTAACGAAATCGCCCGTAAAGTAGTCATCAGCACACGCTTTTATAACTTTCAATGCCGAAGATTAGCGAACATTTCAGATATAAAGAATCGGGTGAATTCGACCCGATTTCAAAATATTAACAAACACGAGTTAAAATCGATAAGAAAAAACACAAAATACTAACCATGGAAACTTCACTCGTACCCTTCTTTTGTATATATTGATATTATTATTTATGATTATTATTTGAGAAATGTATTCAACTTTTTCCTGTTTTTGGACGTGTCCAAGTTCAAAGGTTTTGCAGACGAAAGTTGAAAGTGGATTGAATTTTAAAAATTACTGTTCAGTAGGGTAGAAAATATTGTGGAAAAAAAATGCTTTTTACAAGCAAATTCTTCTTTTTCTTTAATGTTTTCTCAATTATAAAATCACAGAGACGTAAAAACCAGGCAATGAATAGGAAAGATTAAACTTTTGACCAACATCTGATGTACAGCAACATTTCCCACAAAACAAAACAAACCAAACAAACAATAAATCGATAAGGTATCGGTAGATTACTCATGTCTTATTTAAATATACTTTCGGATTGAGAACTTAGGACCTGCAATGCTATTTGTGAAAAATCTTCAACTACCTCCTGATTGAATTTGAATGATTTTATAATGACAAGAGTTACTTTTCAAATGATAAGTGAAAATAAGGATTAAATTCACGAATATTTGAATAATAAAGAAATAAACACATAAAACGAAATTACAGATCCAACCAGTTGATGTTTCTCATCGCGGATATCAATCAAGGAATCAGTCGACTAAACAAATCATTAATTCAGCCCGGAATTAAGGTTTGAAGTCCGACATTGGCCGGCATTTTTGTGAAACATTTTTGTTGGTTTGACGACCCATACGTCGTAACTACAGCTTATTAAAGCGTTATTTTCAAAAGTTATACCATATTACAAAAAAGTAGAAAGGTTGATTGCCGACCTAAACGTACTATAGCTTGAATAAGTTTAAGTCGCACCCCTAAAAGAAACGCTTCACATAAATGGCGGCCAATGCTGGAATTCAAAGTTAAGCTTTATGTCTAAATGAATGATTTCATTAGTCGACTGATTATTTGATTGATAGCCGAGATTGGTAAATATATTAGACGGACGTTACTGTGAGGGTGGAGCAATATGAACTGTACCATTTGAATGGAAAGACATTTTTGATACTATGGCGTCAAGTGTAGACTGTAAGGTCGTTCTATTAGGGAGTGCCAGTGTAGGAAAAACATGTTTGTTACAGCGATATATACATGGATATTACCAGGAAAACACACAGGCTGTAAGTACTTTGATAATTATGTCTTACATGTGACCTAGACAATTGAACTAGATGATTTAACCAGAATGTTTACCATGGCCCTGACAGTTGTTCCATTGAATGTACAATTTACAGTGAGTAATCAAAGGTCAATTTCGTCTTTTACAGGTATAGACAAATTTGACCCTTAACCCCTCACTATAACTTGTATACCTCTATATGGTTTATAACCGGGAAACACATGGTTTGAGTACAATAATGCTTTCTGGTTTGCGACAGTTTTTAGCGGTTTTGTTAATACAAAACCGCTATTAAAAAATAAATCCAAACACCGGATGTAAATTCAACGATTTTCTACGCATACTCATAAAAATCAACGTAATCTTGTTTAATCGCTGATTTAGGAAATAAAACTTGCATGTCGTATTCTCACAATCTGTTTTGTTGTCATTAGTAAACAGGACTTCGATAACCCTTTATCTTAAGATATTCATGATGAATTGTCTAACAAATTGTCCAAATGAGAGAAAAAAATTCTCTTGTTTCAAGGTAGAAACTAGGTCAGTGGTCAGTGGAGTCAAGCGAATACATGTAACTCTCCGTATGATACAGCAGATAAACAGAGCTCTGCATAGACTCTACCGAATCAAACAATCTTGTACCTCTCGAATTCGAACGGTATATTTAGTGCATGTGGCTATTCATGTGAAAAATCGAAGGCTTAGAGCCATACTATGTTTTTGCTCTAAGCCATCGAAATAATGAAACTCTCATTGCAAAAGGAATCTAAATATTTTGGTTTCGATTTCCTGTTCCTTAGCATTTAACCGAGTACCACATAACCCCAAAATTTCACAAATTGATGAAATAAAGTAAAAGAAAATATTGTGATCAAAGCAAAATAGCGGATTCGGGTTAAACATTGAACTTAGTTTACAATATAAACCCATTACCAAACGGCAAGATTTTAGACTGGTTCAAATATAAGAAGTTGCAGGTACCAATTTATTCGAGGATATTTTCCACTTTCTGAGATGAAAACATTGTGGAAAATGAAGAAATTTCTTGTTGCAAGCATTTTTTTTTCATTTTACACAATGTATTTCCAATATTTTTTATTAGGGCGCGTCAAATAGCGTCAGTTTTCAGTGAACTATTTCAATGGTATTTATTCTTTTACACGGTCATAAAGGGATGACATTTCGATTTGTTTCTCATGTTGTCCTTGATACATGTAATACCTTTACGCCGTTTTGTCGTCGTTGGCCCCGGGGTAAAAAAATCTTCTACATCAAGTATTACTTTGGTTAATTTGTTATTTTGAATAAACAAGTACGTTCCGAATAAAGTGATAAGTATGCACTATAAACTTTGGTAATGTTTGTGATTTTGTTCGTGTAGTTATGTCTTCATCTTTGATGATTTGAGCCCGACTACTTATTGTTCTTTTTTGGCACATTGATGATTCGTTATGTAGGAAATATATGTTCAGTTAAAAAAAAAAAAAAAAAAAAAGAACAGACAAAAAACCCAAAACTTAATTGCACTTTGTGTATGTGTGTGCTTTAACTGGCTCCTATCAAGGTGATACATGGGTGGCATTTTGACGTCATTTTAATCATAGCTTCTGATAAGCCAACAAAACCACTCTAAGGACTTTCAGTCCTTTGGTTTTGACCTTGGATTTGAATCATTGTATTTACATTGGTTGAAAAGGCGGTCATTTTGCGGGAATATAAAGGCTAACACGGATCACCTCCTTCCCCCACAAACACTCAAAAGTTGCCTACCTTTGCGTCCGCATATGTCCTTACTTTGGGTGCATATTTGGTACTCTGTACTTAGCCTTGACGTAATCGGCCTCAAGTGGTAACACCCCCCCCCCAAAAAAAAAAAAAAATAAATAAATAAAAATAGATACTTTCTGGAAAATATGCCATGAATAATTGTATTTTTGTTAAACGACTTTGATCTGTGGTTTTGACACATACTTGACTATAACCGAAGATCCAGTGCAGGAGAAAACTTGTTTAAACACATCCCACCTGAATTGATTTTCTAGTGATATGACTTTGACAGTTGACCTACGATTGACCTATGACCTTTAACCTGAAATATTCGGTTGTTAGGATGTTGTATAGAAGCAACATAAGCTGTATTCTTTATTTTTTCTTTGAAAATGCGACTTGAATATTTGATGTAGATTTTTACTGTGACCTTGGCGTTAGAACCATTTTTTAGCTGTCGATGAGTTTCATTTAATTACAAAACATACTGCGAATTATCTAGGTAGTAAGATAGATAATATTTGTGTTCTTTATTTACAGACTATAGCTGGTTCCTTTGCTGCAAAACGTGAAAATACTGGTACCATACAGGTTGTGTTAGGCTGTTGGGTGAGTATCAACCTACTTGCACATGTAGAAAGCTGTAGTATAACCTGTGGAAACAAAAACTATCTCGTTTAGCAATTGAGGACACATGTCAGTAACAGGGATTCGAGTACGCACATTTATCCGGGAATCACTGCTTGACACTTTTGGCTATTCTTATTTTATAAGAAACTACATGCATAACTAATAAACTACCGTTATTAATTAAAGATCGTTTAACAAATCAAAGCACTCAGTAGTCCGGAAAAAAATAATAATCGCCGACATTTATGTATTGCATTTTCATCGGTTTTGAGATTTAAACGTTTAGACCGTAAACCAACGATTTGACATTTATTTCATGCTCCTGCACTTAAATTATACAAAATAATAGATTTAAAACCTCGGTAAAACTGGTACTTGGAAATCAGTGAATGGGACCTGCGATCCGTCAATTAACCAATCACTGAACCGGACCAACTTACTCCATTAGCCCCGCCCACTTACTCCAACTGAAAGTCTCGTTTCGACTTTAAACGGGCTTATTTTGTAGTTCATAGGCAGTAGCATGTAGCAAAAAAGTGAAATGGTTGGTTGGCGACCTTAACGTCGTAACTACAGCTTGAATAAGCTGTAGTTACGACGTTTAAGTCAAACCAGCAAAAATGTTTCACATAAATGGCTAATGTAGGAGTTCAAAACTCAATTCTGTTCTAAATGAATGATTGTATTGGTAGACTATTTATTTGAGTGAAAGCCGCGATTGGTAAATTGAACTTGGTAACAAAATAGTAGATCCCAAAATATATCGGCTGACGGCATGTAGATATTGATGCGCTTTGGGGTAGCTTTTAAGGAACGCCTAAAAAATTATACCGATTTATTTGATTTAGTTTGAGAAAGATGAACTCTGTTTTCTTGAATACCTAGTCGAAAACCTGTCAAGTTCACCTATGCAAATAACAATTCTCATATCGAATATCCTTAGCTTGCTTACACGTAGAATAGCATTTTGAACAAAGTAATCCGACCATAGTAATCCAAAATATTTCGGTTAATTGATTTTTAAACTTATATTAAAAGAATGTGTTACTCGATTTTCTCAGAGACATGCTGACCTTGTCTAGATAATAAAAGCTATAAATATCGCTGTCTCTCTTTCTATTTTAAATCTGCCAGCTAAACAAGTCTCCTGACAGATCCTATAGCAGCGATCGTTTAATAGATCTGTTACTAATATTAGAAACGATCTTTGCGCATGTGCGTCTAACTTCCCAAAAGCTAGGTTAGACAAAGATTGTCTTGCCATATGAACATGGAAGGTCAGTGTAAAAATCCATTAAAAATGAATCAAAAAGGGAATCAAAGTCTTACATTTATTTACTACCAGCAGACTTGTAACTATGTTATTTTTGTCTTTCCTTTTGTGATTCGTGTACTTCTCTTTGCGCAACGCGTATATTACTTACGTCAAAGACGATTGCTGCTATGTCATCCTAATCTTTCCTTTTATTAGGATACAGCCGGCAGTGAAAGATACGCCTCGATTTCCAGAATGTATTATAGAAATGCTAAGGCTGCCGTTGTGTGTTTTGATCCAACAAGTAGATCCACGTACGAGTCGGCGAGGCAATGGGTATCTGAACTAAAATCCCAAGAAGAGGTATGCTTTTAAGGGCAAAACAAAACATCCTTTTAAAAACGGTCTAACTTATAATATCTACAAAATACCTCGTGGAAGTAGTAAATGTAAATTTCATAACCACATTCGCGACTAAATATGCACAATACAAGAGACAAAAACAACAACAACACACAAACACCCCCCAACCAAAGTTTTCACACTGATTAGACTACGCATCCCTCAATATTTAGAAAGTTAGGGATTATTCTCATTTCCTTAACCTATTACCAGATGACAAAATTTTAGACTGGACCAAACTGAAAGGAGTTGCAGAAGGCAGTTTAAAGTTTATGAAATTTTAGATTTTTTTCACATCTCTGTATAGAAAACAATGTGAAAAATGAAGAAATTGCTTGTCACAAGCAGTTTCTTCTTTCTACACAGTGTCTTCCAAATTGTTTTTTTTTTTGAGGGGTTTAAAAAGTATATAAATGTTATCGAAACAGAACAAATGTTTGATATCATTCCAATATTGTTTTCTTTTTATCATTGTTAGCAGCATGAAAAATTGTAATGGTTTTTTTGTCAATTCTCAGAACAGTTCACGAGTTTTAGAACAGTTCACAGGTTTTAGAACAGATCACAGGTTTTAGAACAGTTTACAGGTTTTAGAACAGTTCAAATGCTTTGATTATAACGTTGAATAACTTCGTGACCTTTATTTCAGCGATTTTTTCATCTGTTTTTCAGGAGTGTAAAATCTACTTGTGTAGCACAAAGAAAGATTACGTTGATGTTCATTCACAACTGAGAACTGTGTCTAAATTAGAGGCGAAGGAACTAGCATCAGGTATAAGTTATTACTTATCTATTCGTACAACAACCCCATAAAGCCCAGTGCTAAAGAATCTCGGTCACTTATACAGTGTTATGACACTTACTATAAAGCAGTTGGTCACCGAAATATGGCAAGGAATTCACTAAATGTTCATAACCCAATACCATTCGGCCGAAACGGCCTATATCATGAAGCAGGAATGGTATCGAGGGGGTGATGGGGTGATGAGGGGGGTCGAGGCCCGTACCAATATCCCGTATCAATATCTCTATGTAAGAGGGACAGGGTAATGGCGTTTAAAGCCCACATAAAGAGGGAGATGAAAGTCTATATCCAGAGACCTAAAAGGGGTTCGAAGTCCATACACAGAGTCAGGGGACAAAGCCCATGACTAGAGGCGGTGTGGGGCATGAAATCGAGCCCTGCTCCAGATTAGATGAGTTCTTGAAATAGTTATTACCCAACTTTACTTATTTGAAAAAGTTGAAGGCAAAGTATATGAAGTAAATATCACACTTTAGCAGCATATATATTTTAAAGAGTATACTGATGAACGAGGGGGCTTACATTCAAAGATAATATTTCAGTAGCATATAGCTTCTATATCCAATTATATCACTATATCAAATATCCAACTACAAATCCCCTTAGATTTGTTGTGTTGTCTTGCTTGATTAAAGTCGTTATATTAATTAGCTTTAAGATTTGTGCTAAAATCAATTGTTTCATTAAGTGGATACTTGACCATTTTCGTCGATCTTTACTTTGTTTTAAACACATTCATCAAATCATATAATACACGTTAATGATTGTAACATCAAAAATTGACTCCGCTAGCCCAATTATCTCGGTTTGTATAGCAATTGACCTCAAACCTAGCGATTGTGGGTTCGAGCCCTAGGCTCGCAAAGTTTACTACCACAGTGTTAGTATTTTAAGAATCAAAGAAATATGAATTTGGAAACCTTATTTTTTTTTAGAAAAAAACCATTCCCACATGAGAAAATTTTAGACCAGTCCTAATTCAAAGAAGTTGCAGACGACAATTTTAAGTAGATGAAATCTTAAAAATCTTTGTTTTTTGGTTCAGAAGACATTGTGGATAATGAAGAAATTGCTTGTAACAAGCAATTTCTTCATTTTCCACAATGTTTTCCAAAGGTTTTATATTGAGAGGCGTTTATAAGCGTCATTTGTGGGAATGGGTAAAGTCTTGTCCTTTTTTTGTATAAGATTTCCATTTTCGTCAAATTTGAGACATTTTTTCAGAAATGTTCTCACGTTTTTGTAAATTCCTTCAATTAATTTTAAAGGTAGTCAAAATTAGAAATGTTTATCCTCCGAAAATGTAGCGTAGATTCACATTAATTATCGTTTAGTGACCCTTTATCAGATTCTGTTCGGTTAGAAAATAAAAATATTTCTGTTATGGGCGGAGTTTATTCAAATATGTAGTGAAAATTATATTTTTTTTCTTATCGAAAACCATTTGATAGAATTAAACAAAAATTAAAAGGAATAATCCCGGGTAACCCAGAATCAGATTCCTGCTTAGACATTTGATTGGA
Source organism: Fragum fragum (assembly GCA_946902895.1). Taxonomy (NCBI): domain Eukaryota; kingdom Metazoa; phylum Mollusca; class Bivalvia; order Cardiida; family Cardiidae; genus Fragum; species Fragum fragum. The sequence continues at coordinate 25,555,520 of OX336374.1, read as the reverse complement.
TAAAACACGGCTTATATTGGCGGGTTAATTTCCATAATGTATGTAGTGAAAAGTTTGAAAATATTCTTCTTTAGGTATAAACCTATTTACTTTACATCGATTGCGAAACAAGTTCTTCCAACTTAGATTACTCCCTCGTGATACTGCTCCCAGTACTCGCAGGACATTTATAGAACCAAAATCGATAGCCGCTCCCTGAAATCGAACTCACGACCTCTCAGTCGGGGGGCCACAGCTCTACCTGTCGCCTATATACACTAAATTTTCTTCCAAGAAAAAAGTTAGTGGATTTAAACATAACTTTATCGTTGTATCCCTTGGTTGCCTCTTATTCTTTAAAAAAAAATGATCTGAGAAAAAAACACTCCTTCTATGGGTTTTGCTGAATTCCATAATATGGTGTAAAAATTGATACTGCTTAGCTGAGAATATTGGTTGCATAAAAAAAAATTACCTCCCTTGAAGTGAAAAATGTTGGTTGGTTTTTATGTTAAGGAAAACTACAATTATCTGTATTGTGAGTAAATACACACCGGTGGAGCGATTCAGGCGCTCAAACGACTTTAGTTTAACACATTCCCACACAATCCCGCTTTTTATATCCCCCCAGAAAAAAAGGTTTTGGGAAAAATACATAATGGAAAATGAAAAAAAAAAAGCTCGATACAAGCAATTTCTTCATTATCCATGATATTTCCTACCCAAAGAGACAAAGCTTTTTTTTTTTAAAAAAAAATCAACAACTTAAACTTTTTGTCTGGAATGTCTTTGAATTTGGAACAGTCGAACATTTTGTCATCTGAGGATGGGTTAATTGAACCGTGTGTGGCCATGGCCTAATTGCTTACACTACGTTACACTGTAACTACATGGTTAACCTACGGCCACACGTCATGTTTTGTCTATTTAAGGAGCCTTGTTACATTACACGGTAATTAGCAAAGGCCTGAACATGTTGATTGTTTTCCCTTAGTCATATCGATAATAAAGTCCGAGCAACCTCTACAAAATCATAGGTTATAATGGAAATCAAAGGACTTAAAGTCCCGAGAGCGGTTTTGTTGGGTTATCATTAACCGCGCTCAATAATGCCAGCATGTATCATCAATATGAGTAAGTTAGCACCTAAGTGGGATGAGCAGCTGGAGTCTCGATAAGGATGTAGTGGTAGTACTGGTGTGTGAACTACCAGGAATCCATGGTTAGGAGCTCCAGCCGCCCTGATATAACTGAAATACTAGTTAAACCCTATTCAATCAATCATGACCCCGTACTGTTTACCGAAATCGCTATTTTGATTTACAACGTTTTCTTTAATATCATTTCATCAGTGCGTGAAAATGTGTGGTTGTGTGGTAAAAGGTTAAATTAAAAAAGGTAAAAAAAAAAAAAAAGCTACCATTCAATTCTTTTTTTTTGCTGAGCATAATATTATAACAATTTAAGTACTACATGTCCATTTCAAAGATATAGTCGAATTTGAGGTAAAAGGTGTTTTTATTCGGTGGGGTTAAATAGGCGCTTGAATCGCGACTATAACAGGGTTGTAATTTGTTTTACATACTGTGTATACGGGGTGTAAATTTGCTCAGCCCTGCCGGGTCAAAACACTAACAGACAGTTTACATGTGTTCGCTTACTCCACTAACCATTGACCTAGATTCTATCTTGAAACGCGAGGAAATTATTTCTCTCATTTTGAGTATTCATTAGACAATTTACCATGGATATATTAAGTCGAAGTTTTAACCATTTTCCTTGATATTCATAACTAAAACGAAGCTGTTGGCATTCAGCAAGTAAGTTATTTTTCTTCATCAGCGATGAAACAAAATGGAGGCGATCACATAGATTTTCACTTCAAGTTTATGAGCATGCGTGGAAATGAGCGGAAATGCGTGAAAACTTGTTTCCGGTTGATCGATTCGAAATACCGTTTTTTTTTCCTAAAAAACCGCTAAAATGACAATACTTTGACAATACTTTGAAACGGTTTTAAGAACGTGTTTATCTAGAAACGGCCTTCTATCTACACGTTTCGAGCTGTCGCTGCCTATAGTCAGTACTGTCATTCTCTTTTCTCTAGAATGGAAAGAAAGTTTCGGTAAGGCGAAAGAACGCGTCTGTAGACGTGTTTCACAACAAACAAAGCATAGAAAGCATCAAGATGTTTTTATATCACAAAAATTCAAAACATCATGGACGTTTTTTGTTATATGTCTTACTGTAAATCTGAATGGAACATTTCAGTATGTCTTCCCGTGCGAGTATTCGCTGGCCCGAAAAAGTAGTCTTAAAATGAATCATAATTACTTTCGGTACAACAGATGGTGGCGTCATTTCCTCCTTTTCTGTAAATCTGAATGGAACATTACAGTATGTATTCCCGTGCGGTTGTTGTAAGAATTATATACATGTATATATATATAAAAAAAAAAAATAAATAAATACTCGCTTCGAGTCTTCGCTTGCCCGGAATAATAGTCTTAATACGAATTATAATTACTCTCGATACAACCAAATTCCAAATTCCAAATTTTATTTGTATAATAAGGCCAACGGCCCATACACATATACAAACATTTTACAATATTAACAAAATTATGTGTAAGTGTACAAAATATAAAACAAATGAAATGTTTTACAACATATTGAAAAGTTAAACAATCATAAATTTCATTCCAATAATTATTTTTATAATATTATTATATAGCTATTCATCTGTAAATGAGTACATACCAATTCATTTGACCATAGAAGATTTACAGAGGTACAGTGTGAATTAATAAGTATAGATTTATACTTCTTGTGATTCCAAATACAATTTTCTTTTTTCTAATGCATAAAAGATAAACATTGCTAAATTTCGTATTGTTTTTTCATTTTTTGATGACATGAGATTATAAAACGAAGTTTCATTTTGTACACGTGTATATTTTAAATCGATGTAATCTTTTCTCAAATCATTATATAGAGGGCATATCAATACAAAATGCATTTCATCCTCAACATAAGTATCACAATAAACACAAAATCTATACTCTCTGGGTATACCATAGTGTCTCCCTTTTTCAATCATAAGTGGATGTGAAGAACTTCGAAATGAGGAAAGGCATATCCTAAATTTTTTCACATCAATAATTGACAAATATTGTTCTTGTCCAAAAGAGTTTTTAAATCCACAATAATAATTTAACTTTGAATTTTCCATGCAACTAGCTCTCCATTCCTGAATAAATTGATCTTTTAACCGCTGAGTATATTGAGATAAAAATATGTTTTCATTTTGAACACTTTGGTTTTCCCAAATTTGGCCGAAACCATTTCTGTATAGATGCATACGCAAATTTGAAACCCAATTTTGGTATCCCAGGTTATCATAATACAAGAGCATTTTATAACAGAGCTTGACAAATCTGTTATCTGACATATTTAGAATTCGAAGCCAGTACTTAATAACTCTTTTGGAGGACAAAATTCTAAGAGGATATCTGCCGGTATCGCCTAGAATTGCCACATTGCATGATTTACATTGAACATTAAGAAGTCGTTTACATGCGTAAATCTGTACTTTTTCAATACAATTCATATTTTGTAAGCCCCAAAGCTCAGATCCATACAACATGATTGGAGAGATCTTCGCATCAAATATCTTAAAAAAGGAAGTAACAGGAATATGCGGCATGCTATCAAACGATTTAAAAACATACATTAATACTTTCTTTGCTTTATGGGATGCAGTTTCTGCCATCTTATATAATGATAATCTGTTAGTAAATTCAATTCCTACGTACGTAAATCGAGGGACAACTTCAATATTTTTACCGTCATATGTCCAATGTTCCTTAGCGGATAGTTGGCTACCTTTTTTAAACACAACAACTTTGGTTTTATCTAAATTTACCTTTAGCTTATAGCTGCTGCAATACTTATTCAAAATACCTAACTCTTTTTGTAAACCGCGAACTGTGTCTGAAATTAGACCTATGTCATCGGCAAACATTAACATAAATATTTCTGTAAATGAAGGAAACAGTTGTATGCCCCTCACATCATTTTTTATCATGATATCATCAAGGTCGTTAATAAAAAGAGAGAATAGAGCTGGACTAAACGGACAGCCCTGCCTAAGACCCATTGGGCATGAGAATATGTCACTTAAACCAGATTCAGTCTTGACGCATGCCTTCACGTCACTGTAGATAGCTTTGATTGCCTTGAATAAGTTTCCACCGACACCCTTCTTCAAAAGAACATTGAAAAGCAATGGACGGCTAACGGAGTCGAAGGCCTTCTCAAAGTCAATAAATGCAACATATACAGCCTTTCTCTTCCTCGATAGATATTTTGAGATAACCGAGTAGAGGACAAAAGCGTTATCAATGGTATTATAATTTGATCTAAAACCAGCCTGTGACTCCGTTAGACGTTCATATGCTTCGAGAAAAAAGTCAAACGTTTAGTCAATATGCTTATATACAGTTTACTTAGTGTTTCCATAAGAGCAATTCCCCTATAATTAGAAGGTTCATTTACATTACCCTTTTTATGTATCGGTACCAATAGGATTTTGGACCAGTTTGTTGGGAACTCTCCATTAGCGAATAATCTATTTAACGATAAATTGACAAAAGGAAGTATTGCATTTATACCATACTTCAGGTGTTTTGCGGTAATATCCCCGGAACACGCTTTATTGATATTCATTGTATTAATGCACGAAATTATCTCTTCGTCGGTAATATCAGAATTAAAAATTACACTGGCTTCGTCATCAATGAAAGTTTCATTTTCAGATTGAACACTATTTTCAGCACCATCATTATTGCCTAATAAATTTCTATAATGATTAAACCAATCATTTACTGAAATGGTTGGCGTTCTTTTTGGTTTCCCAGAAAGCTTACGAATCTCACTCCAGAAATTTTTGCTATTTTTCGTAGAATTTTCTAGATTTGATAATTGTTTTTTCTGATATGTATATTTTTTCGATCTATAAGTTGATTTATACAGGGTTTTATGTTGTAGGTAAACTTTTAAATCATCTACACTTTTATACATTTGAAAGCGTTTCAAGTAACACCTTGTTTGTTTTTTTAGCTTAACACATTCATTGTCAAACCAAGCCTTGTTCAAATTGGTATATCTTTTTGGCCCGCTAGTTTTTCTAAAACTTATTGAGCTGTCAAGAATTATATTTTCTAGTTCTTGAAGTATTTCATCTATATTGATGTTTTTGTCAAATAAAACACTTGTAAAATATTGAAGTTTACCTTCACTTATTTGGCTGTTTAAAGCTTCAATATAACAATCTGAATTATTTTTGTTTATGTTATAATATGTTGCACCATCTTTGTGCATATTTATTTGTTCATTTTTCATCATGCGATTATCATGTATTTTCAATAAAACAGGCATATGTGTATTCTCTGGACAACATAGAATTTCAAAATCATGTACAATATCCAGTAGTTCATTAGACAATATGAAATAATCAATAACGCTACAACCAGTCTGACTGAGAAATGTGAAATTGCCTTGGTTGGAATCGTTTCCAAATCGACCATTTATTATTGAACATGAATATGTCTTGCAAAATTCGATCAAATGTCTACCAAATGGTGGCGTCATTTCCCATTTTTCTGAGAAATCTTAAAGGGATAGCCCATCTAGTACACGTTATGGGTCGTGTTTGTTTCGTGTGTCATGAACTACATAACCGATAACCTTTATTTAATGTAACATTCTTTTGAATGAGGCGTGAGCTTTATATTTCATGCCCGACGGAAATCAGAAATGGTAAGCGCGATACGTATCTCAAACCGGACGGACATATGTAATTGTGCAAATAATGAGTTTGCAAATTTTCATTTTAACCCATTACCAAACGGCAATATTTTAGACTGGTCCAAATTGGAAGGAGTTGCAGGTTTGAAATTTATGACATTTTAGATTTTTTCAATTTTTGGTATAGAAAACATGGTGGAAATAAAGTAATTGCCTGTTTCAAGCAAATTCTTCATTTTATACAATTTTTACCCTAATTGTTTATCTTGATCACAATGTGGAGATGTGTTATCTTAAAGACCGTTATCCTGCCATGCCCACATATTGAGCTATTGCCCTTTGTTGTTTTTACCTTTACATTTTTGTCCGGAACATATCTCCTAGAGAGACTACCATACGTGCTAACAACTTCAAACTTTATAAGCTATTAGATCAAAATGTTGAGAAGTGTCATCATCAAGAAATTTTACCCTGTCACGTCCACGATTTGAGTTAGTGCCCTTTGTTATTTTCACCTTTATTGTCTCTCAATCTTTATACGCCCAAATTAGGTTAACCCTTTCCCAAACGACAAGAAAATTAGACTAGTCAAAATTGATAGCTGCTGCACACGAATGTAATTAAATATAGAAATAACAAACATTAAAGTACAGAAAATATTGAAAAAAAGTTAATTACCGGCATTTTCTCCTTTTCTTTTAATGTTGTCCAAAGCCTATTACCAGGTCTTGTTTTGGAAAAGATAAACTGAAAAAAATCTTTTTTAATCCGATGGGGGACTCCTGTATTGCATCGCAATGCGATACCCACTTGTTTGAGCTGAGGTTACGACCTTTAAATCTCCAAACTAACAAAAATTCTTCACATAAATGTCGGAATTCAAAGTTCATTTCCCATCTAAAGTGGTTAATTGATTTTTGATTGACAGACGCGATCGACCAATTACCTTTACTCATTTCATTCATTGGCTCAGTTTTAGTTCATATGCAATTAGAACAATTGAGCTTAAAAATGCAGTTTATTTTCTTATTACAGATTTGCAAGCTGATTATTTTGAAACTTCTAGTAAATCCGGCCAAAATGTGGGTGAGTTCGATTGCTTATAATGGTATGAGTAATTATTCTAGTAATCGTAACAATAACAAAAAATCTGTTAAAGTCTTGTACTTTTTTGTTCGTAGCATTAAACCAGAGTTGAATGAACCAAAACTTTTACTTTAATTTTTCACAGTAAGATGCAGTAATATAAATTAATAGTAAAATAGTTTGAGAAAAAGAACATTATTTGAATACCAAATATTTCTTTGCAAAATAGTTGCTTTATGGTTTATAATTAAAATTTGTGCTCAATGAAAAAGAGCTTACTCAGGTTAGCTCTGTCGGAATGATGCGCTCAATCCTTTGGTCAACCCCGGCTCTGGTGATATTCTGTCTGATATTTGAATGGGATTAAACGCCACTTTTAAGATAATTTCAGTCATATGGCGGCAGCTGGAACACCTAGCAGTGGATTTCTTGTATTTCTCACACCAGTGCTACAACTACATCCTTCCCGAGCCTCTATCTGCTCGTCCTACTTTGGTTTACGATTATTTATCTAATGGTGAAGACTTATGTCGGAAAGGGTATTCGCCGCGGCCGGGTATCGAACCCGGGGCCCCTTGACTTGTATTCCTATGCAATACTACTGTGAAGGGGGATTAGTGGTTTGGATCGAAAGTTGTAATTGTTCCAGTGTGAGAAACGACAAGAAGCCAAGTTTAGGTACACCAACCTCTGGGTTAGAAACGAAGTGTTGTTGAAATTGGCGTTAAATTACATATAACCAACAGCCAATGAAAAATAGAATGGGCTTTTATGGGGACCATTTAGAACAGGGAGAAGAGATTGCTCTTTACAAGCAATTACTTCATTTCCACATGTTTTCCCAGCTTTTCTTCTTGGCGCGCGTAAAAAAATCGGATTGTGTGGGAATTTGTTATTTATAAGTGCTTCATTCCGAGATGCCGTAAAATACGTGCATGATAAAGAGATATAACCCAAGAAATCAACTCAACTAGAGATGATGTTCTAAAAAAAAAAGAAAAAAATACACATGTATTATAAGGTAGAATGGCCATTCTAGACCCAGAAAGTTTACAAACAGCAAACAGTTTCGATCCTAGTCAGAAAAACAGTCCTTCGTGGTCTGCTCAGGGTCGACACTTTTCGCACCACCCAGAGAGTCCATTTTAGCCTGACCGTTGAGTTATGTATTACCAATAAAACGCAATAAGGGAAGAATCGCTACATAATATTAACAGATTGCTCTGTCATCAACAACAATAACAAACAACAACAGCTGATAAATCGAAATTTTGATTTACACTGGAAGTGAATTTGATTTCCAACATTTATGACAACATTTTTGTCAGTTTGGCGATTTAAAAGTTCACAAGTACAGCTTCTTAGGGTCGTAAAATTACGACGCCTAAGGCGCCAGCCTTTTATATCGTATCTCTAGCTACATATGTTAAAAGTTGATGACCTCTTTCGACGTGCCATGGCGGAGGTCAGTGGCAGTGGTCGGCGATCCGTCCATTATTTTAAACGTTCCCCTCTTTCTTAGCTCACAATTGCTGTTTTGATTATTGTTAATAAAATTATTTATCGATTGATAATTAACTGTCTGTTTATTTCTCTTTTCTAGATGCCATGTTCAAGAAAATAGCCAAGGACTTCGCAATATCCGAGAACGGTATTTGTAAAAAATTCGGTATGATTTTATTTCTCCCTTTATCGCTTTCAATTCTCGATTTCGAGTGCGTGTTGTTGTTTTCATTTTACCTCGTTTTGAACATACTTCAATATGCTTGGGGCTTATTATCTTGTTGTTGTTATTTATTTTATCTATTAGTTATTTTTATTTTATTTTATTTTTGAGGGGGTTGCTATATTGTCGAACTTAATCATTAATATCAGTCTGTTTGTTTCAAATAAAATCTAGTGACAGTTTTTTCCCACGTGACTTCCGAGAATATTCTTTGGGTCCCGGAAAAAACTTGGACATTGTGTACATGTGAAAGAAAACATATTTACTCATGCTATTTCTGATTTTTCAACATTATATTCTTCCCTATTAGGTACATAAAATTCAGAACTCACCAACTAAACAGAAATTTTCTGTTCCGTCTTTTAAAATTTTGTTTTGGTCCAATATTGTCCCCTGGAAAAAGGGTTAAAAACATGAATGTTTCAGACTTTTTTAATTGTCTAATTTGCCCTACCATGTTCTTCAGGTGATTTTGAGTCTATAAAACTGTCGTGGAAAAAGGACCATCGGATCTTAAAAGATAAGTCAAAAGCATCATGCTGTCATAGATGACGATAAAAGAGATGGAGAGAAAGAAACCAACGACCTGAAAAAACCTTAATATCGTCCATGGTCGACCAAAACCTCGTAAAGACAGCTTATTCAAGATTAGTCCTAGCTACGAGGTTTGGTTATCCACCGACATTCAAGGATATTTTCGAATTAAGGAGTGGACACTGAACGCAGAATATATGTATATTTTCATGCCTACATTACTTTTAATGAGAGAAGAGAGATAGACAACAAGAAATCGGCGAGGAATGCAGACTATTTGTATATTTAAATATTTACATGACTCATCACGTGACAACAACAACAATAATAATAATTTAATTGGCGACATCGAAGCCAACTGGCCTCCCACAAGTCGATTCGACGACATTACCATTCATACTTGAAGACCAGGAACATAAAACGCAACGCAAATTGTTGGTGGGGAATTAAACGTTGTAACTACATCTTGAATGAAATGGTTATTTAATTGGCTGTGGTAATCCGTCCATTGTTCCCTTGTGTACATGTTAGTTTCCCCAATTGTTTCTGGATGGGCGTCAAAATTGTCACATTTTGAGAATTTGTTAAATAATTGGAATTGTTTTTCCCGTATTTTTGTCAGCGAAATACCAAAGCACTGTATCTCGAACAGTTTCAAAAAGTCACTACGAATTTGTTGTATAGAATCATTGATGAATACATAGCCCGTATTATTCCTGTTTTGGCAGGAGATATAGACAAAGATCAGCCTGCACATAAGAGTAGTAGGGTTTTAGTCTATACGACCTGTTTGCCCCTTTCACACCATAGTTGATACTGTTTTTTCAAAATATATATATTAATATTCGATATTTTATTTTAGTGCAATAGTATTTTAGTATAACGGAGGTTAAAATCTTTAACCTCGTGATGTTGATCACGGAATATCCCTCTTGCCAATGGCTTTAGCACGTGTTTAGACTAAGATCAGCCTGCACAGATGTGCAGTATGAACTTAGCCAACACTACCTGCCTGTTCTTGTGGGTTTGAGAATCTTACTTGGACATAACATCAATATAAATATGTCAACGTTTTAAAATATAAAGAAAATTGGGTAGAAATTGATCAGGACAAGGGCTAATAAGTAGAATAGTATGTGACCAGTCAATCGCAAAAGAGCCTATTGAGAAGTGCAAAAAAAACCCCGACCCTGGTCACTTTTGATGATTATCTGAGTCCTTCATTACTATGAGTTTATTTTGAAATGTCTCCTTGATTAACCTCCGCAATGATCCAGTCTCTTTTACAAATGTGTGTGCTTACGGAGCTCTGACTAGGTTCCTTTTTGCTTCGAGTCTTAGCTAAACATATTTTAACCATTTCCCGTACAATCCCTAATTCTTAAGTTCCTGTGAGATCATACTCAAGAAAAGATTGTGGGAAAACATGACGAAATTGCTTCTAACAAGCAATTTCTTCTTTTGCCACAATAATTTCTGCCATAGGATGATTACTTTTTGAATTATGATTACTTTATAGTATCGTCTGCTACTCCTTTGGATTTGGACATATCAAATGTTTTGACGTAAGTGTATTGTTGACTAACCCCGACCACTGAGATTCGACAGGAAGTTCCATTTAGATATTAAAATGCGTTATTTTTTCAAATGTTATGAACAGTAACATGTAATAAGAATAAAAAAGCTTAAACATAGTAACTACAGCTTGACTAAGCTTTAATGTCGCAAAACCAACAAAAATGCTAAACATAAATGTCGACAATAACGGAGTTAAAAGTTTACTTTCTGTCTAAATGGATTAATCGATTGTCCTATCACTATCACGGTATACTAACGTATTGTAGATGTCCGTTTTAGAATCACTACAAGACGGCGGATAGAAATGTCTACGTCAGGTAAACAGCTCATTTTTTACGTAATATCTTGTCAAACTTATAGAGTAACATTAATTATAGCCAGTACTTATTGTCTCCACTTATGCCCGCCTACAGAACTCTTTAAAGGTTTCAGCCTATAACTCAAAAAATTGACAAATGTTGGCCAATAATGACCTTTAATGCTTACAAACATATATATGAGCACTTTTCTATGTCGATTTGAATGTATTTTTTTAATCTTTCACTGTTCTCTACCGAACTCCCCCGTCACTTGGTATTCTATCATGTTGGTAGGGCAGCCGTGTGCCCATAGTTTGATACCTCGGAAAGTTTTTGATTTTTTTTCATATGAAAAAGTTTGAGAGAAAAAAAAATGAATAAAATTTGGAAGCATTTTTTAAAAAAAACTCTAGCAGGCCTAGTTGAAAATATATATATGTTTTTACACAAAAATATTCCTGAAGGAAATCCTCTTTCACGTTTCTCATCAAACGGGACTCTGTATGCCATATTACCACAATTTCTTATACCTGTGTTGTATGTAGCCGCATACATCCTATTTTTAGGCCTATTTCAGACAAATAAATTACCTAATGAATCCATCTGCAATGTACCTATTCAAAGTAAATGACTGTCTCCAGTTTGGATAAAATCTGGATAAAATAGCGTATAAAACTTTCATTTCGCCATATAAATTTCAAAGTGTAAAAGCGTGATTTGACACTGTGAGGACATAGAACAAAGAAAAGAAAACTAATAATATTCGTAAAGCGAGTAATACTCGACGGAATTTTCATCTTGACGGTACATGAGCGTTCTTAGCAACACTAGTTTGTTAATTTTATTAGCGGACGTATGTGTGGACATTCCTGGCGGGCACTAGAAATAGCAGGTTGGAGGCTCGCCGCGTAGACTATGCGTATGTTTCTAACGGAAAATTGAGCATTTTCTCGTTTTTAAGTACCAAAGTTGAACAAAAGCCTCTCAGTACAAATAACATATATGGGGTCTTTTTTGTCATTTTAGTGTGACTACCCGTTGAAGTCAAATCAAGTTTAACTTAAGTCAAAATCAGATTCAAATTCTGCCAAAAATGGCTATTTCCGGTCAGAAAACTTTTAACCGAGAGTTTGCTAATATCAATGTGGCATTTATATCACCTAAATCTATATATATCGAGGTACCACAAAACCATGGCACCTGTCTCCACCATCTTGTACGGATTGCCTAGTAATCTACTGTGACATGTAACGATATACTGAGTTGTCCTTTCTTGTACAAATTCTAGTTTTTATCAGGTATCAAACAAACTAACTAGTAATTTTGTCTCTGATGATATTCAAGGCTATAAGATCATTTCCAAGAAATTGCTTTCACTTCATATTTCGCATTTAGCTTCTGTAAAGTTGGACAATTCTCAATAATATGACATTTATATTAACCCATGTCATGGTGAATTAAATCCTTGTTCAGAAAAACATAGAAATCAAAGGGTTGAAATCACCGGAGACACTAGTTGCTGGTCAGCATATTATTACAAATAGATTTCATATACAAATCTGACTTGAACTGGACAAGCTGAAGATGTAGACAAAGATCAGACAGCACATATCAAACTGCACATATGTGCAGCCTGGTCTTTGTCTACATCTCCTGCCAAAACAGGAATATTCCGGGTTCCGCATGACGCGGATTAAACATCTTCAACAATAAGAGTTACGTTCCTTCGTGACGCTGAAATGTCTGGTAGATGGGTTGGCAATTGATTAATACTCTTCGACTTTTCCTCGCAGTCAGCTAACCAATTTACAATTCTCTTATCTTTGTCCACTGTCTTTTGAAAGTAGTATTGAATCACATTTTCCGTGAGGTCTAGATTCGAACCTGACGTTAATGATTTGACGTCAGCTTCGCGGTCAAGATCGGAAACAATGACGTCATACTTTAATGAACTGTTACTGTTACGTTTTTTCCTAGTTATTACTGACTGTTTTATATTCGTGACAGGATATCTAGGGGTTCCAATTTCAACGTCATTATCGAAGTTAGCTAAATCTCCGCCGTCTGTACACATGTCTGTACGAGCTGAAATTCAAATGATAGGAATATAAGACCCGTCACGCAAATGCGCGGTCAGATAACTCGAAGAAAAAAATGGTAAATCAAAGTAGGTATTTAAAAAATAATGCATAGTTTGTTAATGAATTAAGGTGGCTTATTTTGCCACGAGATACGAGATGCCTATTGCGAAAGCTCCGGAAAACTACAAAATGATATTCATTCTCTATTAGCCTTTACACGTTCATAATGAGGGCGTGGCATACAGAAAAGAAATCCCGCAATATTGGAATGCAACTTTAAAAGTTAGGAAAATATTTTTGATGGCTAAGAGGTGGGGTTAACAGTTCGTTTCTACGGTATGAAACATACAGAAAAGTCGACATAAGCCAGGTGAAAAACTTCCATTTATTTTGAACCAAATCGGTGACTATGCGTGCCAAAATGTTTAAGTGCTTACAGAGAAGATTTTAAACCTATTTAATCAGATGATTTCTTGAAACCACGTCGTGATATTCATATTATCATTGTTTCATTTGCGTTGGTGCACAAATCTTCATTAATAATTAGAAAGGTCGCGATGACATGTCTCCAGAAAACATCTCAATAATTATATAGAATTTATTTGAAAATACATTTATCGCGAATTGCTTTTAACCCTTTCCTGATTTGCAAAATTTTTGACCTGTCCAAATTCAAAGGTTTTGTAGACGAAAATCAAAAGTCGTTTTAATTAGAAAGATAACCATTCAGTAAGGTAGAAATATTGTGGAAAAAAAAAAGAAATTGCTTGTTGCAAGCGACTTCTTCTTTTTCAAAAATGATTTCTCAATTATGAAATCTCTGGACTTAAAATCTAGAGATTAAACAGGGAATGGTTAAAAAAAATATCATAGTATATATCTCGTATCTCATGGGAGAAAATGTCACCATATTCGTTCGTTTGAAGGAATTTTTGAAATTCTAACAAATGCAAAAAATCTTGCCTGTAGTCGCATGCGCCCGACCAGGGTTTTGCGAAAATGTCTGTTTCCAAGTTGGGGTAAGATAAGTAAAGGTGGATGAAAAAAATACTCATTTTACAAGGAAATTGGTGGGGGACAGAAGTACATAAATAAGTAAAGTAAAAAGGTAGCCAAATTTTTTTCTAAGGATTTAGAGGAAAAACAAAATATTGACGGAGACAAAGAGAAAGAGAGAGAGATAAGAGAGAGAGAGAGAGAGAGAAAGAGAGAGAGAGAGAGAGAGAGAGAGAGAGAGAGAGAGAGAGAGAGAGAGAGAGAGAGAGAGAAAGAAAGAGAGAGAGAGAGAGAGAGAGAGGGGGAGAAGGGGGGGAGAGATAATAGATATTGAGAACGAAAATATACATGTTATATTAAAAGGTTATAGAGATATTTGACATCTAATTTTAATGCCGACGCATACCAACACACAATTTTCGAAGCAAATAAGTAAATAAAATACGTTTTTATATCACTAAAAAAGAGAAAAAAAAGTCCATGAATGTTACCCTAAACAGAAATTATTTATTCATTTTTTTATCTCATGTGATATTTTACACAACTTGATTAACATACCCGTTACTAGTCCATTATCCCAGGCTGATCTTGATGTGTCTAACGGTTTATTAGGATAATTCAGTCTGACGTCATCAAAATTATCATCGATTGGCATAGGAGTGGGACACCTATCAACATTTAACCGTTCTATCAATTTATTCCGTATTTTCATTGGTGCAGGTGTCCCATTATTTGTTCTGGTTTCTTCAAGTTCCCGAGTATCAGCTGGAATCTGCGGTTTAATACACCCATGAATTATTCGCCGCGGACCAGATTTCATTGAATCCGGTGTCCTCCGGAAATCATATTCCTGTCCGGCAGGAGGCACTGTCTGTCGGCTGCCATTTTGTTTCCCTTTTTGTACCAGAATTTTACGTTTAACGTAACTGTTACTGCGCGATATTCGTGGAAGACCGGGCTTATCAGTTGAACCTATGTATGGTCCATTTCGAACAGCATTTATTAATCTTTCGTTAGCTTCCATGATGCCCTCCAACCTCTAATATTCACAAATAACTTATAACATACACTTTCTGTTCTATGTATATTTGTTTGTAAAATTATTGAGACTATTACTCCAATACGAACAAAAACATTAAAATTAATAGTCTTTAATCACAGCTTATTACACAAGAAAGGGTTTTTTTCTTCTTTTTTTCAAAATATTGTCATCAACACAAAATCATTTATTTCATACACAATCTAAATAATTAATAAAAGCAAACATAAAGTTCCGTTCCAAATTCTATCGTTTAGTACATACATTCTTATCCTTTAGACTTGATAATCAAATACGAATAATGGTAATACGTGTTCTGTCCAACATATTTCGTATTTCTTTTCTACCGAAGTGTGTATCCCATTTGGGGTTTTCGATTTCTTCTACGATATAATCACAATCATGTCCATAAATTATTGTAATTAAAATATTTTTTTTACTTTAATGCATGACCAATCTTAGGTCGTGTGTTAAAGGTTTAACGGGAAATACCCCGACCTTTTTATCTTTACAGCACACTTGCAGTTTTTTTTTTGTATGTCATTCTTTATTTCATTTATTATTTCATACGTCCATATATTCTTTATTAAGTTGTATTTTAGAAAATGCCACTAACCCAAATATTTCAACTGAATAGTCAGAGCACACAAAGCTTGTTATCACCTTGATTAAATTTCGTTAATAATTAACTGGACAGAGAAGTAAGGGTAATAGTTATGCCATTTTCAATCACGGAGTGGCAGTATTACAAGATTTAAGACGATCAATTGATTAAGTAAGTTAAAAGTCCTTCGCTGAATTCAGTCCAAAAAGGGTCGGCTAGGTCTGGTTTAAAGGTTGAATTGAATTTTCCGTGTGTATATTCAATCTTGTTTGACCGACCAACTCTATTACGCGACCATGTTTATAAATAGAGCGGAACAAAATTTCTATCCTGAATATCAAAACTTTTTAACAAGAGATAAGAGTGAGGCGATTCTAATGAACTCAAACCACGTAGGGGCTAGTTACAAGGCAAAGAGGTTTATCTTGGTCTGCGGTGAGGTATGAAACGAAAAACCTAGTCACGATCTACGAAGCCATGAAAATAAAACAAAACGAAAAAATGTTCTCTTCATTTCTTTTAATTTGATACACACACAAAAAAACGTCATTACCGTTTTGGGCAGTTGTTTTTATTTAGCGGAAACCTGTTCTAATATAGCAATATCGGAGAGTAGTGTTGGTTTTACCAGTCTACTAATTGGATTTTTGTTTGTTTGTTTGTTTGAATAGGGTTTAACGCCGCTTTAAACAATTTCGAAGTCATATAAAAATGGAGTCCTGGTATATCTCGGATCAGTAACAACTTTACATCCTATCCTAGCCTCCAGCTGCTATCCCTCTTAGGTTTACGGTTAGCTACCCATAGGTGGAAGACAAATGTCGAAAAGGATATGTGCCACCTTCGGGGATCGAACCCATGGCACCCCATGATTTGACATGATTTTGACATCCTTGGTAGAGAACCATCAGGATACACTATATACCAAAATTGAATGCTTTATGCCTCATACCTAGGCTATGGGCATAATTTCTCGTAACATAGTAAACTAGAGGCGATTGATTGTACTGATTATTCAAATGGTGTTTTGAGGAATTCAATATAAACCGAATCATATTCACCATGTGTGTCAAATAAGTCTTGTCAAACAAATCTTTTTTATATTTCAAACTTTTCATTACTTTACAAAGAGCTATTAATTGAGTCAGTTGAAAAACAAAATTAAAAAAAAAATCTTACTGTATTCCATATATAGACATAAGCCATGACCATAAAAAGGATGTTTTAAATTAATCAAAATTTATTTGTGGAATATGAAAAAGAGTCACAAAAGGATCATTCCGGTGAAATTCGGTTGAAATCCATCAACTGGTTTCTGAGAAGAATTTGGAAAGGGTCAACTGAGAATCATTTCCGTGAAATTTGGTTGAAACCCCGGTTTCACAGGTTTCTGAGAAGAACATCTTCCAAGCTTTCACCATATATGGAAATTAGCCCCACCCATTTAAGTCATGTTTATTGTCCGACAATCAAAATACTTTGAATGAATCTGATAAAGGGTCACCCAAGGATCATTCCTATAAAATTTGGTTGAAATACATCCACTGCTTTCGGAGAAAAGATTTTTTAAAAGAATTCACCACTATGTAGATTAGCCCTGCCCATTAAAGCCATGTTTTCATCCGATCAAAATTCTTTGAAGAGATCTGATAAAGGGTAGACCAAATGATCATTTCTTTGAAATTTGGTAGAATTCTGTTTAGTACTTTCTTATATGAAGATTTTTAAAGTAAAGGTATACGGCCGGACGTGCGCTTGAACGGAAAGACGCATGACGGACAAAGCGCCATGACAATAGCTCGCTGGCTTTCAGCCAGTGGAGCTAAAAATCATATAATTATACTACAAATCACATATTAATGCCTTAGGCCTTATAGTTTAGGAGGACAAGACTTTTGAACTTGCTCTAATTGAGCGATCAAAAAAAAAAAAAAAAAAAAAAAAACACACAAAAAAAGAACTCTGGGTTGGGGCTATTTTTGACCCCAGGAGTATAAATTTGGTGAACTTGGTAGAGGACCATGTGGATATGCCATATATGAAATACGAATGCATTATACTATCATACATTTGAAGGAACGGATATTTTAACATGCTGTAATTTTGTGTTTTTTCCAAACTTTGGATCCCAGAGGCAATGCTGTTTTTGACCCAAGGGGTATAAACCCCTAAAAACATGGTAGATAACATTTAAGTTATGCTATATTCGGAAATTGAATGCTTAAGAAGCCGAGCGTAGGCACCTGTAGGCGTAGCTCTTGTCTTGTTTTGCTCATAGTAGGCGATATTTCCAACTATTGACCCCTGCTGAAGGGCTGTTTTTATCCCATCCAGGGGCATGAATTTTAATAACATACTACAAACCATGTAGTTATGTTACTTACCAAATATTAATGCCCTTTTCCATAAAGTTAGGGAGAAGACTATTGAACTTGCTCTAATTGAGTGTTTTCCCAACTTTAGACCTCAGGAGTGGGGTCATTCTTGACCCCAGGGGTATAATTTTTGAAAACTTGGTAGAGAATAATGTGATTATGCTGTATATAAAATACGAATTTCCCTTATTTGGCCTTATATTTCATATAACAAATTTATTCAATTTTTACATCTAACACAGATATTCCTTTCCTATGTTTTCACTTTGCATCCAAAATGGTGGCCTTAACCTTTGATCTATTTATTGATCTTTTTACAAAACTTATATCTTCTAAACAGAATTGCAATGGGTTATAGACTTTCACTTTGTGAACATGTCCTTGTCCTACTTAAAAGTTTAAATACCTATATACCTAATATGTTTTATGATTATATCTCATACTAAAGTAATGATTAAAAGAACACATGATTGTCCTTGAAAACCATTGGCACTGAGGTCTCAGCCTTGTAAAAGTGATACACAGGAAACAAATGAATAAGTGAACATTGTTGTAACATAACTGAAAGATTATTCAAAGGGGCGTTTGAAATAACATACAAAACAATTTATTGTGATTTGCAAATCAATGTGTACTATTGGTCCTTTCATATTCTTGATTTCAACTTAACCCGTTCCCACACAATCTGGCATTCTGACACACTAAAGAAAAAAATAACAGTGGATACACTGTGAGAAAAGGAAAAGGAATTGCTTTTTAAGAAACATCTCCTATTGTATAATTTTTTCTTCTCTTTTTGGTGCTTATTTCAAAATTTTTAATATCATCTGCAGCTTCTATCAATTTTGGCAGGTCCTATGAATTTGTAAAATATCGAAAAATTCCTCTTTCTTTAAAAAAAGTTATAACTCTTTTGTTAGTATCTTTTCATTCAATGATACAACTTCTAATAAGTAACTACATAAGAGCATGCCGGAGAATGAACTTAACACAAGGCTTACCTCAAAGGGTTAGGGGTAAAAAATCGTCGCTGTTAAACCTTATTTTGAATAATTTAGGACGGAATGGCAAGGGCTTAGAAATATCACAAATCATTAAAAGTCTGAAAAACACTCACAAGCCATGATCAAAAATTGTTGCATGTCTTATCATTAGATCTAAAGGGACCCAGGTCAAGCATTCCAGGACGAAATAGATAGCCACTTAATAGATTAGCAGACAGATAACCTGTCAAGCCTACAAATTTACCGCTGGTTGATTTTGAGGATCAGAACTGGCTTGTACGCTAGACTGTAAAAGTCTGAAAAACACTCACAAGCCATGATCAAAAATTGTTGCATGTCTTATCATTAGATCTAAAGGGACCCAGGTCAAGCATTCCAGGACGAAATAGATAGCCACTTAATAGATTAGCAGACAGATAACCTGTCAAGCCTACAAATTTACCGCTGGTTGATTTTGAGGATCAGAACTGGCTTGTACGCTAGACTGTCTTCATTTTGAGAGCTGTACAGAAGTTCCTCGGGATTATCTTGGAATGTTGTAATTCTACAGTCAAGGCAGCCCGGTGTCTTCGTTATATGTACGTATCATGACTGGAAATGGACACAGGCTCGGTTACACGTTTCTGTTTGTAAAATTATTTGTCTTCCCTGTTATAACGACTAGAATGTCTTTATAGAGAGATTATGGGCTTTAAAGTTCCGCCATAATCAAACATAAGCACCACAGAATTGTAATTTTGGGGAAAATGAATTAAACGCGGACTTTTTCGGTTAGTGAAGGAACGTAAATTCTAAACATTTACGAAGTGTATAACTATGTCATATTCTAACGAAATTTAACAAAAAATATACGATGTCTCCTTTAACAATATTTTTTCCATTCTATATATACTGTTACGCGGTATTTCATTTCCGTGTCCATTTAAAAAAAAAAAATGCTGTCGATTTTATTTCCCTGGCTTGAACACCAAGCATGTGATGTGTATAGTGTTACAGGTTTTTTTTCTTTCTTTCTCCGCATGGAGAAACCTAGAAAACAAAATGAATTAGAAAAAAAAAAAAAAAAAAAAAAAAAAACGCGTGTGATGACGAGCCAGGAATAAATGGTCATGAAATCAAATATACACTATGTTTCAGCGATGTAATATTACAAAATTATAGAATGTGTTTAAAAAAGATATCATTTTGATCACATCGTTATGTTTGTAATGCATTAAATATTAAACGCCTGCGTTATACTATATATTGTACATCGGACTGCAAAAAGTGGCATCCTTAATTAAATAATGTTATACGGCAGTATGATGATTGATTGATTGAATGGGGTTAACACCGCTTTTAACAGTATTTCAGTCATATTAATTGAACACTCTGACGAATCGCCACTGTCCAGTAAAATCAACTGACCATTCATTTAGTCCGGAAGTAAATTTTGTGGTCTCCCAAATTTATGGTAAGGATTAATGGTGGGTTGGCGACTTAAACGTCGCACCTACAGCTCAATCATTTAAATTTTCTTTTATGCCCTTGAGCATATATTTTGCAAACTCATATTGTTTGATATAACAGTCGAATTGCCTTGTCGAACATAAGTGGGTTTGGCTGGCGTCCCTTCAAATAGCGTGATTTTCAAATTAGATCTATTGTTTTAAAATAGATGAACGGTGCGAAGAAAGAAAGTTTAGTTGTGTTTTGTGATAAAACATTGTAACTACAGCTTCAGCGGTCACTCAAAAGATCCGAACTTAGCAAGAAGGAAACGAAGCTTACTTTGGAACCATTTTTAACTCGATGTATATTTAAGACTAATGAAAATTTCGATCAAGTAAAGGCACTTCAAGCGATTAAATTTAGGTGGAACTTGCAAAGAACGACACTTTAACCCGTTTCCACACAATGGCGCTTTCTGAGAAACATTGCATGAAAATGAAGAAATTGGTTGTAACAAACAATTTCTTCATTTTCCACTTTGTGTTCTACGCAGAGAGCTGAACAAATCTCAAATTTCATAAACTTTAAATTGTCGTCTGCAACTCCTTTTAATTTTTACAGGCGGAAGATAACGTTTTACAGGTCTAAAATTTTGCCGTCTGGTAATGGGTTATATACTTCCTGTGATCGTATTACGTCCGTTTATAAAAGTCTTACTGCTGATAAAACGCGAACTTCGGAAACCATTATGAAGTACTCGTCTGTCACGTGAAGGGGGATAATAAGCTTATTTTCTTTCATTACTTTATATACTAGATTACCCCCCTTTTCCATTGAAGACTTGTGTCCAGATAAGAGATTTACCAGTTCCCAAATAAATCTGCGTTATTCATTTCCGAGCGGAAGAAGAATACCTGAAGGGAAACTGTAGAAAGTCCTTGAAGAATAGCTTATATTGGCTGGGCTATGATCCGGGTCTGGTAAACAATCGAAATAAATAAAGTATTACATTGTAAGATTGTAACAATAATCTGTAGTTACTCTAGTAATCCCTGTAAACTCTGGTTGGGCTCTTTTTTCAAGGTGACGCTTATTAGATTGCTACATTGGAAGAAATATCTAAGTGACTTATTCTATGCATCAATAAATTCAAGCCTGTCGGGAATACCGCAAAAAGTCCGTAAGTCGTCAAATCAAGGAATTCTATGGTAATGGGTTATGTAGAAAGTATATTGTAGGTATGTTGAAAGTAATTTCAAAACTAGTATTTCAGATCAAGGGTTGGAATGTAGACGAACCGGTGGCGAAAATCCGATCGTCGCTTGCAATCAAAAATACGATCGACCAATTAAATCTTTCAATTAGATCGGAAGTAAATGATAACATCTGACATTTTTGTCATGGAATTTTTTGGTTTGGTGACTGAAACTCCGTAACTACAACTTATTCAAGCTGTAGTTACGACACTTCGCTCTTTAACCAGCCAAGATGGAAAACACAGTGATAGAAAAAAAAAAAAAAAAAAAAAACAGCAAAAAAAAACATGAGTAACCGAGGAATCGGCGTCCATCCAACTCAATACTTTCAAAATTACTCATTTATCATTCCATAAAAATAGTCAACTTACATTTTTTAAGTAGTTCTCGCCAAGATTTATTCTGCTTTTTCAATGAGTTCGAAATTCTTTATTCTGGAGGATATTACGCAACCTCTCGTGCCAAGAAAGATGTGGAAGAACCGTAGTTTTTTATTTTATATACATATCATCATGTAAGTTGCATATTTATGATTTCATTTGCGCAAATATAATTGATCTTACATTAACTCAAAGTTTGGACTTTCTTCACATATGAATTTTTACCTTTTCAACCATGACAAGACATATATCATAATAATAAAGTTGGGGGTGTGCCTTAGGGGGAAAGGGGGCCAGTCTAGATGAGAGAACGAATACAATATTGACGAAGAGATTGATTAAAACAATTAACATTATCATTAATATTTATAAATTAACACAATTGAAAAAAAGCGAAGAGAAGGGTCTGGCAACAAGTTCTCAAAACTTATGGTCGGTCAATCTAAATATGTACAAATTTTGATTGGGAATTTCCTGACATGGAGAAGGTATAAAAACGATTAACGGAATACATATTACTGATAAGGTAAAGCAGATAATGAGAGCAAAAGATATAATTTATGTATATGTATTTTTGATTTCTATTTGAATGATAATTGGTGATAAAGATGTCTAATCCGAAACAGGCCAGCGAGAGGTTTTATTCCAGAAAAAAATCAAGTTTACGACAGCAGAATCCGAGTTTTCACATAAATTTTTCAAAACGCAAATGCAAAGCATAATAGGTATAAATAAAGTACACGATATTCTTTCTTCGCGTTGGTCTGTATCTATTTGTTTCTTCTTCGTGATAGAATTATCCCCGAGAGATTCGTACAATAAATCAATCGAGCTTTTATTTGAAGTGAAGTGAAAAAAAAAAAAAAAAAAAAAAAATACAGACAAAACAATTCAAGTCTATCGATACATGTCAAGGTGTCGGTAAATATTTACTTTATAATTCAGTAAAACAGTATATTGTTAAATAAATCAACTTGTAATATAGATAAGAAAAATTTTGAATATTTGACCAATCCCCACACAGTCCCGCTTTTTAAGGTCCTCAATCAAATTTAATAAAATTTGGAAAATATTGTAGAAAACGAAGAAATTGCTTGTAACAAGAGGTGTTTCTGAGCGATACCCTAACTTGTTTTTTCTTGAGTTATTATGTTAGGATGTGGCCGTAATAGGATCTGACAGGCATAATCTATCGCTACACTTTGTCGCGATAAAATGACAGATGCCTATATCACACGATGTTCTCTTCCCATAGAGAAAAAAAGTTTCTGTTTTAATTCAACAACAGGAATTTGTCTTCTTCAGCCTCTTTTAGTTGACCAATCATGGCTGACAATCAAAGAAGCAATCGACCAATCAAATCATTCATTTAGACCGGAAGTATAGTTAGTACTCCAACTATGTGAATCACTTTTCTTGGTTTGGCGACTTAAACGTCGTAACTGAGGTTTTCAAGATTCTGATCAGACTGCTAGGAGACTGATCTTATCTTTAATTTGAGCCTAATTGTTAAAATGTTATTGGCGGTTCATATCAGTACACCACAACAAGTTCAACCCGAGTGACCAACTATTCATTCCGCAAGGCGGGGCTATCGTTGATGGCATAGTGTGATTACCATCTAAGTGACTAGCTTAGCAAAAGTCTACGAAGCTAAGGAGAGTTTTCAATATAAGTTACAAACTTAATGATCGATTAAGAGATTAAGATTTTCATAACATGTCTATTGAGATTAATTTTTCCACGTACACATACACCAGTCGAGCGATTAAGAAATTATTTCGTTGTAGAAGCAAACGTATCTAAAAAAAAAAAACCCCAAAAAACATGAATCCACAAACAGCTTCATGCAGATTAGATTTTTCTAGTTTCGTCTATCAAGAATCAAGCGTTTTGAACTGGATTTTGAGTAGGCAACCATCTTTTATGCTTGTACACAAAGTATATATATTATGCACAAATTTTTACTTATTCTATGGAAATGTTTGTTTGTTTTGCTTGCTGACATTAAGAAAAGGATAGAATATGTTCCTGTTTTCATTTTGATTATGAACCTAAAAGCTTTGCGTATTTATACAGTGTGATGATGTTTATAGGTTCATTCCCCGGTGAAAACAACATAAAACTCTCTTCATTTCTTAAATTTCTTACAATTTAAGATCGGCGAATCATATAGCAAGAAAAGATGGTTAATTAATAGTTTGGTAATTAGCCTGTGCGTTTCAACCATTATACGCAGAGTAAGATCTGCCTGTGGATTGCAAAGTTTATTCAGAGTCTGCATTTTATTGAAACGTAGTTCATTTGAAATGTCATGCAAGGAATCATTTAACTAGGCGAGTTAGTTTCTGATGGAACTACTTTGTGAGTATTTCAAGTTTTTAAAAATAAAATTTATGTTTTGTTCACAAATCCTACCTTTTCCGATATTTGTCTCTCACAAATGGGTGGGCACTCGTAAACCTAGGTGAGATAGCAGCTGAAGGCTAGAAAAAGGATGTAGTGGTAGTACTGGTGTGAGAAATACCAGGAATCCATTGTTAGGTGCTCCAGTCGCCGTAATTTGACTGAAATACTGTTAGAAGTGGCGTTAAACCCCATCCAATCAATCAATCAATCACAAAGTGTGCGGCACTATTTAGCTTGTGATAAGCGCATGGACACTGTGCACCTCATTACGAACACAATTTTTTGGCTACAAGCGCCGTGCGGTAACCGTAGACAAGATATAAACCGGATTTTTGCTCTACAAAGTTCTATTTAAGACACGTCGTGTGAAACGGTACGATCTGGGAATTTATGTAGTATTAAAACAGGACCGAATCTAACACGGGTTATTTCAAAACTGAGTACATAGTAGGATAAAATGATCTTTCTTTTATCAGTCATCTGCATAATTTGAAAAGTTATGAATGCTGTCGGCCGACGAAGTCTGACCAGGGTCGAAACTTTCTCTCTTAACGCTTGACGGATCACATATTCGTCCTATTGCTCGGTGAGTATGATTTTGACATTGCCATGAGTACCAAAAGATAGCATACGATAAACAGACAACATAAGAAAGATCCAAAGAAATAAACCGTTTAACCATGGTGTAAATCCCCTTTAGAATCGGATTAGACCCAACATATCCTCTTTAAACAGTGGGAGATTACTAAACCACTTGCTTGTATTACAAACGTTGAGCTCATTAAAAAGGGTTTGAGTGGTTTGATTTTGTACGTAGGATTAGACTTGTTATAGGACATCGCTTAAATGCCCCGTAAAGACTTTTGAGAAATCCTACAAAATAAAAAGAAATAAAATAAATGATAATAATAATCCGGATATAGGGGTCAAGTTTATTTCAAGTCGGGCACAAATAGGTAGATCGATCTATTGATCAATTCTATATTCGTCAATCAATGACTAATCTCATTCTTACTATTTATTTGCATTCTCTACATCTGAAGTTTTGGTAAGATTCCGTATTTTTATATTGTTATCTCAGAATTTTATTTTCATATTATTATTACCGAATTTATTTTTGTCCATACTCTCGTATGCAATTTATCATATATTGAACGTCGACGATTAACCTTCTCTCTCCCTCCATCTCTCCCCCCCTCCTCTCTCTCTCTCTGTTTATAAAATGTAGCTTAATAAAGATTCAGTAACTATGTAATGTTACGTTACGTTACTCATTGAGTATTCCCAAACAATCCCGCTATTTCATGGCCTCTCATGAAAACAGCATTTAAAAAATATGAAAAATGAAGAAATCGCTATAACAAGAGATTCCCACATTATTTTCAATGTTTTCTACGTCCAAAGAGACAGAATGTTAATATTTTACCAAGTGAAAGTTGCCGTCTACTACTTCGTAAATTCGGTCCCGTCGAAAACTGTATCATCTGGTAATGGCTTCAGTAGAGAAAAGGATAGTGAAGTGACTTGACTTCGCCGATTTAAACTCATCGATTCCCATAATACATTCTCAACAAGATAAAAAGAGATAAAAAGTGAAATTTGTTTTCAGTTCTATTTTCTCACGAAGGTTCGCAAAGGTTAGAAGAGCCGAAGTTTATCAATTTTTCCTTCTAGATTCAGACATATAATGGGTTGCTACCATCAGACTGTCGACTCTAAGTTGGGATGATGTCTATATTCTAGTCTATATTACGACATTTATAAAATATTCGTTGTTAAAAGACAAAATTGCCGTGCCACCTCTGTCAATTAAAATTCAATTGACCAACCAAATCATTTACTTAGACCGGAAGTGAACTTTGAACTTCGACATAGGCCAACATTTATGTGAAACTTTTTGCCTGAGAGAAAAGGACGGCTGGCCGTCACTGATAAGAAAAAAAGCGTGACGATATGAAATACATACCGCTTTTATCTAACATGAGAATATATTTATTGAGATTTAAAGTATTTTCTAAACACCTTATACAGGAGTGTGTGTCATCATTTCAGCCAAGAAATCATGTCTGGCAATAAAATAAGACATGCATTTGATCCCAATCGAAGTGATTTTCATAAGCTTCGCGTTGGCTTAGTCAGGGGATTTATCAGGGGATAAAATCCTTTTATCTTGGAAAATTACATTGTGACGATTTCCCGTCATAATTGAGGTGACGGTTAGCCAACAGGCACTGGACTGCTAAGTGATCCGTCAATATTCGGACTAGAACCGAACGACGCCGACCATGGTAAATCATCCCGACACCTCTCGCTTTCGATCGTGTTTGGTCGAGTCAATCGAATCAGTAGTATGAAAATAGCCAACATTTGGTTAAAATATAAGAAACCTGATCTTCGTTTATCCTTTCAGTACGAACCAACCAATGATCTATCAGGCATTAAGAAAAGGATTAAGATTAAACGGGGGTGAAATCATTTTATTGTCGTTAACTGCAATGAAATGTAGTTGTCAGATTTGGTTTGTATTTAGTGTAGTGCAACATTGGAAAATGTGGATATTGAAAATAAATTGAAATGGTTTGTAGAAACCAAGGAATTTGAATAAAATTTATAGCCGATATTGATACATTTGTTGTCATCTTAATGATGAATTGCATTTAAATTATACTTTTAATGGGATTTGAATCATCTTTAGTTCAATAACAAATCTTCAAGATTATCTTTCGTCCACGACTTAGAGTCGATTTAGTAGATGATTTATTAAAAGACCCTCATAAGTCCGACTTGTTCAAGCTGATTTAGGAGAATGTATTCATCCGCATATGTAAATTCTGACGGCAACTTTTTTTTTATAAAAGGTATGGAAGAAGTACCAATTACCAGACGGAAAAAATTTAGACTGGTCCAAATTCAAAGTGACTTCAAAAGAAAAATTATAGCGTGATGAGTTTGGAAAGAAGCAACATATCGTTGAAATAATAAGAAATAGAAAATATATATTTTACGTGCAGTTTACCCTTTTCTCACTCTGTTTTCCAAAACTACAATAGATATATTTTCTTTCGTCGCGCCAAATTCCACGTTGTGTAAAAAAGAATTAATGTGTGTAATTGGCTTACAAGCAAGTTTTTGTTATAAGTATAGAACATTTCTAAAACTATTCCAAAGCTTTATTTCTTATTTTGCTACGTTCAGTAGGGATTGATTAATCTCACGTTTGATAAATATTTGTGTGCACGTTCAGTTTTTGTCTGCAATTGGTCATTTATCCGAAAGGGCGTTGACTTCACTAATACATGTAAATCTAGGTTTTAACTTAACTTTTGAACTTAGGTAATAAAGCTTTACATGCGGTTTGTTAAGATAAAATTGGACATTTTTAAAAAAAACCGGAAATTTAACTTTGTGACATTTTCATTCTATATGACTGAATATGTAGAGTATTGTTGAACTTCGTTAAGTGAATCGGCAATCTTTAGGAGAAAGCCAAATAAACATCGATTAATATACAATTACGACAAGTAGAATCTGATGTTGCCTATATTGTTATAGAAATTTATTCCGTTGATTATTTGGTGAATTGGTTTAGGCTTTGCAATTAAATATGTTGCACGTCTCTGGGAACATTTGGGACTTCTGCAACTCGAGGTCGAATCTAGTTCAGGCCGAGAAGGGTTGTTATATGAATAAGAAGGAAGATAAAACTCCGAATCTTCAATCATAGGATGTCATGGGTTCGATCCATGGCGGCAGCACATATCCTTTCCGACATTAGTCTCTCACCAATTGGTGGATACTCGTAACCTTTAGTGAGATAGCAGCTGGAGGCTAGGAAAGGATGTAGTGGTATAGTACTTGTGTAAGAAATACCAGAAATCCATCATTAGGTGCTCCAGCCGCCGCGATATGACCGAAATACTGTTAAAAGTGGCGGTAAACCCCATTCAACCAATCAATCTACTTTTAGAAAACTGTCCAAGAAAGAAAATATTCCACCCGAGTGCATATCTTACACACTTCCTATAGAGCCGCTTTTCGCTTGACTGAACCGTTTGATGGTCAAGGAAGATAATTAATGTTTTTATTAATGACTTGATAGAATAAAGAAGAATGAAGAAGTCGACACAAGGGTTGATAATTCCCGTATTTCTTGACTTCTCCCTATAAAGCCTTGTTGTTTTACCACCTAATCCCCGCTTTACTCGGCTCCTAACATAGAAATTGTACATTGATGGGAGAATAGAACCCCGACGCCAGTTACTAATGCATTTATTTCCTGTTAAACTTTTGTTTTAGTAAGCTAAATACGGGTAACCAGGTGGATACATTTTTTGACACGATTAGAGATGTGAAATATGTGTATTCGTAATAGCATACATCAACTTTATTTGAACTACTAGTACGCAAACGGAACAAGCGTCGGCCATGCTAATTTCCTGACAACAAGTGTACCTACGGCCCATACATAACTGAAATTGAAACAGTGATTGATTGGGTTCCCGTACCACGTGATCTTATTTAAAAGTATCTAAATTCCATTATATATGGACTACATAAAATTGTTCGAATTGCTAGCGAAGTGTGACGTTGTCGTTACTTTATCTTCACATTATGACGTCATATGGTGAAACAGAAATTTTAATACTGACCGTAATAATCTTGAGCGGCTGCATAACATCGCTAATCAGTTTTATAATGGTTATATGTGCATTGTTAAGTCAAAATCTTTAAAAAAAAAAAAAAAAAAAAAAAAAAAAAAAAAAATTAACCTTTTCGGTTAGAAACCCGAGGAGGAAATACAGTTTCAAGAATTGTTTACCGTAAATCGCATCACTATCTCTTTCGCTACAGCTGTAATTTACAAAACGCGTCTGTCAATCAAATTATCAGTCGACCAATGAAAAGCATTCGCTTAGAAAAGAAGTGAGTTTATACTCCGACATTGGCTGCCATTTTTGTTAATTCTTTTTTCGTTGGTTTGGTGACTCAAATGTAGTAACTACAGCTCATTCAAGCATTAGTTACGGAGTTTACCTCGACAACCAACTATTCTACTTCTTTGTTGCATGCTACTGACCATAAATTTTGTGAAATAACGCCATAAAAATGACCATAGGAGTAAGAGGGCGGGGCCAGCGATCGGTCTATTATGAACAGCTACCAGCCTTTGGTGGCCAACAGTCGTTATAAGATTTAGCGCTCGGATACTGAATCTAATGTATTTACACAATGACGGGTTGACGTAGTCTTTGATTTATACTTGTGTAATAAAATAACCATTTATTTGAAAGTGTGCCCGAAAATGTGAATTATGATCTGCTTTCAAAAGCTATACAGACTTCGATAAAAAATCCTTTGGCAAGCAGATATTTCCATTACCAGACGACAGATGTTTAGACTTGTTCTAGTTTTGAGAGGTTGCAGATGTGAAAGTGCAATTAAACTGAAAGTTATTGTTAAAATCATCATAGTTTCATTTATTGCGTTAAAGAAATAGAAATACCGTTCGCTACGATAGTCTAGAAAATATCGTGACAGATATATCGACCTTGCTCTGAAACAAACAGTTATCCCCTTTGTTGAATGTGAAACATCAGGAATATATTTCCTCGCATACCCCGTACGTCTATGCAGTTCTGGGATATGGTATCTCATAAATGTCATGGTAAAAGACGAAATTATCTTTGAAAACGGTTTATCCTTTTGTAACAATATTTCAACAGACAAAAACAGACAAAACTCTACTTTTTGAATAACATACATGTGGTGACTCTACTTATTGAATAACATACATGTACTCGTATATGCGTATTTCAAATTAGCTTTACTACAATACCGATGTATTTCCGAGAATGATTCGTTATAGAACTACAGTTTAAGGTTTGATACAAGGAGATAAAGTTCAGATACTTTTTTCGTAATATCTGAGGACGGTTAAAATGTGGTTAAAAAGATGATGCATGGATTGTTTTGAATATTTCAGAGAGAAGAGGACTACTGTAAAGATAACAGGGAAATACCAATATACGAGAATATCTAAACAGATAGAATTGATGATCTATTACTTCAGCTTAAAGGAGAGAAAATATAAGTGAATTGGGCTGATCGATCACATAAAAATGAGAATTAAAATGGATTTTACCATGACAGGGTATGTATGCCATAAATATTGTCAGCTTACAGCTGTTTCTTAAAAACAACAATAAACGTGTTATTGTTATCACGGCGGCATTTTACTTTTTTTCTCTTTTCTTGTAGTCCTCTATGATTAGGCACTCATTGCAATATTTTTGAAACTAAAATATTCTAAGAGAATTTCATAATAAACCGATAACATGGCTATTTGTTATTACGCTATGAGCATAATTATATGAAAGCAGTTCCGTGGCCGAGTGGTAAGGATGTTCTTTAGGCAGCTGGAGGTCGAAGGTTCGAATCCTTAAAGAAGCCAGCTCACTAGCTTAGAACTGACGCGGCGAGTTGGTGAGCCGCCAGCTAATTAAACGAATGTTTATGGTAGGATCATCCCTGTCAGGCGCCCAGGGGACCGAGTGGTTAAAGCATTCGAACGATGTAGTCCAGGGTGTCGTGTGCGGTTCGAGCCCTTCTGGCTTTACTTGTTACTTGGGTTTGTATTTGAGTAAAATACGGGCCTTAGCCTATAACTACTGATACCCAGGAAGAACATGAATAATAAAGTCTCGTCGCGATATGACCAAATCGGCGAACAATCTGAAACAAACTGTCAGGCGCTCCACAAAAAAGATATCAAAGTATTATAAGCTAGCAAAGCATTGTTTTGTTTAGTAATCTTCTATGTCAAACGTTATCGTGATTAAGAAACGAGGTTAAAGCAACCAGGGAGTTAACCCATTCCCACACTTCTCTTTAGGCCCCTCAAGAAAATAGTAATGGCCAAACAATGTGGAAAATGAAAAATTTGCTTGTTAAAAGCAATTGCTTCATATTTCACGATGTTTTCTACCTAGAGAAACAAATATTTTAGAATTTTCAACAATTTGAAATTGTCTTCTGCAATGTCTGTGAAGACCCTGATCAGAGTTATTTTGAAAACGATATACTTAAGTGAGCTATAAATAACTAGGAGATGACTTTGCAGGCATAAGTGGTTTGCGATATTCAAGAAAAACATAAGAAATACTTTTCATGGCGTAGGCATTTAATTGATTTAGTGGTGAAGCCTCCAATATAGTTTGCACTCGTTGAACTTTGAGACGACTTCAAAATTTTGTCTGTTAACTATAGATATCATCAAAGTACTGAAAGTACTGTAAGCTAGCAAAGGGTGTTTTTTTAAATAAAAATCTTCTTTGTCAAAGGTTATAATGATAAAAAACGAGGTCAAAGCAAGCAAGGAATTAACCCATTCCAACACAATCCTCCCCTTTTACGCCCCGTTAGAGAATACTTATGGAAAACAATGTGGAAAATTAAGAAATTGCGTGTTACAAAGAATTTCTTGACTTTCCACATTGTTTTCTTCCCAGAGAGATAAATATTTTAAAAATTTCAATAATTTGAAATTGTCGTCTGCAACTTCTTTGATGTCCCCAAAAATTCTTAGGGGACTTTCAGGCACTGTTTGCAATATTTCTGAAATACATAAGAACTACTTTATATGGCGTAGGCATTCAATTGATTTAGTGGTTAAGCCTCAAGTGGCAGTTTGCAATCGTTGAACTCTCAAAATCTCAAATTTTGTCTGTTAACTTAAGCTATCAAAGCTGACTCTTTGCTAGCTAAAAAAGGATTCGAGAGGTAATATGCCTCCATGGACAAAGTGTCTCGTAAGCCAAAACTGACTACTCCTTTTCTCGGGTGAGAAATTGTGATAAACATTCCTTTATATCAGCTTCTTCGAAAAGTTAACTAGAATGAGCTTTTACAATCTTTTTACAAGAATTTTACAAGCTTCTCTAAACTTCAATCGTTATATACGGAACCGACTTGTGCAGCAGCTATATCTACCCATACTAGACCACTGACTTGACTTCGGGCATAGAGACAAGGACTCATCATTTAGATGTTTAACACATTACAAAGTCTTGAAACGTACCGAAATAAAACAGATTAAAGTCGACATTTCATAGTGTGTGTAAATTGAAAATCAATGCCTGGTTAATTTGGAAAACACTGTCATTTAATTTACTCCTACATGTATGTAATAAATCATTGTTTCTATTTTACTCCCATGCAATGAAATATTTCAAGTTTTTTTTATATTAATTGCATTTTAAGAAAAAGTGTTTCAAGATATGACGTCTGATTGTAATCTTCATTTTTTCCAGTCATACATGTCTACACAATACAACAAATCTATATACTTAAAGTCAGGAGAAAGTTTCTTAGTTTTTACTAAATTATAATTTATACACTACACAAATTAAACAACTTATTTTAAACCAATTGCTTCGCCTTTATAATTTGAAGTTCAGCTTATACTTGTAGACGTCCAAGGTTTCCATTCTTAAAATAGAAAAGAAGGTCATCCCAATGGAACGAACTACCTCTGAAAAAATCATATTCTTCTAAAAGTTCTCCCCCTTAGACCTTGTGACAAAAAAGTTCTTCCCCTTAGACCTTGTGACATTGATATGCGCATTACTACTTTAAATTTTATTTCTATTATCTCTTAGTTATTCTAAACACTTTATTCTTTGACAGAACGTTTGAAAATATATTTTATCTGGATGTTTCCTCCCGCTTTTACTTTTTTAAAACCGCTTTAAACATATCTCAGATCAAAAGTGTAATAATAAAATGAAATGTAATCAGATTTTTATCTTTTACCCAAGCAAATTCTCATTTTCTCGTTTTCTATACTATCCAGCCATTACTTTGAAACTATTAAAGTGGCTCTTGAAGGAAAAAATGGCTCTGTATTTCTAACTCTAATGCTTTCAGACATTTGTTATAAGGCGATTTACTGATTTTGTAAAGAAAATGACTGTTTATAACTTTTAAATAAGACAGAAAAGAAGTAAATATTTTTCGCGAAACGAGACGCCTAAAAAGTCAGCAAAGTTCAACCCGAATGGAACCGGAATTCATTGGGAAAATACGTTATCTGTCCATTGCACAGAAAAATGACTTATTTGTTATTTCAATGACGTATCAAATACGTCACTTGCTCCCGCTATTTATACAGTCGTGATCAACATCACCCGAAGATTAGCGACCTCACTCGATATATTCCGACGTTTCAGAGTAAGGCACAGGGAATATATCGCATTAAATGAAATTTCAAATTAATTGAGTAGATTGAACACGAAAAAGAATATTTTTTGTGCAAATTGTATTAATAGCTATTGTAAAAGCAGATCATTTCTATACAACAAATTTTCAGAAGCCGCTTTAACTCTTCCAAAATGTTGTCTGCAACTTTAGTCAGTTTGAATCAGAAACAGTTGGTCGTATGAAAATGGGTTAATGAATAGTCTCTCTACATCAATGCCACCTATTTGTAATTATTAAAGTAGTTTTGAAGCAGTTTTAAACATTTTTCCATGCATGACAGAATGTTTCACGATACACATTGTATCTGATTGTAATCAACAAGTAAGTTATTTTCTTCATCAGCGATGAAACAAGATGGAGGTGATCACATAGATTTTCACTTCAAGTTTATGAGCATGCGTGGAAATGAGCGAAAATGCATGAAAACTTGTTTCCGGTTGATCGATTTGAAATACCTTTTGAAATCCCATAAAAAATCGCTAAAAAGGGAATGTCAAATGTCTACATCAGCGGCCGAGTTGATGACAATCACCGAACCTGATGTCCCATTTAATTCGTTAATTTGTCCGTGAAGATTTCTGATCTGTAGACTAGTCTGCTGGTCGACTCTGTCACAGTCAGCAAATATGTTCAGCATCGGTGAAGATGTACTCAGCATTGGCATAGATGGCATTGATGCAGATGTGCTGGACATTTGTACGTACTGTTTTGAAGTTGTAAACATTATCTGGACTGGTTGTAAGATATGGTCAGTGCACGTTTCAGAGTGCGTTGTTAGAGGATATGATTAATTGCTTACTTTCTCACTTTAATACCGCCAAAAGCAGATTGAGAACTAAAGGATGCCCCATCCTTAATATTTAGGTTTCCGTATGAATGTCATTTTGTGAACGAATACGCTACTACTTCAGTTCAAGAACGATGCTGATTTGACTCAAAAGTGCAAGTTTCATTTTTATTGGTTGATTTTGTATTCTTGTTGTTTTCAATTTTCAATTTGATCTTTTGAACAAGTTCTTTCTCCAGATACCCAGATACTGAAGTCGTTTGTTTTTATCGTTTATCTCAGTATGCGAAGAAGTTTTTTTCCTTCACCAAGTTGTAAATCTGTATTCAAAGTTCGAATAATGACTGAAATCAGCGGCAGTGCGCTTTCTTTAAACATAAAAAAATGAAGACCTCTACTCGTTCGTGTGACCTGGGTCACGCTTTCCTTTACCAGAAGGTTTCGAAAAAGTTTTATAAAAAAATGACATAACTCTTTATCTATCTACTATTGTAAGCATACAACTAGATTAAGCCTAAAAGTCAAGATTGGGTACTGGGTATTGGGTTAAGAAAATACAAATATATTATATGATATTAGACATATTTATAATCTGCCCGAATGTCATTGTGGTAAAGATAGAATAAGATGACTGAACAGGGGTTTGTATTTAAACCATTTAGTCCGTCGTGTGTTCAGTTGTCCCTTGCCGAAGATTCGTTACAACCTATTCTGCGCTACAACGCGAACGTATTTTTGAACGATACCGCAAGCTAATTCGGTCACACATTCTGAATGAAATCTTTATGAGAAAACAACGAGGGTATCTTTCAGAAACATTTCTCACAAAAGCATAGTACTTTAAGATATTATTAAACTGAATTTGTTTAAGACTGAATCAACAATTTGTTTTGTCTGTACTTATACAACTAAAAAATAACTTAAGATTTGTTTTTTACATTAATCGAAGCCACCATCCCTACGAAATCCGTGTGTTCGTAACTTATCGTTATCTGTAACTTATCGTTATCTGTAACAATTTCCTTGGCACTCTATATGCCACGACGACCTTAATTTTATCAAAAGACCTGATCAACTTGAAAACAAGACGTAAATCAAATTATATAACTCACGATTTTCCTCACTAGCATGCTTTTTCAATGTAACATTTCAGATTTCAGTGCCATTGTTTTCTGTACGGATTTTCATAACTACGACCTTTTGAGTTCTCTCTCGTTGCCATTTTAATTTTTTGTCGCACATTTCCAAACTCCTAACCTTAAAAGGAGCAATAAGAAATAAACACACAAATAATGAAATTATTGACAATTTGCAAAGGGAACTAAAATTTGATAATGCAATACTAAACGTTGCCATTAATACAACAAACGACCCTGATAAAAGTGATAAAAGGACGTAACGTATACTCGTAACTTCTCGACCGAATTTAAGTGCGTACGTAATTATGGGGAGTCATGGGTTCGATCCCCGGCGGCGGCATATATTCTTTCCGACATTTGTCTCTCAAAAAAGGGTGGATAATCGTCAACAAGAGTGGAATAGAAGCTGGAGGCTAGGAAAGGATGTAGTTGTAGCACTGATGTGAGAAAAAACAGGAATCCATTGTTAGGTGCTCCAGCTGCCGCGATATAACTGAAATACTGTTAAAAGCGGCGTTAAACATATTCAATCAATCAATCATTTAAGCGCGTACGTGCGTATTCCTTTCTGTTTAGCGAAGATGCGTGCATGTAACTTGAGCATGATTTTATATTCAAGTTAGTAAAATAAAATCATTTTGGTTTATCATCAACACTATATATGGCTTTAAAGAATCTTCAAAGTGAAGTCTTCAGAAGTATACTGGATTTGTCACGTCTGTCCAGACTGATTGACAAATTCTGAATCTTTATCCACAGGAGTCTTGTTTGTTGTTGGTTTTTCTCTCAGTCTATTTATAAAGAATTTAAAATTCTAGTTTTAGATTTATTAACCATTGATCGTTCTTTGAGATGGCAAATTTAAGACTATGCGGGGCGGGATAATCCGCAAATGATACGACTATGATTTGCAAATGATATGTCGATGATATGCCAATGATATGTCATGGAATTCTCTCTTATCTTTTATCTTATTAAATTGCTTAGACCATAAGCTTAACTAAACAACTTAATTCACTACAATTGTAAAAATGCAATTTAGCGCATAACAAATTCACAAAGTTAAAGATAATTGCAGCATTCGAGAATATAAAGATTATAATTCAAAGAGAGTGCAACGTAGAAAAGATAAGACATTAAATATCGTGGTAAAAAACGCATTGCTTGATAAAGTCAACGTCTTAGAGATAAAGATTAACTGAAGATGATTTCTATCAATGACCAATTTCATTTCAATAAGGGGACTAGATTTACGAAAACATCTGTTTACGTTTATGGTAATGATATCTTTTCATACAAGTTTGTTTTTTAATATACCCATTTAGTTTTTCAATATTCCGAAAAGTGATGATTAAAGTTTTGACAGGACCAATTCATCTTGTTTGTATCAGTGATCTAAAATTGTACCGTACAGTACTGTCAAGCACGTAGCGCAAAAGCTAAGACAGAAATGTGATTTTCGGTAGGCTTCCAAAAAATTGTCAATAAAAAATTTAGATTAGATTATACTAATTCATTTTCTTTTGGTTGCGACTAAAGTTTCAAGCCTATAGAGTCGCTCTAGAACACACACAACACAGTTGTTTTGAATGACACTGGAAGAATGGCAGTGGTATAAACCTACTGCTACCTAAGTTTACATCTGGGTATAATTTTCAAATTGTAGTTACATTAGTTCTGTACCCCAGCGCCGATTCTGAGTACATATCGCCAGTGAAAGGTCAAACTATCGAAAGCTATAGTAACGAGGTTTGATCGCAAAACGACGATGAACTTCTTTATTTCGTCTACGATTTTTGTTGTTATCTCATAACGACACACCACCATTTTGGTCCTGGTCAAAATTTAAAAAAAAGTTGCAGATGACAAAAAAATGGAATTTTCAAATTTGTCTTTCTTGGCTGTAAACATTGTGGTTAATGAAAAAATAGCTTTTTACATGCATTTTCCTTCACTTTCCACGTCATTTACCCTGCCTTTTGTCTTGATGGGCGTTCAAAGCCTTGGGTAATTGTGCGCAAATGGATTAAGACGGAGAAGAAGGTATTTCAAATGTTTTACATATCTTGTTATGCTAATCGCAAACTATGATAGTTCTCTTTCAGTCATTCATTGTAGTTTGTACTTCGTCAGGAAAAATGTCGTCCAGTAAAACGGCGGCGTAGATTAATGATATTTCCACTGCAGCATTCTTTGGTGGAACAATAAATTTTAAATCTTCTCTATGATTAACGAACACTGTTGTAAGTGCACAGGAATATATAAATTGTACTAAATGCATTTTATGTAGCGATATAATCTTGACATATTTGGCATTCGCTCACTGATTTCTTCAGTTAACTTATTCACACACAGACCCTCCTTTTTACGCTCTTCAAAAATGGCTTTGGAAAACATTGTGGACGTAAAGAAATTGCTTGTTTCAAGCAATTTCTTCAATGTGCACAATGTTTTCTACCCCAAAAGACAAAGAGTTTTAGAATTTAATCAACCTAGAATGGTCGTTTGCATCTTCTTTAACGTTGGACCAGTCTAAAACTTTCTCGTGTGGGAATGGGCTAAAGGGAGTAAAATGTATCGGTCTTCATCCAAGCCCCCACCCCTACCCCTTCCCCCGAACGAGAAGCGTATATCCCGTTTTAAGGCCATCCTCGTGAGTGAAGGGATATCGAGATCATCTTTTTCTCTAATAAGTAGAACGTTCGCTGCCCTAAGGACGACAGGATGTTTTAAAGCAAGCGAGGAACCTTAATTCCAGCAAACCTCAAAAGATCTACCCTTGTATTTGATGGGTGGTTGTTTGAATAAAAGAAATCGATTTACTTATCAAATCATTCATTTACAGCGGGAATAAATGAAGACATCCGACATTTCTGTCAAACTTTTTTTCATTGCTTTTGCGACTGAAAAGTCGTAACTTCAGCTTATTTATGATGTTGTGGTAGTACTTGTGTGAGAAATACCTGGAACCTGTGGTTAGGTGTTCCAGTCGGCGCTATATGACTGAAATACTATTACAGAGGCTTTAACCTCATTCAGTCAATCAATCAAATTTTCTATAATTTGCGTAAAAATGCATTTTTGACGTTACATGTAATATCTTCAGCGATAGTTACGAGGCTAAGGTCGTCAACAAATGATTCGTCGAATTAATACTCATTAAAATATATTGCAGACTAACATCGTTCGATATCTTGGTCGAACCGACAAGTCGGAGGCCAGTTTGCGTTGTCAGCTGCACGTAGATTCTAATGCTTATTTCGAATATATCTTTAAGGGAGAGTATCAATCATGGTTTGACCTCCGATTACAGCATAGTATGTTGTAGTTACAACATTTTGGTAGTTATTAATTCATAATTCCTTCATTGTCTACAACGTTTACCTTATCCTGTAAATTACTTTCGTTTGAAAATAAATTCCACATGTTAGATGGTGTCTATACAATGCCAGATTTGTAATTTGGATCGAAGTAACACAAATCATTCATGGGGTAACAGTAAGGCCTAAAGCGGTGTGTTAAGTGTAGACCTGCAGTAAAAGTATAATCAATGTTTGACTTTATGTGATATTTAATCTCCGGGTTGAATAAATATTTGAAAACTGACCAACTAACACTGGTGAATACTAAATAATTTCTACTCTTACTCTAATTGATTAGTCCTCGTCTATAAAAAATATATAGGACCCTTCACGAGAGCGGGGGCAATAGGAAACTCTGAAAACTATCGCCCCTGATCGGCCTGCGCGATTCCCTCAGGTACATAACTTTTGTTGCCAATCTTTTGAATTGGACGCTCTCGAATGACCCAATATATATTGACTTGCTCGACCCGTTGCACGAAAAAGGACAATCTTGAAGTGAGGACAGCAGCTGCCTAAAGATTGTAGAGACTGTACGGGCTGACCAAGGTAGAAACTTTCCGATTTTGGCACATTTTCTGAATGCTAAATGACCATTCTACCTTACTATCAATGCATTTTGGATCGACTGACTGTGATAGATGGTCTTTTATCGCATGACATATAATTATTACATTTCATCTCGAAACATTGTTAAATTGAGAGAACATGTAAAAATAGGGTTAAACATAGAATCGGGTCTGGTGGCCAGGCCAGTTAACTTATAATCTGAGATGAGTCAAATGTCATGGATTCGAATCCTGACCCTCAGTAATGCACAAGACATTTTATAGCGATCCCCGACTAATACAGGAGGTACACTGGAAGGACATTGTCGAAAAAACTGAAAGGTTGTTCAAAACGAAAATTTTAATACACAATTCAAATCAAAGTCGATTCGAGTATTACTGAGAGAAGGCGGCAAGTTGGTGATGAAAGGCGGTGTAGGTAGAGATCAGACAACATAATTATCGTCGATAGGTGACCAAAATCCACAGGGCTGTATTTACTACAACTTTTTCGCCGACGATGTGTATGCATGCTGATCTTTCTTTATACTGTCAACAAGAGAAGAATTGGGAAAACTTTCGTAATTTTTAATTTTTTGTCAAATTGTTAACAGATTTCAATCGATACACTGAGATATAAACGTGCTAATCTTTTATAAAGGTCGAAAGATTTAGCATAACGTAGATTTCATTATACAAGATTTACCAATAAATAATGCGTAATGCGAAAAGTTAATTTAAATTACAAGAGATTTACCTATATTATTTACAATAAACTGTAAAATATTTTGATATATTTTGGAAACATTTAAATTTTACATTTTGAATGTCTTATATACCGCAACGTTCTTTTAGTATTCCGCCATTTAAGCTGTTCTAGAGTGAACTATACGCGAACTATACGCTTAAAGAGGATATCGAATTATACTGAATGTACTATCGTTTAGCCTGACCTGTAACACAAGAGATCCAACGTACATACCGGGCTCTCAGTTTGTCAAATGATAGAAAGTAAAACAAATAATTCCTATAAACAACTACCCAAGATAATGTCGATTTCTATTTCAACAGTGAGCATAATGGTATTGAAATATTTACCCTTTCCCACACAATTACGCTTTTTGACACCCCGAAGGAAAATAGTTAGGAAACATTGTGGAAAATATAGAAATTTCTGAAAACAAGCAATTTCTTCGATTTCCACAATGTTTTGTACCAAGAAAGTTGAAAAATCAATTATTTCATAAACTTACAACTGTCTTCTGCATTTCTATCAATTTAAGCCAATCTAAAATATTGCCGTCTGTTCATGGATTAAGCGAATTTCGAAATTAAGACTAGAGAAATTACAGTCTCAAAGTATTCAAGACAACGACGATTAATCCATGGCAACAAATAAAATAATAATAATAAGAGAAATGAATTAAAACGAACAAACTCGGAATTTTTAATGAAAGGGTTAAGTGACTGATACATGTATCGGATTATAAGTTTTGACGTGTATAGGGATATAGAAATCGTTCATTTTCACATGGTTTATTATTTATTATCGGAAAGAAGGGGGCTATAATTCTAAATGAAGTAAAAACTCTTGTCAAAGAGGACTTGAGTGTTAAATATTTAACTATTTGTTTTCTTAATGATAACGCTCGCGGTGATTTAGAACTTTAAAGGGAATGTAATCGTAAAATGGTTTCTGAAACTTGGAATAAAGGACTCACGTCTCACTAATTTATGGGTAAGTATTTTCTTTTTATAGCATTTTCAAGGGAAGGATGATAAGTTTGTAGAATGCAGTTGAAGACATTTCGTGGTAGAATTCGTTGGCCGGCGACCTAAAAGTTTTGGTAGCAAAAGTTATGGACTACAAAGGTCAGGATATAATCCCTGTAGCTCCACACTGAAAGGGCGATTTGTTTGTCATTGACGGTCGCGATACGTCACTTGACGGATCGTTTGTCACGTTCTCCGACATGGTAGTTTGACTGAGATATTGTGGAAATAAATGGCTAAGGGATATAAAACAAAAGGTAAATCGCTGAATGGAGACCCAAACGTTGAAACTACTGTTTGTTACGACGTTTAAGTCTCCAAACTAACTAGATTAATTGAAGGATTTGATTAGTCGATCTACTATAAATTCATAGCAGCGATCTTTCAGTTAGACTCCTAAATAAGACTGATTAGCTTCCATACCCAATAGTTGTGTTCGATATCCGGCCCGACAAAACTAAACTGACAAACTATTTTCTTTCGATAGAGAGTTTAAACAAAAGTCTTCATTGACGGCGTTATGCAATGAGCGTGCTAGAAAAGGTCAGAGCTTTCCTAGGTTTTGTCTCGTACCATTGCACGATCAACCGTAATAACTAGTCGATTCCGAACTACTAACAGTCTTCATGGGGCGTCAATCATACAGGCAAATGCTACGGTAGCGATAAATAAACGGACATACATAAGCGATAAATAGACGAACATACATAAGGACACAGTATACAAATGCAAGTAACTTTAACAAATAACAAATGATCATTTCCGGAGCGCGCCTAAGGACTCAAAACATGGGAATGGGACGAAAGAATTGAAGGTAAAAGAGATAGAACTGATAAATAGTCAGACTAGAGAACAACATAATCGAAATATCTCAATCACATTGTTACTTTAATATGTTTCAAGTGTCAATCATTTACTTAAGAGTCCGTGTCTCTGTAAAACTTAGAAGTTGTTTAGATATTAAAACTTAACTCCACAAAGGAGCCCTAGAAAATTCCTCCATTACGAAATAGGATTTGCCGATCTTTTCCCTGCTGTTTATAAATAATTTAATTTTAGGTTCGTCTATTATTCATTCTATCACGAATTAATTGTAGTCAACAAACTATAAATCTGGGAACAGATCAACATTTAACGAATCAACCTTTTAATGATGAAGCTTCTCACTGCTTTTGTTAGACGAAATTAGACGGGATGTTTAGCACGCAGTCGAATTTTACTGAATTTGAATCCGGTTTGGCACCCGATGTCATAGTGATCGTAACCCTACCATTACTGTCGTGCCAGAGTGTCCTTTTCTGCTGTTTTTATCCATCAATATCGATCAAGTCATTCACACACATCTGGGACCTTGTTAATTGATTCTCCATCTAATTATACATTTTGGTTTAAATTGGTATTCAAAGGTCTATAAAATAGACCGATAAAATGACTGCAAATACAATGTATTTCATAGATTTACAATAAATTCCCATATAATTTCAACTACCCTTTATTATTATAAGGGTAAACGTTGGTGTTGTTTAATTATCATCGATTCTTTCTGTTATTGATACCAATACTAAATTGAAATGAAGGTTTTGATTTCTTCAATTCGCTTGTTGAAAAAAATTGACACGACTTTTTCCCGTTAAATCATCTCGTCGATCACTGAGGTCATCTGGGGTCGAAAGTTTTCATTAACATCATATTTTGTTTAAATCGAGA
This sequence comes from Fragum fragum, assembly GCA_946902895.1. Classification (NCBI taxonomy): domain Eukaryota; kingdom Metazoa; phylum Mollusca; class Bivalvia; order Cardiida; family Cardiidae; genus Fragum; species Fragum fragum. The sequence goes on along the minus strand of OX336374.1, from coordinate 25,512,361 downwards.
TTCATCTTTCTATATTGTTTTCCTTTTTGTAGTAGTTTTTTCTATCGATCTATCTTTGATCTCATCCCACTTTTAAATTTCTGTCGGGGGGGGGGGTTTCCAAAAATGTTCCCTTTTCGCGTGACATTATCAGTACTATGATTTCAAGACTTTGTCAAGACAATAATCCTCATTTGGAACTGCACTAAAATCAAAAGGACTGAACGCAGTGAAAGACGTTGAATTTGAGTTAATATTTCCTTTGTTAATTAATTTCATGAACAATTATTGATTGAAGTGTCAAAAAGGTGGCGTAGACTAAGATGTGCAGGCTGATCTTAGTCTATACCTCCTCTCAAAACAGAAATATTACGGGTTCAGCGTGACAATGCATGGTTAATTTTTCTCTGGACCATCAATATAACGTGTTTCCTGTTGCCTTTCTTTTCAAAATCCCATTTTTATGTCAGATTTCATAGTTGTTGAAAATCGAACTCTCTCCACATTTCTGAATCATTTGTTTAAAATAGGTGGGAGAAATTCGATCCGTCTTTTTATCTAACAAAAACAATACTTTAGATCGAGAGTTCATTCTTGTGTGAACCAAATTGCTAGGTGACCTTGAAAGAATTTTCGTTTGCATGATTTACAACTCATTGTACTATCGGTTTGTCATATAACGGACCGGAATTTTATTATAAAATGTAACTGTGATATCAAAATAACGGGTATCTTTTTCAATTGTTTGTTGTCGTACACCTATTTCTGTCTATATGTCTTGTATGTCTGCCTCTGTATCTGTCTCAGTTATTATGATCTCAGTAATTATCTATCATTCTGGTATTCTAGGAGCTTTAATATGGACGGATCGCTGTTGTCAACCAAAAAGTCGATAGACCAATCAAATCATAGAATTAGATCGGATGTAGACATTGGTCGACATTCATGTGAAGCGTATTTTTGTGGTTTGGCAACTTGAATATCGTAACTACAGCTTATTAAAGCTCTCTCTCTCTCTCTCTGTTTCTGTCTATTTCTAATCCATTCATTCTTTCTTTCTTCCTCTCTCTCTCTATCACATACACACACACTCACTCATTTACTCACTCACTTACTCACTCACTTACTCACTCACACACAAACATACACACTTATTTCTGTTTGAACATTAAATATTTTCTATTGCTACTATTCAAACGACTTGATTCCCATTTTTTGCAGAATATTTAATTAAACCAAGATAAACTATTTGAATCACGGTGTCACTCTGACATTTTTCTCAATTAATCATTCAGTATGTGTTTTAATAGCTGATAACACTGTAATGTGCACCGACATCTAATCTTGTCATTCTTTAAGTTCGATGGTTAGCGAAGAATTACAGTAAGTGCCCTCAGAATGGAGATACTTACACCATTTCTGCACTTACCCCATTGGTTACGTACGCAGGAAAACCAGATTTAATAGATACTCGTTTATTTCTTAAAATGTTTTCGGCGATAAACGATAAAAACATTCAATTGCGATTGTCAAATTAAGCGAAACTTCATGAATTGTGAAGTAGCCAAAAATGATTATTCTGGGTTATTTCTATCACTTTTCGAACATAACAATTATACATATTTGTGCTTCATTTCACTTCCCATTCTTATCAATCATTAGCTTGGCATAAATGAATCTTTTTTCTCTTTCTTGTATGGTCATTTTTTCTACCCCGTGATATTGTGTTAACCCATTCCCGCAAAGTAACGCTTTTGGGTTCCCCCAAAGAAAAATGATTGGGAAAACACAATGTTTTCTATCCAAAAATACAAGAAATTTAGAATTCAATCAACTTGAAATTGTCGTCTGTAGCTTCTTCCAATTTGGACCAGTCTAGAATTTCACTGTGTGGGAATGGGTTAAGAAAACATTGTGAGAAAGTATTCTTCACCAGCGACTCATTGCTTACCCCACTAGGTTTTCTACCCCATAAGATACTTCGTGCTTAAAATTTTTTGACCTGTCCAAATTCATAGGTTTGGCTGACAAAAAATTTAAGTTGATTTAATTCGAGAAAAAAATCGTTAGAGAAGAGAGTATTGTGGAAAAAGTAGATATTGCTTGTTACGGGCAATTTCTACTTTTTCCACAATGTTTTCTCAAGTATAATATCACAGGGACGTAAAAAACAGGGCTTGAACAGGAAAGGGTTAATTTGACTTGTCATCTACAACCTATTTGATGTTTGGCCAGTATTGAAAGCTGTCGTCATAAACTGTCACTCAAGGATGTTACTCTAAATTATTCACAATCTTTTCAGTTCAAGAACGATAACCACAAACTATGAAGATCGACAGCGAGTCTATAAGCTTTCTTGAGGAGTTATCCCGAAGTCCTTTATCGATCCGCAGAGAAAGCACTCCGAGCGTTAATTTCGATATGAGCGTTTGTTCTGATAACTCGATGTCGGACGATGACTTCGACAGGCTCGATTCTCCCACCGAGACGGACGAAGGCCGGTTGTCTCGATCTCTACAAACATGGATGACTGATCACGTCTGGTCAAATGTTCATCCACGAGAAAAGGCGCCACCTGAACCAGTGTTCACGGGCAAACTTGGATATGAGAGTAAATATTTGAAAGAGCGATATGCTAGATACTATAAACAGTTAGGTTCAAAAAAGAAAGTTGATTCTACCAAACAGGCAAAGCATACTAGGAATGGACTAACGCGTGCAGAGAGTGATGATTCTATTTTGACGAGCCTTTCCCTCCTCACGTGTTCGTCATACGGAAGTGACGTCAAACATGTTAGAATAGAACCGGTGAAAGAAAAAAGACGACGTAAGCGTGATAATACCTCTAGGGCATCAAATTCGACATCAGAAACAATCGCTTTGGAAGACTCGCCTTGGATTCGATTAGCATCGCAAAGAAGTAGGATGCTTACAAATTTTAGTCGGAATCAAGCAGCTTTGACGACGTATGGTCTGGTAGCTGGAGGTGAGGACGACTTTGAATCGGAAGCATTTCGTCTATTAGACAAAGATGAACAGGAAGGAATAACTTGGTCGGGTTATAGTCGCGGAATAGTTTACATAAATAAAGCTTCCTTACATAGAAGTTCAAGTTACTCAAATATTCATAATGACGAACAACAGCCCTCAACGACAAGCCTCCGTCGAGTATCATCAGGAAACGCCAAAAAGTCAAGAGGTAAACCCCTTGATATAGCGGAATTAAAACGAGAAAGGTTACATAGACTCGCAATGGAACAAGCTGCAAGAGAACAGGAAGAAAGAGAAAAGGAAATGCGTAGACGTAGGAAAGCTATAGTAGGAATAAAACGGGTACCATCAAACAGATCCCTTCGATCTCAGATTAAAGCGGGTAGGCCTGGTTCCCCTTCTGGAAATTCAGCTGTATCAGCATCTGTTCGTTCTGTGCAATCCACGAAATCTGTTCAGTCAATACAGTCAGTGGCGGGACTGTCTAATACCGGATCTACCTCAGCCATGTCCGCTAAAAGTTCTGATATACGACCGTACTCTCCCTCCGAGCATTTATCAGAGCCAGAGGAAGAGCAGATAACTGTCTGGAAAGGAGATCGACAAATACTAGAGATCGATCTTCGACGTGAACTTACTCATAAAGTTAAACAAAAGATAGAAATAACGACAAAGGCATTAAAACGTTGTTCTGGGCTGGGAGATGACAATGAACAGAAATCTCAGATTGGAACACACGAGGAATTCCCTAAACACGTGGAAGATGATTACGCGCATAAACCACGGATAATACAACGAATGAGGATTTCTCCACAACTAAGTGGCGTCATCAGTGACGACATCAAAGTTCGAATGGGAAGGCCGAGATATCATGAGATTAGAATAACTGATTTAGAGCAATGGAATAAGGGATTCGTACTAAATAAATCTCACACTAATCTAAAGGTATTTAATTGGTTACATAGTTTAAAAGAAGGTAGTTTTGTAAAGAATGTGATTTCTGATATAGATGATAGAGTTCCACAAGAGGACGATATGAAACTAGAATCTTATCATGTAGAATCGGCCGATGAACCAGATGCCAAACCACTGTATAGAGCCTATGAAGTCCGAATACTTTAGTTCATGATACAAAACCTTGACCCGAGCACATATCAATCTCAAATCCTTTCCACCATGAAATAAAGATATTATTATCATAAGTATTACTTTAAGGCCACTTATTCAATACCTACAAAATTCCAATTTCTGATGCCCCAAAATAGAAATGCTTCGGAAAACATAGTAGATAATAAAGAAATTGCTTGATACAAGCGATCTCTTTATTATCCACAATATTTTCTCCACAAAAGACGAAGAATTTTAAAATGACAATGATTAAAAGTTCTTCTACAATTTCTTTGAACTCGGACCCGATTAAAAATTTGTCGTCTGGTAATGGGTTAAGCACGTGGGAGAAATTTCAAACAATTTCACGTACTGGCGTATTAAAACACTCCGACTGCCTGTGTACTGTCACAGTCTGATTAGGGTTTTCACTGTGTTCTCTACAGACATCTTATGCGCCGGAATTCTTTTAACAATCGTCTAATTTTCTAAATGTAATATTTGGATGTCCAGGTTGCAGATTATCTACTCTTTGAAATAATGGCATTAGTTTTACTGAAGATTATTTTGTTGTTGTTGTTGTTGTTGTTTTTACCCTTGTCATGCTGAGCCAGGAATAATTCTTTTTTAGTTGGAGGTATAGACAAAGATCAGTCTGCACATATGTGCACTTTTATGTGAATGGATACTTTTCGAACTTGAAAATGTTCATGTATTAAACCTCGATTAACAATCCTAGCTTACTTCTCCAACACGCATCGAGGTTACTTTAAAGGGCCAGTACTATTCATTTTTCGGAATTCATGTATTATTCATTATTTTCACCAGATTAAATTTTTATTTCACCCTTTAAGACTTTACTGATTTAATTCCCTTAACTGTGCGATGTGTAAAGATCTCCAATACTCAATACCAAATTTCTGATACCTCAATCACATGTCCGAATGGTAGAAGTGGGGTAAGCGTTAACCAATTTCCCACACAATGACGCTTTTTGACGCCCCGGGGAAGAAATACTGTTGAAAACACTGTGTAATGAAGAAATTCCTTTATAAGCGTTTCTCCACTATCCACAACGTTTTCTACCTCAATAGACGAAAATATACAATTTCATCAACTAAAAAAGGTGTCTGCAATATCTTTGAATTTAGACTAGTCTGAAATCCAAACTTAGCTATCTTACAATTATGATTATTATTATCACTTCTCCATACTGCATCTATAACTTAAGCCGTCATAGTGATAGATTTATATGGTAGCTAGAAAGAAAACAATGTAGAAAAGAAATTTTAGTCAAAAATTGTTTACTGCTGAAAATTGTCGTTTTTAGCCTGAGATTGCATAGCCACGATAAAATTTCAACCCACGCAGAGTTTAATGTAAAAATGTAAAAACATCAAACGCAATAAATATAATATTCTGCCACATGGAAAGTGGATTGAGCAAATTACATCACAGCGGGTATAAATTAGTGGGGCAAGAAGGACGAAGGCGAGATATGACTCATTGAAAGCTTTCATGTGAGTGTTCCGAATTTGGCAAAATTATAAAAAAAATTGATGAGTGAATGGACAGAAAGAGAGCAGATGTATAAATATATTGGACAATTATTAATCACTTATAATCATATCATATTGTTGAGGAAAAAATAAGGTCTTTGTTTTATACCAAAAAAAAATTTACTTATACTAGAGTTACAGTGTTAAAACGGATGGAGCTGCTGTATAAAGCTGATAAGCGAAGCTCTCGGTTTAACGCACGTTTGGAATGATTTGTTTAACAAATTAATTGGTCATTCATAGGATCATATTCGCACTGTCTGCAAACAGTTTGGTCGTGCTCGGGCTCTGTGTCTATATAAATTTACCTCTGCATTCTACCCCAAGGATGCAACGTCTGCATATCGCTTTTGATATGTGTACATAATCATGTAAACCTGAGGTGCGTTCTTTTCGTCGAGATGAGAAATCCCGCTAAATAAGATTTTTGAGACGTCATAAAGAACGATTTTTGTTATTTTGAGTGAAAATATTTGACGTCGTCAAGGCTACTCGTTTAAGCCAATGCCGAGTACGCTTAAATTCCTCATTAAGAATTCTTAAGATTCTTATTTAGCGGCTTAAAAATCTTAATCTAAAGAACGCTTCATCTTAAAAATCTAAATAAGAATCTTAAGAAGCTCGACGAAAAGAACGCACCTCAGGTAAACGACAGTCCGCCGTCTCTTGCTCTCTTTACCTGGCGATTATAAAACGCATATCTGGTCTGTGAAGTAGAATATTCGCATCGCACAAGATAGCCTCCTAGTTCGAACCTAGCTACACGCTCCATTTCCCCTCCCTTCTCTCTCCTTCTCTAGCTCTCTCTGTCAAGCTTCACTGGCTGAATGCCAACTGGCTTTTGTTATGATGTGGCGTCCGTCCGTCCGTCAACTTTTACTTTAAAATCATTATTATTGGAAAGTACTGAACCTAAGTCAACCAAAATTCACAGGAAGGATCCTTTGGTGGCCTTTATCAGATTACTTCAAAGCATTTTGATCAGGTGAAAAAATGCAACGAATATACATGTAAAAATATCGATATAAAACCTCAAAAGCGGGAAGAAAATTATTGTGGGCAGGTTGTGCCCCCCTAGAACACAAATTGGCAGATCCGCGCATAATCGACAGTAGATTTAGGTAGAAAGTGATACCTCCGATAATCCGATCATCAACCTTTTTCTGCCCATGTTATCTACCTCATGTATACATATCTCAGGCTTTCAGCATTTTCATTTTAACGCCTGATTGAGAAAGAAAGATTTGGTAAGCATTCATCGAAAGAATATTCTTGTGATAGCCTTTTGTTTTTTTCAACAATGTTTTTTGTCTTTAAAAATCGATTTTCAGCTAAATTTCAATTTCAAGTATACATCATTCTAAGAATGGCATACGATATACAGTCATAAGAGATACATTTAAAATTCATTCAACGAGCTTTTTTTTAAATCTTGATAACAACAACAAATAATTCAGTTTTCTATTGTATTTTTTCAAACGACTAAAACATAGTCAAGTTATCCCCCTCCCCCCATTATGTCCCTATTTGTTCTTGCTTTTCCAGAATGTTTCGATCTATTTTTTAACGTTTCGTCATCCTCCATTTTTCACCTTTTGGAGCAGTCTAACTTCTTTCTTAAACCATTGGCCAACAGTGCAAGTCAATAATGAAAAAAAGAGTCTTTTCTTCATAAAAGGGAGATAACTTACTAATTTGACTAATTTACAAAAAGGAAAGTGTTGTCTCCGTTATATAGTTAATTGAACACAGTATACATTGAAAAATAACAACAAATTAAATCCGATGTTTTCGATTCTAAATAATTTGGGCAAATATCTACACATTGACGCAAGGAATATTTCAGCAAAAGAAAGATTAAATCAAATGAACAGTATAGGAGAAAATATTTCTAAAGGATTTCTATGTTGGCTGCATAGATTTTCACGGAGTATAATTGTTTGACGGAATCTCAAAGAGGACCGTCTAGGAAACAATATATTGAAGTTTAATTGAGATCTGACCGGTTATTTCTAAGGAGAAGATTTACTAAGCAAAAGTTTACTCGATCTACAACAACAAATTAACCCATGCCCATACAAAACCTTGTTTTGATAATACAAATACACAAGAAAAACTTTTTGGGAAATGAACAAGCAATTTCTTCTTTTCCCACAATGTTTCTTCGCTATATGTCATTTATTGCAAATTAAACCATTCTTCGAAATGACATCTGCAACCCCTTTCGACTTGGATCAGACTTTAACTTTGTTGTAAGGTACGCCATTGGTCAAAACTTTACGAACGTGAGGGATGATATTCTGACACGTATCAAATATTACATTTTTGACAGAAAATTGATACTAAAGACAGAAAGAGTCAAATATTACAGTCGAAAGTCCTTGTAGCGAAAACGAAATACGAGTAAAGAAATAACTTTAGTCGAAGTTTTTGTTGAGAAAGGAATGTCGTACATGGGCGAGAAAAACACAACCACAACACCTTTTTTCGAGCTGTAGTTGGGATTTTTCTTTGGTACCGTTCGACGACTTTGTCGTCATCGATAACGCGTTAAAGATTGTACATTTTAAAGTTTTCACAAGAGGCTAACGATGGTCCTTAGTCGCTAACCTGAATAACAATTTCAAAAGTAGACATAGTGGCCAGAATGATTTTAACTTGTCTTAGTGGACCCTTAACGGTTAGAGGATCCCTTCTTTGTAAAAAGGCGTGCCTAGTTGGAGCACATATGGGGCCCTAGGGACAATATTTTAATAACTTTAGTAAATGGCCATCAGGCGCTTCTACATTCAAAATATGAAAGCTCTATGTCCTATCGTTTTTCAGAAGATAGTTCGATGATTTTGATTCTATTTTAATAGGATGCACCAAGAAGAGCATTACTTGAAGGGCCAGAAGGTGATGCTATTTACTTCAGCCTGAATATGTGATGTAACGTAAAGTTAATTAATGATATGAATGGTCGCACTTATGTAGCGAACATGCATTGAGCGAAACGTTAATGGTCCCAGAGTTGTTGTTGTCGTATTGTTAACCGCATGGCTGAATGATTAAAGTTTGTCGACACAATTTCATCGTTTCTTATCGTCTACCCATCGATACATGGTGTCAGAAGTGGCCAGATGGCAGAATCTGCGTCAGGAATACCTTTTCCAGCACAGTTAGAGCTGAAAAGAGGAAATCTAGCCGAAAATTGGAAAAAATTCCAACGTGTTTGGGACAATTACGAGATTGCATCAGGTTTGGTAGAGAAGGATGCCAAACTAAGGAAGGCGACCCTGCTGACATGTTTGGGTGCTGATGCCATAGAATTGTTCGAGACGTTTCCGCTGAGTGAGGACGATAGGAAAGATCCAGCAAAGATCATTGACGCATTTAAATCGCACTGTATTGGCGTTACAAATGAAACCTATGAACGGTATAATTTCAACGGGAGAACCCAGGAGCCGAGTGAGTCGATTGACGGATATACATCTGTATTGAGAACTTTGGCGAAAACCTGTAACTATGGTGTACTGGAAGAGTCATTGATCCGCGATAGAATGGTTATTGGAATTCGCGACAACGGAACGCGAAAAAAGCTGCTCCAGGAAAAAGATCTGACACTAAATAGGTGTATAGACATTTGTCGGGCAAACGAGAAAACAGATGAACAATTGAAAAGCATAAACAGTGAAGATGTTGCGGTAGTATACAAGCAAAAGGACAAAAAGGACAAAAAATCCAATGTGAGTAAACCTTAACCAAATGTCAGAGAATGTTGGTTTTGTGGAAATAAACACGCTCCCAATAAAGAATCATGTCCAGCGTATGGAGAAAAATGCAATCTGTGCGGTGGCATGAACCATTTTGCCCGAAAGTGCAAAAAGGTCAAAGAAAAGAAGGAAAAGAAGCAGAAGAAAAAAGGGAAAGTTCATCTAGTGAATCAAAGTGCTGAAAGCACCGACAGTGAAGATGACTATTGTTTTATCGTAGATGAAGCTGGTAAATACCCAAAGAAACTGTTCGCAAAAGTGTTAGTCAATAACCATCAAGTGAAATGTCAGTTAGATTGCGGAGCAACTGTTAACATATTGTCTGACACAGATTACATGAGAGTTTGCGACGATCAATGGATGGACCAACTAGTGAAAAGCAGCGTTCAATTGGTGATGTACAATAAGACCCACATTAAAACGTTGGGGAAAAGGAAACTGAAAGTTCGGAATCCCAAGAACAAAAAGGACTACACGCTGGAATTCGTTGTAGTTCAAGGAAGTGTGCAGCCATTGCTGGGTGCACAAGCGCTACAAATGATGGACTTCATCACTGTAAACAGAGAGCACATTTTAGCCGTGAATGTGTCTCAGAGTTCGGAAATGCTAATAGAAGAATACAAAGATGTGTTTGAGGGAGAAGGGAAACTCCAAGGAAAATTACATTTGGAACTTGAACCAGACTCAAAACCGGTAAAACAACCTGTTCGGAAAGTACCAGTGGCAGTAAAACCCAGATTAAAGAAAGAGATCGATAGATTGGTGAAATTGGGTATGATCGAGGAAGTCAAAGAACCGACTGGATATCAAGCATGGTAGTCGTGAACAAGAGCAATAACAAAGTTAGACTGTGTCTTGACCCGAAGTCTTTAAACAAATGCTTGAAAAGAAACAACTATCCGATCCCAACAATTGAAGATATATTGCCAGAACTATCAAATGCGAAGATATTTACTGTCGCAGATGCAAAAAATAGATTTTGGCACGTTGACCTAGATTCCGAATCTAGTGACCTACTTACATTTGGCACACAATGGGGCAGATATAAATGGAAGCGGATGGCTTTTGGAATTTCGGTAGCACCTGAAGAATTCCAAAGGAGAATCGATGAAGCCCTAGAAGGATTGGAAGGAGTAAAGGCGATACATGACGATATCCTCATCTGGGGGTCTGGTAAGAGTGAAGAAGAAGCGATCGAAGACAATGATCAGAAATTAGATACTCTGCTACAGCGTTGCAGAGAAAAGGGATTAAAACTAAACAGAGACAAGTTGAAACTCAAACAGAAAGTAGTGTCATTTATGGGACATGTGATAAGAAACAAAGGACTGCAGGTCGATCAAACGAAAATTAAAGCTATAAAGGAAATGCCTGTTCCAAAGGACAAACAAGGTGTAAAGAGACTTTTGGGGATGGTTAATTATGTCCAAAAGTTCGCGCCAAAACTCTCGGAGATCACCGATCCTCTACGTCAACTAATCAAAAAGAAAAATGAGTTTCATTGGGACAGCACACACGACAAATGCGTAAAGGAAATCAAAGAAATGCTGTCTACAACACCAGTGTTGAAGTATTTCAACGCTGAAAAGGATACCGTACTTCAATGTGATGCATCGGAACAAGGGCTTGGAGCGTGTCTACTTCAAGAGGGACATCCCATAGTGTACGCGTCGAGAGCGCTTACGTCAGCAGAGAGGAATTACGCGCAGATTGAGAAAGAGTTACTCGCGATAGTGTTTGGTGTAGAAAGGTTGGAGCAATATGTGTACGGGAGGCATGTGAAAGTCGAGAGTGATCATAAGCCTCTAGAAATTATTAGTAAGAAAAGTCTAGTCACAGCGCCTAAAAGGCTACAAAGAATGTTACTTAGGTTGCAGAAGTTTGATATAGATATCCAATATAAGAAAGGTACAGAAATGTATCTAGCCGACACCCTTAGCCGCGCGTTTCTTAGTGAAAGTAATCAGTCGTTCACAGAAGAAGAAGTGGAAAATGTGAATGTAGTTAAATTAATAAATGTGTCAAAAGAAAGAATCGCGGAAGTCATAGAAGCAACGAAAGATGATCACGTGTTACAAAAGCTTATTAAAATAGTGAATCAAGGGTGGCCGGATATAAGGGATGAGTGTCCAGGAGAAATTCAAGTGTATTACCCATTTCGCGAACAGATAACAGTCCAAGATGGAATCGTGTTCAAAGAGGACAGGGTCATTGTACCAAGTGCTTTAAAGTATGGGTTCATGGACAGAATTCATTCGAGTCATATTGGTATACAAGGTTGTTTGAGAAGGGCTAGAGAAGTACTTTATTGGCCCAATATGAATCAAGACCTTGAAAAGTACATTCAAACTTGTGATGTCTGCAATGAACTGTCACAGAATCAGTCGAAAGAGAGTTTGATTAGTCATGATATTCCATCACGTCCATGGGAAGTGGTTGGAATTGATCTGTTTGAATTTGAAGGTCGTGATTATGTAATAACAGTTGATTACTTGACAAATATCTTTGAGGTTGATAAATTAGATGATAAAACTGGATCAGGTGTGATTCCAAAGTTGAAAGCTCATTTTGCCAGGTATGGGCTACCTGAAAATGTTGTATCGGACAACGGTCCACCCTTTTCAGGTAAAGAATTTAGTCAATTTGCAAAGTTATTTGAGTTTAGACATCAAACAAGTTCACCAGGATATCCACAATCAAATGGAAATGTTGAAAATGCTGTTAAAACTGCAAAGAGATTAATGAAAAAAGCAAAAGAGTCAGGGTCAGATCCATATTTAGGGTTGTTAGATTTTAGAAACACTCCAAATGAGTGTACAGGGTTATCACCAGTACAAATGATGTTTGGTAGAAGAACAAGAACTTTGTTGTCATTAACCAGAAAATCTTTAGAGTCTAGTCATCCGAATGATAGTAATAACAAAATCAGGCACAATTTGGAAAAGGGCAAAGCTAAACAAGCATATTAAAACTGCAAAAGACTTGAAAACATTGAGAGAAGGTGATACTGTTAGAGTCAAGCCAATGGCAGGAAATCAGTATTGGAAAAAGGGTATTGTTGAAAATCAAGTAGATAATAGATCATTTAAGGTGAGGATGGAAGATGGAACCAGGTATAGAAGAAATAGAAAGCATTTAAGGCTGACAAGTGAACAATTTCATGAACATGATTATGATCAGAGTAGTCATGACCACGATATTGTTGATAAGCCAAGTTGTAGTATGCCTGGAAAAGAGAAAGCATTGGAAAGGAAAAAACAAATTGCAGAATTTTTCAGAAGCAGACAAAATGAAATTGAGATTGAAGAACAGAAACAAAGGAAATTAAGTTCTAGCAGACCAATTGATAAAAATACTGAGACTGATCCAAATTTGACAAATGTTCAGGAAAATGGCTATAAGACAAGGACTGGAAGAATTGTCAAGAAACCAAATCATCTAAACGAATGATCAAAGCTTTAAATGTATGGTAAACCTATGTACATAAATTTAGTATTTTAGTTTAGTTGTCAATGTGTATGTGTTAAAAAATGTCACAAGGTTTGATTTTCTTTATGAAGAAAAAGGGGGGTGTAACGTAAAGTTAATTAATGATATGAATGGTCGCACTTATGTAGCGAACATGTATTGAGCGAAACGTTAATGGTCCCAGAGTTGTTGTTGTTGTATTGTTAACCGCATGGCTGAATGATTAAAGTTTGTCGACACAATTTCATCGTTTCTTATCGTCTACCCATCGATACATGTGATAGCCCCAACCCAAATGTCTTATATTTTAGATCAAATTTCGTGAAAGAATCTGATAGAGGATGACAAAGAGGATATTCCTGTGAGAATTGGTTGAAATAACACCCGGAGTTTCTGGGAATATTTTTTGGTATTTCAGGCCAAGGACAGATAGATGCACGACGGACACATTGCTATGACAAAAGCCCTCTAGATTTCGGCTAGTGGAGCTCTGAAAATTAGGTTACCTTTTCGTTGTACTAGAATTTTAATGACAATCGGAAATTAGCACTAATTACATGCGCATTGATAACATCTTGGTAAAAATTTGGTCTACACCCTCGAATTTTCATGAAATTCCCATTAATCGATAAAACTGACGGATCGCGGCTGTCAATCAAACTAGAGGCGCTTGAGCGCCTGAATCACTAAACTGACCAGAATATTTGTATATGTAATTCAGTTTTCATTAACAGAGAAGGCAAACATTTACGAGATTACTAATTTTTCTGCAGTCTACCTTAAGGTTGAAATCCATCCTCCATTTTCCGAGAAGTTTTTAAAAGTTTGCACTGTATATGCCTACCTTACAGGGAAATTTAAACTGTCAAAAGAAGTTCTATTTTTTATACCGTCCTTTTCTTTTCTTTTTTAAGGGATCTGATGAGGAGTCTGCCTAGGATCACTCCTGTGAATTTTCGTTTAAATCAGCTAACTGCTTTCTGAGAATATTTCAGTGGAAATTAGCCTCGCCGATAAAAAACAATGCTTTTTATCCGATTTCCCAAAGGAATATGATAAAGGATAATCAAGGGATAGTTCATTTGAAACGTCAGCTGGTTTCAAAGAAGATTCTAAATTTTCACTATACACAATATCAACTGGAATAAGCCCCACTTATAAAAGCCATGTTTTTTTATGCCATTAAAATTGTTTGAAGGGTCCGACAAAGGTTCGCCCAAGGATCATTCATTCTTATTGCACATTGTTGAAATCTATGCAGACACTTTCTGAGGAGATCTTGATATTGAAAATATACGGACGGGCGAGGGATAGACAAAACACCATTGCATTAGCCAACTGGCTAGCCAGTGGAGATACAGATTATTTACCAATCAAATCGTTCTGCTATACAGGAAGTGAATGTTGATCTCCAACATCAAGACCAAGCATTTCTGTTAGTTTGGCCACATAAACAAGTTATTCAAGCTGCTGTACAGCCGTAAAGGATATCGCCAAGTATGTTACTGGTAATTAAATCACCAAGCCCCACCCATTCCCCAACCACATACACTGTTGGCCCCGCCCATGGACTGCGCTAGGAAATTCCGCTTCGATATCAATCGGTGTTATTTTGCGAAATTCATGGCCAATGGCATGTAACAATTAAATAGACTGATCAAAATTCAAAGAAGTTGCAGAATCATCCAAGAATCATTTCTGTAAGCGTAAATTAAAATTTTGGTAGGGACCATAAGTTGATGCTACGACCAAATTTAAAAAGCCCAATCCCTTACAGTTTAGGAGGAAAAGATTTTAAAGAATTCTATAGAAATTCCTTTAGCTTACCATATCAACCATTATTTGTGGATAACAATTAATTCCTCGAAATATTTTAAGGGGATCACACCCAAGGATCGTTTCAGCAAAATTTCGTTGATATCCAATGGTTAATTCTGAAGATGGTTTTTTAAAGAATTCATTCTTTATTTCATGTTAATTCCAAATACCCACAATATAGGGCATATACCAGATGTATTTTGGTAGAGAGCCATGAGATGATGCTTCTCAGAAATTTGAAAGCTCTAGACCTTACGAAATAGGAGATTTTAAAATAATTCATTAGAAATTCATTTCGGTTGCATAGCAACCAGAGTTATTGATAAATTACCATTCCTTGAAATATTCTGGAAGCTCATCATTCAAGGATCATTTCACAAGATACTATTTGCCCTAAAGCGCTCACCGGAGATTAAGCACATGGGTATTAAACACAGAGTAAAAATCGAAGACTTCATGAGAGTCAGCACTGTCCTGGAAGTCTTATGTTATACGATTCTTTGGCCTATTGTTAAAGAATATCTTCTTTGTTGCTATGTAAATTGATGTGGGCTCTCGATGGGTCCAAAAACGGATTTCCCTCTTAATCTCAATGTAAACAGAAAGGATCCACAGGTGGAGTCCATGTATGACTAAATGGGTATTATATGAACAAATATTGTAAAAGTTCTCATACCCAATATCAAGTTCTAAAATTTCTGGTTTTGGCAGAAATTTCCTTCTTTCTTTGCCGTCTAAAATAGGGTGTGGGGTTGGTTGGGTTTATAAGATTTTCCACTATAATTCTATGTATATAAATAGCGTGCGCCCGGGAGGAGCTAAAATATATCTGAAGGAACATCACATGACCAACCTTTTATCGGCTTTATAAGGTTCTACTTACTAAATATTAATGCTCTACGATTTTTAAATAGGGTGTGCCCGGGTGAAGCCCAAATATGACCCGGAGGGTATCACATAAACAAACTCTGTACAGGTTCACTGGGGGATTCCAAATGTCAATACTGTAGGATTTCTGATTACAGAGATGTTGTTTGAAGTTTACCTTCTTTGTATAAATGTAAGATGGAGTGCTCCATGGCGGAGCTAAATATGATCCAATGGCATCATTTGAAAAAAAAAACTTGATAGATGACCCCTAGGAGGTCCTGCATACAAAATACCAAAGCTCTCTGTCGTCCGGTTTCAAAAGATTTTTAAAGTTTTCCTTCTTTGTTGTCATTGTAAAATGTGATGCGCCCGGGCGGAGCCCAAATATGACCAAAAGTGCTTTATTTGAATTAACTTGATAGATGTGCTGCATAAAAAATATTAAAGCTCTAGATCTTCTGGTTTTAGAGAAGAAGATTTTTCTTAAAGATTTCACAATCTCCCCCATTTGGTTGCCATGTCAATCAGAGTTATCGGTGGATTTCAATTATTTGAACAATTTTGGAAAAACTTCACCCAAGGAACATCCCTACCATGTATCATCAAGATTGGCGCACTGGTTCAGGAGAAAAATGCTTTAAGAAATTGTTGACAGACGCACTACGGCGACGCACGACGACATCGGTAATTGATTATAACCTAAAGTATTTTGATAGAAGACCATGAGGGCATGCCATATACAATATTTTAAAGATCTAGGTCTTGCCGTTTTAGAGAAGCTTTTAAAAGAATTTCTTAGAAATTCGTTTCGGTTGCCATGGTAACCAGACTGAGAGTTGTTTATAGATTTCCATTCCATGGAGTTGTTTGAAAGGCCATCACCCAAGGATAATTTCTGTAAAGTTTTATTGAAATCTGATGGGAAATTTAGGAGAAGAATTTTATTAAAGATTTTGTTCACAGAGAGACGGACAACGGACAAGGAGTGATCACGATAGCTTCCAAGGACACTTACCGCTCAGGTGAACTTAAATTCTGCTGACATGTTTAAGTACAATACAATCAAATACTCAGATTTTATTATTACTTTAAATACATTTACAAAGTAGTTCACATATACAGAAAAAAAATCAAGTGCACGTGACGAGACAAGACATTGCAAAATAGCTACAAGATTGAAGTCAAACTGTTGTTCTAAATACTTAGGTCTGATTCGTCCATAGAATGCATCTAAATTTAAACTTATAAGCGTTTTGATCAACACATAAAACGTCTACATTGTAATTGCATATCGAGGGTTAATTGCGATACTATTCTAAGTATCTCTACAATATATACACTTAGAACTGTATCACAATTAACCCTCGATATAGTTATTGGCGATAATTCTAATAGAAACACGGTTCTATATTGGAACTATGATGTCCACGTAACAGGTTTTATGAAGTATGACTTTCATAAATGATAATAAGATGACCTTGACTATTTTACAAGCTACTTGTGTGAATGGTAGGTACCTTCATCATGTCTATTATGATCACATTACCAGAAATGATTGTGACGTACAAGAAAATGAGTAAGTTTTTCAAGATTTTCAAGATTGGACAAATGAATTATAAAACAGTTTGCTTTGCTATTGCCAATGTGTTGCATTAAATTTTATGAATATTTGAAAAGATAACAACAGCAGAATTCTTCATGGTTCAAGATAGGAGGAGGTAGCTCTGTTCTGACATTATTTTCTACGCGAAGGGATATGTCATATTTCTACGGGTCAAAACCCTTATTTGCGGGTCAAACACAAGCCCTTTGACCATTCAATAAGGCACTTTTATGACACAATAATTTAATTGCTTCTTTCGTCTATCAAAAACGAGCGATCTGGTTGGTCGAAAATTTTAATTCATACCTCAATGAACAAATTTTGAGCACGCAGCCATTTTGTATGATTCCGCATAAAATAGTTCCATACAAAAAGTTATCAAAATTGTATTTTCGCTCGATGCTATCAAATTATAAGAAATGAAGAGAATACTTTTTGTTTTCATGGAGGTATGAACCGAAAAACCTAATCACACTTATGTATGAATCCGCTTCGCGTATTCATACAGTGCGATTAGTTTTTCGGTTCATACCTCCATGAAAACAAAAATATTCCATTCATTTCTTAAATAAATAGATATTGATGTCTGTTGTTGGCATGAAGAAACAAAAGCACGCATGTAGATGCCAACACACGGCTATTTAAGTATCAGATAGGGTGTAAAATTCCAATGTCGAAAATAATAAGTTTGGACATAATTTGTTATGAAATGCATTTAGAATTACCTTGTTGTAATAGATTGGTTTTTTTTTGGTTTTTTTTTATATAACATTTATTCCGAGTTTTAGCAGAATGTGCTCTGTACTATGAGAGATATTATAAAATGTCATAATTATCGGATAATGAGGAGAACACAGAAGCTGATGCAGACAATGATCTGGCCACAGCAATATCCCCGGTTTTCTCCTAAAACAGCCGAGCTAAAAATCTTAATACCAATAAATAATATCACAATATTCATTATAAGAAACTGCACACTGTCTCGATAAAGAAACTGTTTTATTACGGTTGTTTTCTTCCTAATTCTTCCTATGATAATCATTTCACTATGAATGCGCTGCTCCGTGGATTTTTTTACTGTAAACTTTTTTGTTTGACATAAAGCAAATGTATAAGAAACCAATTATCAACAGAAAAACATGGTCGTAGTGGCTGATACCAACCGATGATCAATAATGATTTTAAACCAACATTCCAAGACTGTACCTTGGTGCTGTAGAGTACAAACATACGTAATGTAGAGCAGATACGCCTTTCACAGTGTTATTGCTATAGTCCTAATCTTAGAGTGGTCCAAATCGAAAGAAGCTGCAGAAGACATTTTCAAATTGAAAGAATTTCAAATTTTTCGTCTATAAGATAGAAACATAGTGGATAATGAATACATTGCTTGTAACAAGCAATACCTTCATTTTCCACAATGTTTTCCGAAACTTTTTCTCTTTGGGCGCGTCTAAAAGCGTCCTTGTTCAAACACAATCACACTTTTTGACACCCATCAAGAAAAAACATTTGAAAAATGTTTTAGAAAACATTAAGGACAAAAAAAGAAATAGCTTGCTATAAGCAATTTCTTCAAATCAGCTATAAGCAATTTCATCCCTAACAGGCAAAGATTTTCCAAAATCCAACAACTTGAATTTGTTGTCTGCAACTTGTTTCAGTTTGGACCAGTCTAAAATTGTGTTGTGTGGTAATGGGTTAATGTTGATGGTCACATAACCAACTCCCAGACACAACTTTTAGACTAGATCAAATCAAAGGGCTAGAGCAAGACATTTCAATGAGAAAGGAAATCTGGTGATGTGATCATGAAACTATTTCAAATACCACGAGATTAGACCACTCTATAAATAATATAATTAGCAGTAAAAACAAGAAGCCCGTGAGGGCCTGAGACGCTCTACTGGTTATCAAGTTTCCATTAAAGAAATCTGATATTTAAGGAAGTTAATTACTCAAAGAAGAATGCATGAAGCAAAAATACAGGACTTTATCCCCTTTATCATTTTGAGCAACAATCCCCAAGGTCCCTTTTCCTGTGTTTCATGACAGATCCACTCCAATTCTAAAAGGAAGTTACCTTATGACCCTACAATCATCCCCTGAAATTTTCATTAGAATCTGACAATAATTGTGGACATAAACAGGATTGTTTTGAATGAAAATCAATAAGGCCCCTTTTCCTGTGTTTTCTGGTGGATCCATTTTAATCCAAAAGGAACTTTCCTTACAAACCTACAATTGTCCTGTGATATTTAAAAGACAATTTGATAATGATTGTAATCTTCATCACATACACAAGAATGTTTTGAATGATAATCTGTAAGGCCCTTTTTCTTGTGTTTCAAATGCCACAATTATTCTATGCATCTTTGAAGAGAATCCGATAAAACTGTTGACTTTATTGTGTTAACAATGATATTAAAATCAAGTTTTCATAAGCCCCTTTTCACGTGATATTTTACTGTTGGTTTTATCATTCTGTGAAAGTTAAAAGTGAATCCTATGGTTGTTTTGAATGATAATCTGTAAGGCCCCTTTTCCTGTGTTTCGAATGCCACAATTATTCCATGCATCTTTGAAGAGAATCCAATAAAACTGTTGACTTTATTGTGTTATCAAAGATATTAAATTCAAGTTCTCATAAGGCCCTTTTCCCATGATATTTTACTGTTGGTTTTATCATTCTGTGAAAGTTAAAAGTGAATCCGAAAAAATATTGGGAATTCATTATGATTACTAGAATATTTAAAAAAAAATAATATGTCCCCTTTTTACATGATACTTGATGGATTGTACCCAGTTCTGAAAAGAACCATTTAAGTATTTGTACAATCATTCTGTGAAATTTTGAAGTGAATCCGATGAAATCAAGGGACATCATTGTGTTACCCAGAATATTTAAGAGAGTTTTTCATAAGGCCCCTTTTTATGTGACACTTGCCATAGTCAGATCCACTGTCATAATCAACAATTGGAATGATGGTACAATTAATCCGTTTAATCTGTGGAATTTATTGTGTTTATGAGTTTATAATCTTAAGAGGGCCCCTTTTCTCATGATACTTTACAGAACAAACCAAATTTCAAAAGGAACAATTCTAATGAAGGTACAATCATTCTTTAAATGTTAAAGAGAATCAATGAAAACAGTGGACTGAATTGTGTCAAGAATTTTTGTTACAAAATTTTCATAAGGCCCCTTTTTCCGTGAAACTTATTAAATCAGACCCAACATACAAAGGAACAATCCTAATGATAGTTTGAAGAAAATGATAAAGACTGAGGACTTTATTGTAATAATGATGTTTGTAATAAAATTTCTATAGGGTCATTTTTCTTGTGTCACTTAACCAATCAGACCTAATTTACAAAGGAACAATCCAAATGATGGTACAATCTTTCTTTTAAAGTTTGAAGAGATTCTGATAAAGACTGAGGGCATTGTTGTGTTAATGAGGATTTGGTAATAATTGTGCATACAGCCCCTTTTCCTATGATACTTGATAGATCATACCCAATTTCAAAAGGAATAAACTTTATTTTGGTACAATCATTCTGTGAAAGTTTGAATTGAAACTGATGAAAACTGTGGACTCTAGAGTTTAGAACAGGATTTTTTAATTATATTTTCATTAGGCCCCTTTTCCCATGTTTCTTGGCAGATCTGACTCAATTTCAAAAGGGCTGATCCTTATAATGGAACAATCATTCTGAGAAATTTTGAAGAGAATCCGATGAAAATTGTGGACTCTAGAGTGTTAACGAGGATTCTTAATGGAATTTCAATCAAATTTTCATTTGGCTCCTTTTCCAACGCTTCTTGACGGATCACACCAAATTTTAAAAGGAACAATCCTTATGGTGGTACAATCATTCTGTGAAAGTTTTAAGAGAATCTGATTAAAACTGTGGACTCTAGAATGTTAACAAGGACCTTTTAATTAAATTTTAATTAGGCCCCTTTTCCCATGTTTCTTGACAGTTTGAACCAAATTCCGAAAGGAACAATCCATTTGTAATAATCATCCTGTGAAAGTTTGTATGGAATCCAATGAAAACTGTGGACTCTATTTTGTTTTACGAGGATTGTTTTATCAAATTTTCATTAGGCCCCCTTTTCCAGTGGTCTTTGACTGATCATACCCAATTTTGAAAGGAACAACAATCCTTTTGATGGTACAATCATTCTGTGAAAGTTTGAAGAGAAACAGATGAAAACTGTGGACTCTAGAGTTTTAAAGAACATCTTAAAAACTAAATTTTAATTAGTCCGTTTTTCCATGTTTCTTGACGGATCATACCCAATTTTAAAGGAACGATCCTTATGATGGTGCAATTTTTCTATGAAAGTTCGAAGATAATCCATGAAAACCATTGACTCTAGATTATTAATGAGGATTTTTTTTAATAAATTTTCCCCTTTTCCTGTGTTTCTTGATGGATCATACCAAATTTTGAAAGAAACAATCCTTGTGATAGTACAATCATTCTGAGAAATTATAAAAAGAATCCGATGATAACTGTGGAGTACAAAGTGTTAACGAGAATTTCTTAATAGATTTTTCATTTAAATTTTAAAAAGGCCCCTTTTCTCGTATTTCTTGACAGATCATATCTGATTCCAAAAGGAACAATCCTTATGATGGTACAATCATTTTGTGAAAGTTTGAAGAGAATCTGATGAAAACTGTGGACTCTTAAGTGTAAACAAGGATTTTTTAATTATATATTCATTAGGCCCCTTTTCCCATGTTTCTTGATGGATCATACCCAATATCGAAAGGAACTATCCTTATGATGGTACAATCATTCTGTGAAAGCTTGATGAGAATCCTATGAAAACTCTGGACTCTAGAGTGTTAACAAGGATTTTTTAATTATATATTCATTAGGCCCCTTTTCCCATGTTTCATGACTTATCATACCCAATTTTGAAAGGAACAATCCTTATGATGGTACAATCATTCTGTGAAAGTTTGAAGGGAATCCGATGAAAACTGTAGACTCTAGAGTGTTAACAAGGAAAAGTTTAACTGATGGAAAACAGATGGAAGTCGGACAGGAAAAAAGCCATCGCAATAGCTCTTGTGGCCTTTAGCCAGTAGAGCTAAAAATCGTAGTGAAAGGAGACTGTGTTTGTATAATACAATTTTCCTTTTATTGTAATATTTTGACTTACTTATTGATTTATAAAGACATTACTTATATTTGAATTCTGTAACTTCATTTGCTTTGATTGATTTAAAACATTGACAAAAATTTCAATTGAACACAATAATTACTTATATTTTGCGCTTATGACATTGTAGGCACTTAGAGCTCTATACCAATGAGAGATTCAGGATTATTTTAAATGAGGTTTAAACATACCAATGGAGGAGTATTTACCAATTATTGCCAATTTCTTATTTACGTAAGAAAAAATACCTTTTCCCATACAAACCTGGGATTTTACAAAGCTGTGATTTTATACTTGAGAAAACATTGTGAAAAAAGAAGAAATTGCTTGTAGCAAGCAATTTCTCCATTTTCCGCAATATTTCTACCACACACGATGGTTTCATTTCAAATTGCATCCAATTTACCGTGTCATCTGAAACCTCTTTCTAATCGGACCAGTGGTAATTTTTTAAAACAAAAAACAATAGCAAATTCAGGTTCAACAATTTGAATACAGAAAGGGAGGAGGTCACATGAATACCCAAAACTGTCACTGTACACTACCTAAATGGTATTGTAAATAATGCATCCCTATATAATATCCAGTCGTTCAGCTGGTATATCTCAAATTAAAGCCAATCACTCAGAGTATTTTTGTTGAAGACATGGTATTTTCAGATATTTTGAGGGTCAAGGCATGTGTCAAAATCAACTCCATTAAAGCAAATATAATCTTTTAAAACTTTTGGCAATGACAGTTTGTTTACTCCATAGAAAACATTGCACTTTTCATCGAAACTTTCCCTTATGGATATTCTACAGATATGTTTCAATGAAGGAGGGTTGGTTTTTAAATTTGTAATAAATGAAATGAAATCCCTTTTTTCGTTTATGTTCTCCTGTAGTCCCCAATATTTGAATGGAAATTCTGTGTTATTAATTAAATCCAAAAGTGCCTCATATTCCTCTACTAAAAATTGTATAAACCTGCTGATATCTGTATCATAGATATCTTTTCCACACATTATCAAACTTTTCAAACACCTGTCGTGATAAAGAATAATAAGCTTGCGACTGTATATGTCCATGAATGGTGATGCTCTAAACATTAGTTGTTTCATTGTTGGCATTATAGACTCCCAGGTACAACAATCATGCACTGTTCTTTCAATCAATGGATTATAGGTAAAATCTCCACACCTTGTCACTGGAAGTAACTTTAAAAAGATATCACACTGATTTCTAGTGCAAGCAACAACAAGAGGAGTATTACCACGTTTATTTTTAACACTTGGATCTGCTCCTGCAGCTAACAAGATGTCTATCATCTCTGTATATCCATATTTTGCAGCTAAGTGGAGAGGTGTATATTTACGGTATTGTGTAAATTGATGGTTAGGATCTACCCCACTCTTCAGTAAAATCTCTAATTCTGCTATATTGTTTGATTCTACGGCATCTTTTAGCCTCTGTATTGGAGTTCTGGACTCATGTGCAAGGGAAGAAACTTCCATCTAAAATAAAAGAAAGAATTACAAATATATATTTCTGTGAAGAAGGCATGTTCTCTGGGTGATTCCAATACATCAGGTATCCTTATTTCACCTAATAAACTTGCCGAGGTGCAGTGCAAAAAGCCATATGGGGGAGGACACACCCATTTACCTAGATTCTGCCAGTCTTCCAATAAACTGATTTGTTTATAGATATAGATATCTACCTTAATTTCTGAGATGATGTGTCTGTATATTTACTAGGTCGAATGTCCCTGTTCACTTGTCTAGTTTTGTTGTACTCTTATTACAATTTTTTATAGCAACAGCTTGACTTATTGAAATGTTCCATTTTGGTACAGTGAATATTTAGAAGATTATGATTAATTTCAAAGGTAAAATGTTGTATATCCGTTTTTTTATGAGATTGAAACTTGATCTGACATTTTGTGTCTATGTGTTTTTGTGTGTTTTTTTTTCAGTCAATGGATATAATTTCCCTTCAATTTCACTTCATTGTCAGTCTATTATAGCTTCAGTTGTAACAGTTGTCTTTGATGTAAATAGAAAAACTTTTAATTCGAATTGTATTGATTTATCTCTGAGGGTCTCTTGTATGCCCAAGTATATTCTTCAATTCTATTCCAAGAAATCAAAGATGGCTACCACCGTTTTTCGCATGCCAGAATTGTTGAAAAAAGTTGAGTCCAGATTCTCTTGTTATAAATGGATACTTCCCTGATATTTACTGCAACAGTATAAAACATGGGAGATCTTTGTGGATTTAAATAAAAAAAAACTAACACTGCAAATTTTTCATGTCTGCATGGGCCGGAAGCGGAAGTCTATCTATTAGGGAAGTAGATTTATAAGGTGAAATATGGTATGCCTATCCATGGATTTCTTGGCAGAAATTTAAGAATGCAGCATATTTCCCTGCAATTAAATTTGTGAATGTTATACAGCTAATACTGAGCCAATAATGAATTTATAAATCTAAACTTAATTCTGTTGCTCTCATCTGTAGATTAGGTACACTTCCTTTATTTACAATGGTCTTTGGTTATAGTGTAGTAGTAGTAGTACTTTGTTGTTTATGATCAGGTCTTCTTTTAACCCATTCCCACATGATAAAACTTTAGACAAGTCCAAATTTAAAGAAGTTGCAGACAGCAATTTAAAGTTGGTGAAATCTTTATAATCTTTGTATATTGGGGAAGAAAACATTGTGGATAATGAAGAAATTGCTTGTGACAAGCAATTTCTTCATTTTCCACAATGTTTTCCAAAGCTTTCATACTAAGAAGCGTTTAAAAGCGTCAGTGTGTGGGAATGGTTTATTTATCTACCATTTGTGGAGTTAGGATAATATGAGAAGAAGATAATGTCCTCTTTTGAAGAGCATATTCTGATAAATAACAGTTTTCTGTTTCTTCTGAAAAATCAATGAAATAAAATGCAAATATCCAAAGTCTTAGATGTATTCAAAATAAAGATTGCATTCCTTTAGAGAATTTTTATTTTTCCCTGTTTTTCCTTATCTTCAAGAAAGTAAGAAAATGAACTTCCATTAATATAGGAAACCTAATCCATGAAAAGACCAAATATTTTGATTGCGTCTTTCTTTAGTACTAACACCTACTGTTGCCATCAATCAAAGCAATAGAATTTTAAGGACAAACATTGTTTCCACTTTACATAGATAACGTTCTTTTGGAAAATATAGAGAATAGCATATCAATTAGCATTTGGTCATACCAAGGGCGGCGATCATTCTACTTATCTAACCCTTGGCACATTGAATAGAGAATTTCTGTACGCATGATCTCACAGATCAGAAAACGAGGCTGGCTATTTGGGAGGTTTCTTACAAATCAGGTTAAAAAGGGGTGGAGTCTCATAATACAGTCTCCTTGTCCACAGGCCCTGAGGCTATAATTGTCTACAAGATGTGCACAGTTGCATGTTTAACTCTTTCCTTGGTTTCTAACATCTAATCTTTGGGAACAATTAACGCAAAATGCATCTTTATTAAGTAATATTTTCGCTAATTTTAATAACTGCTTTTTTGTTAGATGAGTAAACATGATTTTGTATATCTAATCAAAATTTATCACAATTTAGCTTTTTCCTTGATAACAAATTTGACAAAATTTAAATTACATTTTAAAGTAAATGTAAATCCCTGTCAAAAAGGATGACTGATAGAAATATTAAGAAAACTTAAAAAAATAGTCAACACAAGCAAGTTTAACTTTCTTACAGCGTCTAGTTTAAATAAATACAATATCCTAACTATATTATTTTTTTCAGACGTCAAAATAAATTTATTGTATTGTTAATGGGCTTATTGCTGTGAGGGTTTGAATAAAAACAAAAACTTCGTCAGATGTTGTAGCTGTAGGTGATATATCAAACTGACGGATAATTAACATTGTATGCAGATATTTGCGAATACGGAGGATAATGAGTTAACCCATTACCAGATGGTAAAATTTTAGACTGGCTCAAATTCAAAGAAGTTGCAGACGACAAATTAAAGATGATGAAATTTGGAATTTTTCAAACTCTCTTGAAAATGTTGTAGAAAATGAAGAAACTGCTTGTTATAGGCAATTTCTTCATTTTCAACAAGGTTTTCTAAAGCTCTTTTCTTAAGGGTGTCTACAAGCGTCACTGAGTCGGATAGGATTAATAAATATCCAGAAATTTTGCAAAAAGAACGTCCATTTTTCCCTATACTCTGAAAAATTCGAAACCATTCTGTTTATCAGTTCAATCTTGAAGAGAATTTATAGACATTATAATCCGCCCCTACAGATATACGGAGTTCTCTCGAAAACTGCCCTTTAAATAACTCCCTTGATTAGAAAGGGTATTTGATTCAAAGAATGTATAAGGTTTGTGACTAGATGCTCCTATTTCCATCAGAAGAAGATTTCATAGCTGGATTTCTTACATAGAAATCCGAGAGATCTGTTATTTTCGATACACATAGCTATAAAAATTTTGTTTGTATTCTCTTTCGTCCTGAATTTTTTTTCTGTAAAGGGTTTAATGGTAAGTTAATTTTAAAAATTAACAATATCATGCCATAAACTCATGTTTTAACCAAAATGACTTACACACTTATATTCGGTATCTTTGATTGCGCAACAGTCCATGGGTGGTATTTTAGAAATACATCTCATAATGATCTACTATTTGCTTTGATTTTCAACCGACTGCCCAGATGTTCTCTTTTTACAATGACCAAGGAAGTCGTTTGACTAAAATTCATCTAGTTCTAAGGACTGAAAGAAATTGAGATTGAATACACAAGCTGACAAAACATTTTTTAGATACTTTGAAACAATTTCTTTTTCACATTAAATCTAAAATATTGTATCAATTTAATGGGTTAACACATTCAAAATGATTGTCTTAGTTTGATCTAATTTACACTTTTTACAGTTCATCTTTTTTCTAATAACTGATTCACATTTTCATTTTTCTCGTATTTTTTGAAAAATAAATACATGTATGATATTAAAGATGATTCTAAAGCTTCAAGAAGCATTTCGTCAGTTTGTGACATAACTTTCTACGCTACAGCTTATACTGCTGTAGTTACGGGGTTTGTGAAATTAATATACCAAAACCAAAATAAATTGGAGATTTGCATTAAAATGACGATCAAGGTAGCGGGAGCAAAGTGTTAGTTAGGCATGTAGGCAGTATAGAGCATCTTATCACGTGACCAGAGGGAATAAGTTTTACCAAAGACATACATAAGAAGCCCTCCGATTTGCAGTCACAGAAATTGCGTTAGACATTTTGGATTGGTAGATATATTCAAATCATATGGATGAAAATGAAAAGGCGAAATAAAAACCACAGGCTTCCAGTATACTCATACCCAAGTTAACTTGCACTCAGGTCAAATAGTACTCAATTTGGCCAACTCATACCAATATTTTGGTCATTTGTTACCCTAAGTGAAAATAGTGGACTATGCTTGTACCCATTTAGTGTTTTATTATATCTTCACTAAAATTTGAGACTGGTACAGGCTAAATGAAAACCTTTGCAGAGGTCTGACAACAATGCAAAGTGACTTACATTTTAAAACAAATGAGAATATTACTTAAAAAGTATTTTTATTTGACCTTGACCATGATTCAATTAGAGCAGGTCTCAAAATTTAATTGTGTTGAATTGGGTACAAAAACAAACAAACAATTAACAAAGCATATAATTTTGCTCCATTGTATGTCGGGAAAGGAGAACTTGCTACATACATAATATTCCTCCTTTATTTAGAACTTTTTTGTTTCCTATTTGGCTTTTTAAAAAAGTTCTAACACACCTTAGAATCTGATAACTGATTTTATCTATTTTTTCTTTCTTTTCACCATCCTATAACGGGGCTCTGCAGACTCTAAGAATATGGGGAGAAGTGGGAGAAGTTCTTCAAAAGAGGGAGAAGTGGTGAGTCTTTCAGGAGAAATGGATCTCGTTAAAAAGCAAATTTTTGCCGTATTCCTTATTTATTTAAAAAGGAAAATAAAAAAAGCTTTACAACCAAGTAGCTGCATATTTTGTTTTATGTAGTTTGCAGTTAATATTAAAGTATTTCTCAGTCTTTCTTTCAGTCCTTATTACAGAGATCTTATTCCTGTGAACAAATATTTTTGTCCTCTTTCTTCAGGTTCAAGAATATAGGAATCTGATTCTGAATTTAATTTTCTTGAATATTTCATATACAGATGGTATTATAAATATCAAAAGTTATAATAATCAATAATTGAAAAGAGAGTATAGGTGGTCTGAACTAACAACAAGAGGCCAATGAGGGCCTGAGAAGCTCTACTGGTTATCAAGTTTTCCGTTAAAGATATCTGATATTTAAGGAAGTTAATTACTTAAAGAAGAATGCATAAATGGAAAAAAAAAATGGACTTTATCCCCCTTATTATTTTGAGCAACAATCCTCAAGTCCCCTTTTCCACTCCATTTCCAATAGCAAGTTACTGTATCATGACCCTACAATCATCCTGTCAAATTTGACATCACAATCTGACAATTAATGTGGACTTTATCACATAAACATGATTGTTTTGAATGAAAGAATGAAAATCCATTAGGCCCTTTTTCCTGTATTTTCTGATGGATCAATTTCATTCCAAAAGAACTTTCCTTACAACCCTACAACTGTCCTGTGAAAATTAAAAGACAATCTGATAATGATTGTGAACTTCATAACATACACAAGAATGTTTTGAATGATAATCTGTAAGGCCCCTTTCCTGTGTTTCGAATGCCACAATTATTCCATGCATCTTTGAAGAGAATCTGATAAAACTGTTGACTTCATTGCGTTAACAAAGATATTAAAATCAAGTTCTCATAAGGCCCCCTTTCCTGTTATATTTTCCTGTTGGTTTTATCATTCTAAGAAAGTTTAATGTGTATCTGATGAAATATGTGGACTTCATTATGTTTACTAGAATATTTTAATAAAAAATTCACATGACCCTTTTTACATGATACTTGATGGATTGTACCCAGTTCTGAAAAGAACCATTTAAGACATTGTACAATCATTCTGTCAAATTTTGAAGTGAATCCTGTGAAATTAAGGGACATCATGGAGTTAACTAGAATATTTAAGAAAGTTTTTCATAATGCCCCTTTTTATGTGACGCTTGCCACAATTAGATCAACAAAATCAACAATTGTAATGATGGTACAATCAATCTGTGTAATCTGTGGAATTTATTGTGTTAATGAGTTTATAGTGAAATCTTCAAAGGGCCCCTTTTCCCATGATACTTTACAGAACAAACCAAATTTCAAAAGGAACAATGCTAATGAAGGTACAATCATTCTTTAAAAGTTAAAGAGAATCAATGAAAACAGTGGACTGAATTGTGTCAAGAATTTTTTGTAATAAAATTTTGAATTTCATAAGGCCCCTTTTCTCGTGAAACTTAACAAATCAGAACTAATGTTGTACAAAGGAATAATCCTAATGATAGATAGTTTGAAGAAAATGATAAAGATGAGGACTTTATTGTGATAATGATGTTTTCGTAATAAATTTTTCATTAGGCCCCTTTTCTTGTGTCACTTGACCAATCAGACCAAATTTACAAAGGAACAATCCAAATGATGGTAAAATCATTCTATTAAAGTTTGAAGAGATTCTGATAAAGACTGAGGACATTCTTGTGTTAATGAGGATTTGGTAATAATTTTTCATACAGCCCCTTTTCCTATGATACTAGACAGATCAGGCCAAATTGGGGTCATACTAAAACAAGCCCTACAGAGATTTATAGCCCTACAGATGCCCTATGGAATTTGTACACGCCCTACGAGTATATGAGTGATAATGGTGTATAATTTTTGGTTAATATGATTGAAATTAACATTTTCTTTTCTATTTCAAAATACGTTCTGTGAATTTTTCTTATTTATGATGATTTTGGTGTTTACAATTGACGAAACCTGACCGGAAGTAACTTGAGGAAACTGACGACCCTTTAATCAGATACCCCTCAAATCTACAGTCAAATTCCTATTAAAATACTTATCCCCGTAGTTAGAAAAGGAATCGGTTTATTATATCAATTTTTTCAGATTTATCTTCAGGTTATAAATGATTATTCGAGTCGAAATTTTAAAGACAAGGGAGGCAACTCAATTTAGCAAAGGCTAGAAGCCTATAGGATGGGAGATTTAGTTACCAAACAACAAAATTGCAAAGATGTTGCCTTGCCAAAGATAATTCAAAGCTTGTTCAAATTTCAAGTGTCTGATAATGTAGACAATGTGAGAAAGGTAGAAATTATTTGTTACATAAAATTTCCCCTTTTCTCACAATTTTTTCAAATGTAAACCCCTTTCAATTGTTTTAAAACTAGTCCAAATCGAAAGAGGTTGCTGATGACAATGAAAATTGGATGCAATTTGCAATGAAATGATCCTATATGGTAGAAATTATTGTGGAAAAAGGTGAAATTGCTTGTCACTAGCTATTTCCTCTTTTTCCTCAATCTTTTCTCTCAATGTTTTCTCAAGTACAATAGCAACTTAACCCATTCCAACTCAATCCCTCCTTTTTACGCCCTTCAAGAAAAAAGCTTTGGAAAACATTGTGGAAAATGAAGAAATTGCTTGTATCAAGCAATTTCTTCATTTTCCACAATATTTTCTATCCAAAAAAGTGAAAAAATTTAAAATTCCATCAAGTTGAAATTGCCGTCTGCATCTTCTTTCAATTTGGACCAGTCTAAAATTTTGTCAAGTGGGAATGGGTTAAAATCCCTGGTTTGTACCGGAAAGGGTTAAGTTCCTGTATTGTTTCATGCGGGATTGCTAAATCAGTAGAAGACAGTATTATTTGAGGGTTTTTAAGGTTTTTTTGTACTTGTTGCATATGACATGATGAACAAAATACTTAACTAGGCTTAAATGTTTTGATTGTCAAGTGGCTATACATTTTGGACAATATTTGCAATTGACTTAATACTGTGAAAAATATAATGGAAATATTTTTTTCTGTAGATCTCTTAGCCATCAATCCATCTGTTTATAATTCTGTTTTGCAGGAATCAAAACATGAATACTTTTTCTCTCAAAAATACTAATACGTAGACTGGTATTTGCTTATGAATTTGTTGGGCCTTCAATTGAACGATAGGGTGTTCCGTCAAGTACCTCCGGTCAAATTATGTGATATTATAAACATCAATATCTTAAGGAAAACAGCAAAATTCACATAATTCTTTTTGAAGTAAGAAAAAAAAGTTATTTTCAATCCTATTAACTAATAATGATTCACTATTATAGCTCCTATACTCGTAGGATGTGTACAATTTCCATAGGGCTATAAATCTCTGTAGGGCTGGTTTTAGTGTGACCGCCAAATTGGGGAAAAAAAAATTCAGGTATAACCTGCCAGTAATACCCGAAAGAGGAGTTGGGCAGTATATATAAATAGATATATATAGATGATGGTACAAACATTCTGTGAAAGTTTGAACAGAATCCGATGAAAACTTCGGACTTTATCTTGGTGTTAAGATTTTAAAATAGAAGTTTCATAAGGCTGCTTTCCCTGTGATACTCGAAGAATCAGATATCATGTCAGCATTAAAAATCGTAATTATTGTTCATGATGGAACAATCATTCTGTGAAAGGTACGAGTTGAACTGGGTACAAGTTGACCGGTTTCTAAAACTCACACATGTACAGTACTTTACCTTTCAAAGGGATCTATATCTTTATACTTTTTTTACTGTTAATATTTGTATGTATGAGCTAGATAATTAAAGCCCCAAATGGAGAAAATTGAAGTCCGATTTCCCTTGGGTTTGTTGTTGTGGTGGTGGTTGTTTACAAAATGGTAGTCTGGGATTTCTATGAAAGAAGTAGACTGGATTCTCTAAAAGAATTCTTTTTTTCCCAGTAGACCGGTACCGCTGTCGACTTTAACAAAGCCTTAATTTAATCTATCTTTCCCAGTAGACCGCGGCCATAGTGCTCACAGTTGGTATTGTGTCGAACACCTGATGATAGGGACCCGGATTCGATCCGGTCGCGGCTTTTGTCTCCCACTAATGGGTGTGTAATAGTAAACCTAAACCTAAGTGGAATGAGCAGCTGGAGGCTCGGAAAGGATGTATTGATAGTACTGGTGCATACCAGAAACCCATGATTAGGTGCTCAAGCTCGATATGACTGAAAAACTGTCTGTGATCAGTTATAGACCATATACCAAATGAACTTGTCTATCTATATATACTGCCCAACTCCCCTTTCGGGTATTACTTGCAGGTGCGCGTCTGTGCTGGTATAAAAACTGTTAGTCATTGGTTAGGGTGCAATATTTTAAAAGTATTGTGAGTGTTAGATTAAAAGAGCTGATAAAACATATTTTTGGTCATTCAGGGACGGCTCACTATCTGAAAAGAATCGAGATTCTTTTTGAACGCTGCAATATCAGGCTGCTGTACAATTGTTTCTGGTAGGCTGTTCATTTTATCACTGTGTAGGGGAAAAAAAGAATATTTAAAGTAGGCTGCATTTGTGTGGATCTGTCTGAAAGATGATGTGTGCACATGTCGGGTGGTCCTCACTGGTCTTTCGAGATAAGCTGGTACTCGCACTGCAACAAAATTATTAACGATCTATAAAACATGGTGACTCTGGAAATGTCTCGTCTGTATTGAAGAGTTTCCCAACCAAGCTCCTGCATGCACTGTCATAATAAGAGAAATTATTTGAACCCATCTTGCCGCTCTACGTTGTACTTTTTCCACTCTATTGATATAGATTATTGTGTATGGGCTCCAAACTGTTGATGCGTATTCTACCTGGGGTCTCACTAAAGTTTTATACGTTATTTCTTTGATCTTCTTATTTTTGGTCTGGATGTTTCTGCGGAGAAAACCTAAAGTTTTATTAGCATTTGATGTTATATTATCAATATGTTTGTTCCAGGAAAGATCTCCAGATAATGTAACTCCCAGGTATTTGGCATTGTCCACAGTCTCTAATAATTGTCCATGTAACCTGTAACCAAAGGAAATCTTTTTCTTATTTTTAGTAATATTTAGGACAATGCATTTGCTGGGGTTAAACTCCATTTCCCACTTTTTCTCCCACTGCATTAACTTGTCTAGATCTTCTTGTAGGGCCAAACAGTCTTGCCTGTTGTTTATAGCTAAGTAAACAGCAGTGTCATCTGCAAACATACGAACTTTGGATTTGATGTTATTTGGAAGGTCATTTATATACAAAAGAAACAAAAGAGGGTAAAGTACAGATCCCTGAGGTACTCCAGACGTGACTGGTACTTCTGAAGAGCATCCACCTTCCAAGACTACTTTCTGTTTTCTGCCTATTAGACAAGATTTAATCTACAAAAGGGTAGCATTGTTAACACCATGTTCCTGCAATTTATACAAAGTTTTAAGAGGCTAACTTTGTCAAAAGCCTTGCTGAAGTCTTATAAAACTAGATCAATTTGTTTTCCTTCAGTCAGGTTTCTGGCAAGATGGTCGGTCAGTTGAAGTAGCTGAGTTTCGCATGAACGGCTTTTTCTAAAACCATGCTGCAAGTCATAAAGGACATTATTGTTGTAAAAATGTTCAGTTAGATTTGAGGCTACAATATGTTCTAGAACTTTACACAATATACATGTTAAAGATATAGGTCTGTAATTTGCAGGATCTTCTTTGTTTCCTTTCTTGAAGAGTGGAGTCACGTTTGCTTTTGTCCAAACCTGGGGGAGAGTGCCTGTGTCTAAGGATTTCTGAAAGAGAATTTGTGAAATCGGGGAAATTTGATAACATAAGTTTTTTAGTACAAGAGGTTTTGTGAACTTCGTTTGCATTAGGCCTTTGGGTAACCCGAGACTTGCGGAGTTCAGTACAACCAAACCATGTTAGCATATTGAACACAACAGCGTCTAAGAATTATTCAAAACAAATACTTGAACAGCAACAAAATCGGAATATGATACCGGAACCAATATAACGCGACAACATGAAAGCCTGACAGATGTAACCGCCGGATGTCACATAATGAGTACTAACACGTAATCATAGTTTACGTTACGTTATTTACGAAAGTATTTAGAGAGATATTATAACAGATATACATCTATTAACACGCTTACAATTGACCAATCGAAGCGGTCAATCAAATGACCAGTCAACCAATGAAATCATTCATAGAGACTGGAAGTGGAATTTGAACTCCGATATTAGCCGCAATAGCGACATAAGCGTCGTTCATACAGCTCAGTCGAGATGTAGTTACGACGTCTTTTTAGCCTCTGTATAAAATCAACCTGTTATTCCGCTCCATGTACACTCCACCAACTGCTTGAAAATATATACGAATCAAAACGTCTCTAGAGTCTCTAACGTCACAGCATCTGTGCCTAGTAGGCCTATCTTGTAATATGATATCATAAGCTTTTTGGTAGAGTATGCTATAACAGTCCTCGTTTTAACTTGGAATGATTAGAAACTTGAACAAGGTAACTTCAGCAACAAAATGGAATTTTATAACAAATAATTAAACGTTAGGTTTTGCAAATACCGTGAAAAATCAAGGTAACTTCAGCAACAAAATTGAGTTTTAGAACAAATAATTAAATGGTAGGCTTTGCAAATACCGTGACAAATTCCAAAATGAAAACGAAAACGACAGACAAGAGGACCATGATGGTCCTAAATCTCTCACCTGAGGCATCTGCAAATCACAGCACTTTTTTGTATAAAAAAGACGCTACTTGAGCAAATAAGGGTATACCTATAACCTGCCATGGCAATTTCCTGAGACTTTAACTGTTGCTTTGTGTTTGTAAGCCTATGCTTCACATAAATGTTACAGGTTAGTATATTGTCAGTGATATCTGCTGACATTTTCGGCCAAAACATCTTTTGCTCGGCTTATACATTTGTCTAGTCCCATATGACCAGTATGCAGAATTCCCAATATTTCTTTTCTCATTTGTCTAGGTATAACAATTTTCTCACCGCGAAAAACAAAATTGTTGTGAACAGAAATCTCAACCCTATAAATCCAGAATTCTATGATATTGGAAGAACAATCTGATCTCAGGTCAGGCCATCCTTGTAAAATAACCTGTATGAGAGTTTGATATTGAGGATCATTTTTCGTCATTGTTTTGAATTGTTCAAGTTTTCTGTTACTTATTCTTAAAGATGACAAAACAGTATGAGTATGTAACTCAATGTTTTCGAATAACTCTGATGATGTATCATGGAAATATTTTCGAGATATGAGATCTCCGGCAGATATTTCTTTTCCTGGTACATACTTAACACCAAGGTTAAATTTTTGCAATTCTTTGTAATCTCTGTGAAGCATTGCACAATGATTTTTTTCATAATTAAGCTTAAGGGTTTGTAGTCAGACTCTACTATAACCTTTTGTACCGTAAATATACTGGTTTAAACGCCTACACGAGAATAAAATTGCAAGCATCTCTTTCTATCTGCGCAATATTTGATTCTTGCAGCATAAAGGACAGGTTTTCCCTTTTGTAAAAGTACACTTCCTAGTCCATTTTGTGATGCATCGCATTGGATTGTAATCGGCTTATTTTGATCATAGTATGCAAGTACAGAAGCAGAGCACAGAATAGATTTGACTTGTTGAATTGCCTTTTCTTATGGTACATTGGAATTCTACTTCTTTCTTCAAAAGAAGCCGTAATGGTGCAGTAACTGACGCAAGATTACGCCCAAATTTTGTCATGTATGTAACCATATCTAAAATACGTCTAAAGTTCTGCTCTATTCTTCGGCGCTTCCTTTTTCAAAACAGCAGAGTTTTTTATTAGGTTTAATACCTTGTTCCGATAATATATGGTCAAAGTACGATACTTGCGTTGTGCCTATGACACATTTTTCAGGATTAAACCTTACGACTGTTTGTCTAGCGCGTTTCAGTACATTTTTCAGAATTTCTTCGTGTTCGTCTTTGGTCTTTCCCCAGATTACAAGATCATTCATGATGCCTATAACACCTGGCAGTACTTCAAAAGTTATGTCCTGTGAGCAATTTAAACGAAACTGTAACCTTTGAATTTCCAACGTACAAATGGTGTATTGAATGTAGGATAGTCAGATGAAGATTCGTCTAATTTCACACTCCAGTACCCATTCGTCGCATCCAGTACTGGGAAATATTTAATATTTGCTAATTGAGTCGTAACTTTTTCAAAAGTTCTCATGGGGTGAATTGATCTTCATATTTCATCGTTTAGAGCTTTAGGGTTTAAACATATTCTCAATTGTTTTGTTTTTCCCTTATTCTACTGTAACAATATTGTTATACCAGGACGTAGGTTTAAACACCTTTTCAATTATACCATGTTAATTAGAAAATTAGAATGGGAGAATATGGTGTTGCAAACATAAGAGTATGGTGATAAGAATGCCAGAAAATAATGAAGAGAATGCGAGAGGATGATGAGAACGCAAAGGTATGATATTGAGATTATGATGGCGAAATGTGTGAGTATTGTGGTGAGGACACGAGAGAATGATGTTGAGAATATGAGAGTATGAGAGAACATGAGAGTACGATAATGTGAACATGATAGTATTGTGATGAGGACACGAAAAGATTGATGCCGAAAATATAAGAGTGTGGTGGTAACAACGCAGAGTATAATGATGAGAGTGTGATGTCGAAGAAGATTTTTAAGATTTCGATCTTTTTTCGCATGTAATTCTGAGATCGCTCTACATAGACTATTTTCAAAGTAGAGTCTTTCTTTGAAGTAATTTAGTGGAGGGTTAATAGATGATGATACATGCTGAATATCAAGGCTCTACGTTATATGGCTTAAGAGAATATTTTCAAAGATTTCCTTTTTTATTCCTATATAGAATCAGAGAACGCACTGAAGAGGACTAATTTTCAGATTAGGGCAATTCTTTGAAATATTTTGGTAGAGGATCAAAAGGGATTGATACATAACAAATATCAAAGCTTTAGGCCTTTTGATTTCGGAGAAGAAGACTTACAAAGTTTTCTTTCTTCTTTCCTATGTAAAATCGGGAATTGCACAGCAAAGGGATAATTTTCAGTGAGGGATAATTCTTTACAGTATTTTGAAAGAGGATCAATAGGTATTAATAGGTGCCAAATATCGAGCATCGATGCCTTAATTGTTTGGAAGAAGACGATTTTCGAAGATTCTCTTCTCTATTCTCATTGTAAAATCGAGGATCGCACATAAAATGGCTAATTTTCTGAGTATCGTATACACGAATGATTATGGTAGAGGGTTAATAAGCTATGATATACAACAAATATCACATCTTTAGGCCTTGTGGTTTTGGATGATAATATTTTTTCTCATTCGGTTGCTATGGAAACTATAGTTCTTCGTGGATTCCAATTCTTTGAAGTGTTATGAAAGCATGACCAAAGGATCATTTCTGTGAAGTTTTGTTGAAATCCTATGGTTACTTTGGGAGGAGAAGAGTTTTTGTAATAGTGAACGGACGGACTGATGAGCGGAGGGGAGAAAACGGAAGCCGGACAATGACCGTTCAGTTTGTCCTCATATGAGCTAACAATTAACCTGTAGGGAGGCCACAAGACTGGAGGCGCTTGAGCGCCTGATTCGCTCCACCGGCCTGAATTTACTTATCATTCTTGAGGAATTTGGTTGAAAACCATCCTGCAGTTTGCAAGAATAAACTGAAAAACTGAAACAAGAAAAATGTCACTATATACCATATATCGAGACAAGCAAACGCCCTCCATAGAAGCCATAATTTTCATCTGAGCCATACTTTATGACGGAAGTTGACAAAGAGTCTCCAAAGGATCATTTTGTGAAATTTTGTTGATAACTTATAATCGTTTGTTATCTGAGAAGATTGAGGGTTTTAACTCTTTACCATATATGCAAATTAGCCCAATCCATTAAGGCATTTAGCAATCTTATAAGGGGTCACCAAAGGATCATTCCAGTGAAATTCATCCAATGGTTTCTGAGAAGAAGATTTGCAAAGCCTTCATCATATATGGAAATTAGCCCCACCAATTAAAGCTATGTTTTCTGTCCTATCAAATTCTTTAAAGGCACCTGATAAAGGGTCACCCAAGGATCAAATTTTGAAATTTGGTTGAAATCCATCGATTGGTTTC
Organism: Fragum fragum; assembly: GCA_946902895.1. NCBI lineage: Eukaryota > Metazoa > Mollusca > Bivalvia > Cardiida > Cardiidae > Fragum > Fragum fragum. The sequence goes on along the minus strand of OX336374.1, from coordinate 25,473,857 downwards.
TGAGAAGATTTTTAAATGTTTCGCCATATATGGAAATAAGCTCCGCCCATTAAAGCCATGTTTTCACCCGATCTTAATTCTTTAAAGGAATCTGATAAAGGGTCATCCAATGAGCATTCCTATGAAATTGTTGTTTAAATTCATCAATTGATTCCTGTAGAATTTGGCTTAAATCAATCAATTTGTTGCTGAGATTTTAAAAGTTTCACCATATATTGAAATTGGGCCGGCCCATTGAAGACATGTTTTTCATCGGATCAAAATTCTTTGAAGGATTCTGATAAAGGGTCACAAAAAGGACACAACACTTTGACAATAGTTCGCTGCCTTTCAGCCAGTGAACTATAAAAACAAGCGGGCTATTGGCTCTAAAACGCTCACATGATTCAATGATTGTAAAACAAAGCACAAGTGACCTTGTTTTAGCCCAAAGTGACCCGTTATCAAATCTTGTCTAAGAAATCAAGAACCAACATTCTGACGAAGTTTCAAGGTATATGTGCAAGAAAAGTAGCAGGTGAGTTGGAAAGAAGATATCTCTATATAACACATTGTGACCTTCTTTTGACGATATATTAAACGTGACAAAGAACTTCATAGAGAAAAACATTCCGAATAAAAAAACGGTAAATTGTTTTAAAAAATGTGGCCTCTAGAGTAAAACCAAAGTTTTTTCTAGGATTTAACATAATGACCTACTTTTTGAGCCAAATTGAACACGATTGAGATATTTTGAAAACAGGCATTCTGGCCAAAATTAATATCGAAACTTTATAGGCCATAAATGTGGCCTCTGGAGTGTAAAGGTATTTCTAAAAACAAGGTTTCTGAAATTTGCCTAGTGGCCTAGTTTTTTACCCCATTTGATCCAAACTTGAATTGGCTGAGATATCACGGACATTAACATTCGGACCAAATATCAAATCAATTGAGCCAATAATGGGGCTAATAGAGTGCACACAAGGTATTTCTAAAATTTTACTTAGTGGCCTATTTTTTACCCAATGTGACCAAACTTTAAACTCGGCTGAGATATCATGGACACAAGGAATCTGACAAAATATCTGTTTTGAGCCTAAAATATGGCTTTGACCTAATGACCCAACATAACCAAATATCGAGCTGGACAGAACAATTATGCAGACAAATATTCTGACCAAATATCAAGACATTTGAGGCACAAAAACACAAATGATCACAAATGCTCACCTTGATCACTTTGTGATCAGGTGGGCTAAAATGATCGTGGTGTCTTAACCCTTGATCTCGAGACCTCAACACCAGTAGGGCTCAAACAGTGTACACTTAGAAATAGTCATTAATGCTCTATGGCCATTTTCCTTAGTTTTCAAAGAAACTATATCTATCTTAATATGTTACGTCGATTTGACTTGAAGTACGTCAGCATTTGATCTTGTTAAGTTTTTTGTCCATAAATTCGAACCTTTTGCCATTCACCTATAGAGGCAATGGATAATTATGTCTACCACCCATAATGTTTTTGCCTGCGCAGTCTGTCTGACCATCCGTATTAGCCGACCGTCTGTCCTCTTTCTCTTGTCCTGACGAATGTTCGGTACATGTAACCGTTGGATCGATTCTAATGAAACTTCAAACATTTGTTCAGTATCATCTCGAGTTGTGCCTAACAATGATTTTTAGATGATTACGATTTTAAAATTGGCCCCGCACCCTTTAAAATCGACATTTTCTTGACGGGATGGATGCTCAGCAGTCATTGGACCGATTTTGATGAAACTTCACACACTTTTTAGCTTCACCCATAGTGCTTGACATTTTTTTGCATTTCGAAATGGCCGACGTTTAATGTTGTCCGGAACAATGCTCAGTAAATATCGGATCGACTTTAATGAAATTTCACACACGTATTCATTATCACCTCTATTTGTGCATGACGAATTTCTTTTTTCAAATTGGCCGGTTTAGGGTTAGCTATAGCTGCCATTCTACCCCGTAAGTCGACATTTCAGGCCCGAAAGAAAGACAAGAAACCATTGGACTCAACCTCCAGACTTTTTGCAGACGAATGATCAGTAACAATTGGATCAATTTTGATGAAAATAGAAATACCTGAACAGTAATACCCCCGGATGTGCAGGAGAATTTTTTTTTTTGTAAAATGGCCGTCATAGTATTCCGTAAATCGATTTTTTTAACGTGTGAATTTGGCCCATTTTGATGAAACTTCACATAACTATCTAGTTTTGCCATTTATAGTGCATGACATCTATCTTTCTTCGAAATGATAACCGGTTTCAAATTTGTCGCCATTTTCCTATTAAATAGTCATTTTCTTGTTTTGATGAATGGTCAGTTTCCATAGGACTGGGACAGGGATTAATTTAAGTTTGACGACTCTGTTTCCAAATCTATGTAATATAAAAAGACGGATACCTTATTCAAAAAATTTGAATTGATGATGATGAAACTCTACACACTTGCTTACAATCACCTCTTTTTGTCAGAATGGCGACAGGTTTAAAATTACCGCCATTTTACTCCCGAAAATAGTTTTTATCCTGTCAGGACGAATGCTCAGTAACCATTGGATCGATTTTGATGAAACTTCACATTCATGTGCAGTACACTTATTTTGTCAAAATGATCGCCTTTTCAAGATGGCCACCATTTCACTCCTTTAATCCACATCTTCATGTCACGACAAATGCTCAATAACCATGGGGCAGCTTACGATGAAACTCTCCCCTTTTCAGTATCACCTCTGGTTATAAACGAAGCTTTTCTTTTTTAATTATGCTGCCGTTTTCAAAATAGCCGCATTTTACCCTATTAATTTACAACATGGCCGATATTTTCTACATGTACTCCGATAATTTGATATTTTGTCCAAAAGAAATGCTCAGAAACCGTTCGACTAGTTTTGGTGAAACTTCACACACGTGATCAGTGTCACGTTTGCTGTGCACAACTCTTGTCCTCTTTCAAAATGGTTTTACTATATAAATCGACATTTTTCTTGTCTGGATGAATGCTGAGTAACGGCTCGACAGATTTTTATGAAACTTCACACACGTGTTCAGTATAATCTTTTTTGTGCAAGTCACTCTCCTTTTCCAAAATGACTGACGGTTTCAAATGGATGCCATTTTACTCCACTCATCTACATAATAGGGAGATATGTTTTTGTTAACAATTGTTTCTAGAATTCATTATCACAAGCACTCTCAACTTTCATAAACAGAAAGATATGGCACGAACAATACGCCATTGGTCCTATAGCATTTTCCCGAGTCATTGGATGCATTCACCTTATTCAATGAATGCATTCATTTATGCCATGGATTGAATTGAGTCGGTGGAGGTATTCATCTAAGTCAATGGACATGAAAATTCAAACTAGAGTCGCTTGAACGCCTGTATCGCTCGACACGCCTGAAAGGACTGATAAAGCAAATTATGTTTTCAGGAATTCAATATTGACTTAATCATCTTTGTCACCAAGATCTTTAAAATGGCCCTAGAAAAGTATTTCAATCTTTTCACTGTTTTCCAAAAGCCAAGAAGAGGTATGTAAAATTCAATTACTAAGTAAGACTAGAGGCGCTTGAGGTTCTGTATCGCTCAACAGGCATGAATGTACTGATTAAGCAAATATTTCCATTAATTTGAAATAAACTGAATATAATGAAAATAAATCTAAATCATTGAAATCTTTGAAATAGTTCTAGAGAACAATTTCAAACTTTTCATTGTTTTTACAAAAGTCAAGTCAAGTTATGTAAAATCCATTTGTAAAATTTTCACTGTATACCATATATGGACATAACCCACCACAATTATAGCAATGGTTTTTAACCAATCAAAATTATATGAAGGAATCTGACAAACAGTCATCTGTTTATCATTCCTGTGAAATTTGGTTGAAATACATGAACAGGTTTCTGAGAAATTTACAAGGTTTTAGTATATACCATATATGGATATTAGCCCTGCCAATTAAACCCATATGTTTTATCAAATCAAAATTCCTTTTCATAATCTGATTAAAGGTCATCCAAGGATCAATCCGGTCAAATTTGGTTGAAATCCATCCACTTGTTTCTGTGAAGAAGAACTTCAAAGATTTTACCATATATGGAAATGGCGCCGCCCATTAGAGTCATGTTTTTCATCCGATCAAATTTATTTGAAGGAAACTGATAAAGGTTCACCCCAAAATCATTCCTGTGAAATTTGCTTGAAATCCATCCACCGGTTTCTGAGAAGATATTCAAAGCTTTTACCATGTATGGAAATTAGCCCCGCCCATTTAAGCCATGTTTTCCATCAGATCAAAATTCTTTGAAGGAAATCGATAAAGGTTCACCCAAAAATCATTTCTGTGAAATTTGGTTGAATTCCATCCACCGGTTTCGGAGAAGAAAATATTCAAAGCTTTTACCATGTATGGAAATTAGCCCCGCCATTAAAGCCAAGTTTTCCATCCGATCAAAATTCGTTGAAGGAATCTAATTAAGGTTCTCTCAAGGATCACTTCTGTGAAATTTGCTTGAAATCCACCTGCTTAGTCCTTAGAAGAAGATGTTCAAAGATTTTATCATATATGGAAAAAAGCCCCGCCAATTTAAGCCATGGTTTTCATCCTATCAATTTCGTTGAAGGAATCTGATAAAGGTTCACCAATGAATTATTTCTGTGAAATTTGGTTGAAATCCATCCCATTTTTCTGAAGAGACGATTTTAAAAGCTTTCCCCATATATGGAAATTAGCCCCGCCCATTACTGCCATGTTTTTCATCCGTTCAAAATTCTTTGAAGGACTCTGATAAAGGGTCACCCAAGGATCATTTCTGTGAAATTTGGTTGAAATCCATCCAACGGTCTTTGCGTAGAAGATTTTCAAAGCTTTCATCATATATGGAAATTAGCCCCACTCATTAAAGCCATGTTTTTCATCCGATAAAAATTCTTTGAAGGAATGTGATAGAGGCTCACTCAAGGATCATTTCTGTGAAATTTGGTTGAAATTGTGCAGTACTTTCTGAGTAAACGTTTAGGGACGGACGACCGGAAGGTCGGACGTATGACCGGATGGACGCACGCACGACGGACACAATACCATGACAAAAGCTCTCTGGCTTTCAGCCAGTGGAGTTGATAACAGGGAATTTATAGAATTTCACCATGTACTATATATGGCCATAAGCCACGACAATGAAAGCCTTGAATGATCCGATCAAACGTTATATGTAGGAATCTGGCAAAGGATCACCTGAAGATCATCCGTGTTAAATTGGGTTGATATCCACCTTTAAGATTCCGAGAAGTTTTGCAAGTTTTATATTGAGAATATATTCCATATATAGTAACTAGCCCCCCCCCCCCCGACACACAAAAAGCCATGTTTTTTCATCAAATTCATTGAAGAAATCCGATAAAAGGTCTCAAAAGGATAAATCCTGTGAAATTTGGTTGAAAACAATCCACTGGTTTCTAAGAAAAAGATTTTTTAAGTTTTCACTATATAACATGTAAAACTGGATTTAAATCATTCGACTTGTTTCCGAAAAACATTTTCAAACCTTTCGTCGTATATGGAAATTAGTTCTGTCCATTAAAGCCATGTTTTTCATCTTATCAAAATTCTTTGAAGGGGTCTGATAAAGGGTAGCACAAGAATTATTTCTATGAAATTTGTTTGAATTCCGTTCAGTACTTTCTGAGTAGAAGATTTTTAAAGTAAAAGTTTAAGGACAGACTGATGTACACAGGACCGACACCACACCATGAGAAAAGCCTCGTGCATTTCAGCCAGAAAGCTAAAGACGCCAGTGAAGTATTTTTTCTATTTTTGTCCGAGTTTATGCCGCTTTAAACAATCTTCCTGGGTATCACAATTACTAGCATGGGCTGTGAATGTCTTGCCCGGCGAAAGTTTTAGAGCACAAGAAGTATCTTTTTTTCAGTTTTGACCAAGTGACCTTGCTCCTTATAATGAGCTTGTAAATATATCAACACGACATTCTGACTTAGTTTCAATCACATGAGCTAACATTCTAACATTTTTAGAATCTATTGTGCATACTATTTTCTGAAACTTCTCACAGAGTTTTGGCCCGATCTGACCTAATGTTAAGCTTGGTGAGATATCATTCTAGTTTGATTCTGAAATGAGTCAAAAGGTTTACTCCTTGAAAGCAGAAACGTGTCAATGAGATTAACATATTACCACTTAATCCTGCATTCTGAAGAAATGAAGTTTGAAAAACATTGTGAGCAAGGGAGAAATCACTTGTAAGTTGCATTTTTTCTTTTCTCAAAATGATTACAAGACCATGTGACATTTTATGCCGTTGTGCTGAATAAAATCAAAGGAAAGTTAAAATGCTTAACAATTAACTGCAGATCCCTAGTCGGTAAAAGTGAACTTGTAGGCCAATTAATTAGGGATGAAAAGGCCGATTTCGCAGTACTCACAGAAACGTGGTATTCGGATGACAAGCAGTTCCAATTTGAAACGTCGGACTAAATCAGAATGGTTATAAAATCAGCGTGGCCAACAGAAAACATAGAATTGGAGGCGGCGTCGTTTTAACATGTCGCTCTTGAATAAATTTGCGCAGAATCTCTTTCGGAATCACAAATACTTTTGAATATGGCATCTTGGAACTCATTTTGAAAAGCAAGTCTTTAACTGTTGTCGGCATCTACAGATCTCCGACTTTTTCTACGCCCACCCAGTTTGTTTCGGACTTCTTTGACTTTATGGAAGACATAGTTCCCAAATACAACAACATCATTGTAACCGGAGATTTTAATCTTCATAATGATAACCAAAGTGCCCACATCACAGAATTCGAACATTCGCTATGTGCCCTCGGACTTCAGCAGCATGTGAATTTTCCCACCCACACAGCTGGTGAACAACTGGACTTAAGTAATTACAGAAGTAGTAAATGGTCTTCAAATTATATCATGCGAACCTGGTTTATTTGTTTCCGATCACTGTGTTGTCAAGTCAATATAGAACATTCAGAAAGAAGATGTGATAAGTAAAAGGACTGAATTTCGTAATCTAAAACAAATTGACCCTGTCGATATCTCAAACGATCTCGGGGCAATAGAAGTTGAAACTGATCATGTTGATCTGTACGTCGAACAATTCGAATCTGAACTAGAATCTATCCTGGAGAAACATGCCCCCTTAACACAAGAAAACCATAACGTGTCGACCACCAAAAGCTTGGTTTAACGATGAAATACTTAAAATGAAACAATCACTTCGAAAAGCAGAACGAGTGTGGCGAAAATATGGAGAACTGAATCAACTAGAAACTGTCAAACAGCTTCGTCTGAAATACCATTATGCCATCCGTAATCAAAAACGATCCGTTATTAGTGAAAAAGAGCTCAGTTCGAAAGGTGACTCTGTTTCTGAACTCACAGGGACAAAAACAGAAAACCCCTTACTATCCGGTGAAAGTGACTCCTCGTTGGCTGAAAAATTTGCTGACTTTTTCTTAGGAAAAATTGAAAAAATCTGTGAATCTCTCAAAGACTACGCAAGCTATACTCCGAACAACAAGGAATGTCCTGCTTTTGGTTCCTTCCGTCATCTTACATGCGACGAAGTTAAGAAACTCATTAGTGAACTGAAAACAAAATCATGCGAACTTGACAAAAATCACAAAGACGAACTATTACCGTCCATTACGAAGTTAGTGAACCTATCGCTTAGCCAAGGAATCTTCCTCAAAAACTGGAAAGACGCGGTAGTGAGACCCTTGCTGAAAAAAGTTGGACTCGAACTTGTGCTTTAAAACTATCGTCCTGTGAGCAATCTATCATTTCTGTCAAAGCTAATTGAAAAATCAGCTCTTCTCAGACTAAGTAAGCATGTGGGTGAGCACGAACTTCTCCCAAAGAATCAATCTGCGTACATACAGTGTCATTCATGCGAGACAGCACTTCTAAGGTTGGTTAGCGATCTTTTAGATTGCATGGAAAATCAATAGGTCAGTGCGCTTTTAGCGCTTGACCTTAGTGCTGCGTTTTACACCGTAGATCACGACATATTGATTAAAGTGCTGCAATCTCAATATGGAATCTATGGAAAAGCAATTGACTGGATTGAATCGTATCTAAGGCCTCAGAGTGTTAATGTAGAATCGGCCATTTCAACTCCACGCAATCTCAACTGTAGTGTTCCTCAGGGAAGCTGTTTAGGTCCATGGTTATATCTTACGTACGCCGAACTTTGACGTCATCCCCAAATCTATATAAGTTTACGGTTTCGAGGACGACCATATTGCGACAAAGTCATTCAAACCGTCTGCAGACAGCGAGAGAATAGCCATAGAAGAATTAGAAAGTTGTGCTGTGACAATTAATGACTGGATGAAACAAAATAAACTGAAAATGAATACTTCAAAAACTGAATTCATAACTTTCGGAAGCAAACAACTACAAAAGTGTACAACAAATGAAATCAATATTGCTGGTGACCATGTCAAGTCTGTTAAGTGCATAAGATATCTTGGTGCGTTCCTAGACGAAAATTTAAGCTTCAGCGAACATGTTAAGAAAAAATGCCAAACTGCAATGTTCAACTATCTAAGAATAAAAAGCATACGGAAATATCTTACGGAAGATGCAACAGAAACTCTCGTTCTATCGCTTGTGATCTCTCACTTGGACTATTGTAATGGGATTCTCTATGGTGCTTCTCAAACCGTCATACGAATAATGCAAGGGATTCAAAAAATATGTGCAAAGCTCGCTTTAAGGCGAAACAAATATGACAGTATTAAACAAGCACTCTATGACCTACATTGGCTCCCTATCAAAGCAAGGATTTAATTCGAAATTCTAACTGTCATGTTCAACTGTTCCAAGGGATGTGCTCCGGCATATGACCGAGTTGTTTATAGAACAACTGTCGCCAAAACGAAATTTGAGATCCTCTAGCTCATCTGCAGGTTGTTACGGTATACCATTCAACAAACGCAAAAAAGCAGGCCCAAAACTATGGAACAGGCTCCCACAGGACCTACGACAATCCATTGATTTTTTAAGAAGGGCTTGAAAACTATATTTTTCAAACAATTCTATGCTCTGTTCAACTGAAAAAGCGTATTATTTCAGTCGTATCTGCGTTTTTCTAAATATTGATTTTAGCACACTTTACTTTTGTACAACGCCAGTGAATATGCTTTGCGTAAAATTAGGCGTTTAAGTAAATCAAACAGTTTCAGTTTCAGTTTATGCAATTGAATTGTACCTGCCACTTCATTCAGTTGGGACCAGCGATCTTTGAAGTAGAGTGTTCAAAAACTAAGCTAATGGGGCTGACAGTTTATCTGGTATAATCGAATATGCTTATATATACCCTAGCTGTAGCATTTTGCTACCAAATCATGAGAATTCGTCACAATTCAGAAATTAAAAACAAGCAATTACTAAGCAACAGTTCCAAATTCTTACAAAATAAATATTATTAAAATCAAAGTGAACGTGCATGCACGCTAGTTGATAATCGATTCAAAGTTACCTCCCTTGATCTATGTGCATGCAAGGAACTTGGTCACCCATGGAAGGGTGTCTCTTCTCTTTCAATAGGGTGTATCTTTTTGAAGTAAAACACTTTGCAAACAAAATTATTACAGTAAGGTCAAATGTGTGTACTTTCTCCTTTTGAAACAAGAGTGCTTAACCCTGTATAATCTGTCTCATGGAAGCAGTTTGACCCCATAAATTTTCAGTGATGAATCTCAGGTACTATTGTAAATTATGTTAACTGGTAACTTATTATCTTTATAGGAGATTTAAGACGTAAATTAATGAATAGAAAAAGAAAAAAAATGGTTCACTTCTTCATTGCTTTGACCCCCTGCAAATTTAGATATGATCCCTAGAATTTAGAGACAAATAGTCAATGACTTCTAAAATTTAAAGACTAGCCCAAGCTCTGTTTCTGTGAAATGTCATAAAATGTTGATTTTTTAAAATTGTAAATAATATATTGATATTCAAAAGAGAGGACAAAATTTAGAACCTTTTTTTATGTTTTCAAAAGGATCAATTCATTACTATTGCCATACAAGATTTGTGTCAAGGTTAGTTTATATCTAATATCAATATTATAGTGAACATATCTATAGGCATATACATGTATATAATTTAAAGAGAAAACTGAAATAAAGTTCTATTCCTCAATATCAATACTATAAAGAGTGATAGAAATATGCATAAGTATGAGGGTATGACTAGTGACTGATTTCCAACGTTGCACCATAAATGATTAGTGCAGTATCATGTGAAAACGCTAATTTCTATAACTATGCCTTCAAACTGAATTTCCCCTTTTCAGATCAAAGGGAAGTAAATGTCACAAATATTATTACATTAATTATTTATTCAACTTCCTTTGACCATAAATCTCATATTGCTATATACAATATTACTACACTTGAAAAGGATTGATGACATATATTTTTGCATCTACTAGACTATATATACCGTTATAGGAACAACTTCAAGCATTGAAAAATAAGTAGAATAAAATGGATACATTTGCCTTAGAACTATAAAAAATGTGGACATATTTTGTTAGAACTATTCTGAAGAGTTAAAGGAACGTGGGTTTGAGTGAGAACCATGCAATAATTCTTCGACTTTTTGTTCTTGCCTATGAGTTGAGTGATGGCCTCAAAGAAGTTTCACTGTATTTTCAGGACAAACACATTGTTTCAAATGAAGCAGATATATTCTTTTAAAACTTTTGGCAATGAAAGCCTTCTAACACCATAGAAAACATTGCATCTACCAATAAAACTTTTCCTGATTCTTAATCTACACAAATGTTTTAATGATTGAGGGTTCATTTTTATATGTTTTATGAAAAATAAAAAATCCTTTGCTTGATCAAAACCATCCACATGTAATTGCTGTCCTGAAAGTTGATTAACTGTACTATTTAGGACACTTATAAATATTTCGTAATGATCCACAATTCTTTGCAACTCCTCTTTAATATCAGAATCATAAATGTTTTTTCCACACATAATCAAGGTCTCCCAACACTTATCCTGCAATAAAATGTCGAAATGATGACAGTATATTTGTACGGACGGTGATGCTTTAAACATTAATTGTTTAACTTTTGGTGATATTTGATCCCAAGCACCATAGTCATCAACTACTCCTTGAACCATTGGTATTAAGGTGAAATCCCCACAGTTTGTGATGGGAAGTAATTTCAGAAATACATCATATTCACTCTTTTGACATGCATAGACAAGCGGTTGATTACCATGGTCATTTTTTACATTTGGATCTGCTCCGGCCTCCAACAAAGTTTCTACCATCTGACAACATCCACTACTTGCAGCAAAGTGAAGAGCTGTGTTTCCACCATGTCTTTGGAGTTTAAGGTTAGGATCTATCCCAGTTTTGAGTAATGTTTGCAATTCTGTATGGTTTTTTGATTGTAAAGCGTCTTTTACTCTTTGCTCGGGGGATCTGGTACTCTGAAGAAAGGAATTAAATGCCATCTGCAATGAGACAAATTTAGGTATTAGTAATAGCTTGAAAATCTTGATCTAAGATAGATTTGTTAATTAACTCAGACTAATCAAATTTCTCCAAATCAGTAAGCAAAGGCAATTGTAGAACCTTCTTGGGGATGTGAATAAACTTGTCAAATATTCTTAAGGATTTGAGTGATTTGATTGATATGAAAGGGATGGTGAAGGAAATAAATTGGATTGAAGATCAATTTATAACTGTTCATTAAACAAACAAGTTCAGTGAGCAAACATTATTTGTTTAGAATTTAAACACTTTACAAGAATAGGTATATCAGACTGGTCTTAATCTAAAAGGGTGTATTTGATAGAATCATTTATATACATGTCATGTCTAATTATACCTTACTTTCAGATTGTATTTTTGTAAACCCTACAGAAATCTAGGCTGGTGCATGATACAAATGCTTCTGTAAAATAGCTTGTAGTGGTTTATGATTTGATTCTACATCCATTTTTTTTTCCAGAACAGAATTGTATGGAACTTGGTACAGCCAAGCTAGAGTTTCATTCTCTACTTTCTGTACTTTCTCTTTGCTCTACATCTATGCTCTAGATCTATATGTCAAGAGTCACTAATCTTCAATCATGGGTGTCATGGGTTCGATCCCCGGCGGCGGCAAATATTCTTTCCGACAATTGTCTCTCACCAATGGGTGGATAATCGTAAACCTAAGTGAGATAGCAGCTGGAGGCTAGGAAAGGATGTAGTGGTAGTACTGGTGTGAGAAATACCAGGAATCCATTGTTAGGTGCTCCAGCCGCCGCGATATGACTGAAATACTGTTAAAAGCGGCGTTAAACCCCATTCAATCAATCAATCAATCAAGAGTCACTACACCCAGTCTGGTAGATGATGCTTCTGTAGGCAGTGTAACTGGTTCTTTCATGTCATAGAATTATTATTATAGGTGCTTCAACAATGTTTGATTTCGAGCTCTATAGACCCTCGTCATGTTTTATGTCCCAGTGAACGTCTTTTGTAGTAATATCATACTGGGATCACACGTCTCAGATATAAGCTTGCCCAAATAGTTCATGAAAACTAAAATGTTATTAACCCTTATCATGCTGAATAAGAATTCTGTTTAGAATCAAAGGACTGAAATCACTGGAAAAACTAGATGCAGGTCAATATTCCTATAACTAGAGGCGTTTGAGCGCCTGATTCGCTCCACCGGCCTGAATTTACTTATCATTCCTGAGAAGTTTGATGGAAAACCATCCTGCAGTTTTCAAGAATAAGATTTGCAAAATTTCACTATATACCATATACGGAGGCAAGGATCATTCTAGTGAAATTTTGTTGAAATTCATCCAATGGTATCTTAGAAGATTTTTTCCAAAGCTTTCACTCTATATGGAAATTAGCCCCTCCAATTAAATCTATGTTTTCTGTCCTATCAAAATTCTTTGAAAAATCTGATAAAGAGTCAATCTACTGAAATTTGGTTGAAACCATTGGATTCTTTGAAAAAGATTTTTAAAGATTTCACCTTATATGGAAATACGCCCCTCCCATTTGAGCCATTTTTTTCATCCGAGCTTAATTCTTTAAAGGAATCTTATAAATAGTCACCAAATGAGAATTCCTATAAAATTTGATTGTTATTCAGGAATTGGTTCCTTAGAAGAAGACTTTTAAAGAATTCACCATATATCGGAATAGGCCCCCCCCCTTAAAGAAATTTTCTTCCAATCAAAATTCTTTGAAGAAATCCGATAATGGGTCACCCAATGATCATTCTTGTAAATTTGGTTGAAATCCATCAAATGGTCTCTGAGAAGAAGATTTTTGAAGGCTTCACCATATATTGAAATTAGCCCCGCCCATTAAAGCCATGTTTTTCATCCGATCAAAATTCTTAGAAGGAATCTGATAAAGGGTCATCTACGGATCATTTATGTGAAATTTGGTTGAATTCTGTTCAGTGCATTCTGAGGAGAAGATTTTCAAAGTAAAAGTTTACGGACAGATGCAGGCACGCACAACAGACACAACGCCATGACAATAGCTTGCTGGCTTTCAGCCTGTGGAGTCTAAAACTGATTTTATAAATAATTCTGACTTGAAAGGGACAAGCAGGTGGTGTAGACTAAGATCAGGCTGCACATTTGTGCAGTCTGATCTTTGTCTATAACTCCTGCTGAAAAAGGAATATTCTGGGTTCAGCATGACAAGGGTTAATTATTATTGTGTTTTCTTTTTTCTGCTTTTGTAATTTTTCACAATTTAACTTTAAAGTAGCTCTTTCACAGAATTTTATTGAAATTTTATAAAGGATAAGTATCTGATTTTCCAATATTTATTTATGTCAGCTTTACGATAAATGTTTTTAAATTTTGTTTTTTTTTAAGAGCAGTCGGTAGCACATCAGACTCCCAATCTTCAATCATAGAATGTCATGGGTTCGATCCCCATCATCGGCACATATCTTTTCCGACATTTGTCTCTCACAATAGGGTAGATAATCCTAAACCTAATTTGGATATCAGCTGGAGGAAAAGAAAGGATGGTGTGAGAAATACCAGGAATCCATTATTGGGTACTTGAGCTGCTGCTATATGACTGAAATACTGTTGTGTTAAACCCCATTCAATCAATCAATCAACTTTGTGTTAAATCTACTGAATTCCCTAGAAATCTAATTCAATGAATAACAAACCTTATGCCCTACTTTGAATCAATTGAATTTAGTGGATAAGGTTGTAGGTCATCAGGTGATGTCAATGACAACTGAAGTGCTAGCCGAAGCAAATGACATAATTCATATGTGGATTATGCCATTAAGACTAAAAGGCAATGTTCATTGTTATTTAAAGATAACATATCTACCTGATGAATTACCATTCTGTTTGGGTTGTACTTCATTTAGTATTTTGTGTTATGCAACATGAAATATTTTTGCTTATTTTTTTTCATTTTTTAATCCCCTTCTTTCAAATGTCTGAATGCATTAAAGTCAGAATTTAGGAAACTGATATTCAAAATTATTCATCCATAATCTGTTCAAGGCCGCTTTAAAAATCTTGGCTGGTTAATGAACAACTTACATTTCCAGTTTTTATTCTAGGCAGAGGGATTGGGAGATTGCCCCACTTTTTTCATGGATCCCCCATATTTTCAACATAAGTGGGTTTTTTTTTCTATAAACAAAGAGCATAAAATACCAAACATTTCTCGATTGTGTAGTATTGCACTTAAAAATTCTAGAATAAACACTGCATTTCCAATTTTAGGTTTTACTGATTTTACAATTGTATTTTTTTAATCACATATTAAATACAGATTACAGATTCTATTTAGATTTAATACAGTTCAACCTTTTGCAAACTTTAGACGAATAATCATCAGGCTCATCTATGAAAATTTACAGCAATCTATGACCTTTGCAGGCTAAGAAATCAGTTTTGGTATATCACCAGGTCTGATTTCATGTCGAAACTGACTGAAGCTATAATATCTATCTGCCAAAAAAGGGGTAGTTCTTACCACTTTTCAGGGTTGAGAAAGTTAAGAAAAGACTAGCTGATGTGGAATCCGTGAAAAATGTTGACCATCAAAGAACTCATTGAAGGCATTTTTAAAAGCAACCTCCTTTTAATTGTGTAGGAATCTAATCAACATACTTTATGTAATCAATAGTAAACAGCGTGATCTGACGTTTTGTCATGCAACTTTGTTTATTGTTGTTGTTGTCAACAATTCAACTAGACTGTAAGCTTTTATCAAATTTTGTAGACTGGTAAAAGAACGGGCATCTTTGAACAATCGCATGAATTCAGATCAATTAATCCGTACTCACGTTTTCCAACAACTTTCAGTTAAATAAGGTCCCAGAATCAATAAGGAGTTAATACTATAATAGATTGGACAATGCTGTCGTTGCCGTTGCTCTCATGTTGCAGTTTGCCGGACCGTGATCGTTTTTTTTTTCTCTCAGGCTTTTCGTCTTTTATTATGAGTTGATTATTAAAACATTTATTGGTTGTGAGTCATACTTACTATAGGCCAGATCAAATTTGTTTGAAATAAAACGACGTTATATGTAATCTAATAGGCGAAATTTTCTCCCTGTCTCTTTATGAAGAATCCGGGTCCGTTCGCCCTAAATCTCGTTCGCCCTAATTACTTTTCGCCCTAATTCCCGTTCGCCCCGGGTCCGTTCGCCCTAATTCCTGTTCGCCCCGGGTCCGTTCGCCCTATTTTTTATTTATACTATAGATGCCCAGGAAATATTCTGGTAAACATTTATTTTTCTTTTAAGAGATGTTTAGGTTTTGTAATTGAGTTACTTTCTTCCACTTATACTCGTATCTAGACTAAATTTCAGAATGATTTCCAAAAGGCATTTGATACGGTTCCTCATGCTAGATTAATAAGTAAGTTACATTCCTATGGTATTCGGGGAAAAATCTTGAACTGGATTAAATCTTTTTTATCAAACAGAAAACAGCGTGTCATCGTTAACAACAAGGAGTCAAAATGGGTAGACGTAACTAGTGGAATACCCCAAGGTAGTGTTTTGGGTCCCACACTTTTTCTTGTGTATATTAATGACATTGAAGAGAGAATTGAAGGTACATTAAGTCTTTTTGCAGATGACACCAAACTTTTCAACTTGGCAAATGATGATAAAGACACAGATTCTATTCAAAGTGATACAGACTATCTCAGTAACTGGAGTGACAAATGGCTTTTAAAATTCAATGCAAGTAAATGTACTACCTTACATTATGGCAACAATAATCCTAACCACACATACCATATTACGGAACATGGAAAAGCAAAACAAATTTCTAATGCACTCAGTGTAAGGGATCTTGGAGTGATGTTTGATACAGAACTGAAATTTAGACAGCACATAAACACATGTATTAATAAAGGCAACAAAATAACTGGTTTGGTGAGAAGAACATTTCTACATGTTGCTGTCAAGACTTTTCGCAAGGTGTACAAAACACTGATTAGACCATATTTGGAATACTGCAACATAATCTGGCACCCTCGTTTTAAAAAAGACATCACATCCATAGAATCAGTACAAAGACGCGCAACAAAACTAGTAAGGGAAGTTAGACATTTGCCATATAAAGAGAGACTAAGAATTTTGAAAATCCCAACCCTTTCATACAGACGATTCCGTGGCGACATGATTGAGGTGTATAAGCTACTCTCTAAAAAGGAAGATCTAAATTACAACATCTTTTTCAATCTCTGTGAATCAAATACGAGAGGTCATACCCTTAAACTCAAAACTAAATCTTGCCGAAAGGAAATAAGGAGGAACTTCTTCTCAGTCAGAATTATAAATGAATGGAATGGACTCCCCGAAACAATTGTGAACGCTCCATCACTGAACAGCTTCAAGAATAAACTGGATAAATACATGGGAGGAGCTCAGTATACCACCTATCCGGAAGAGAATTGGGTTAATATTCATGAGGGTGTTATAGAAGACGAAGACGTCTTGCGACCCTAACTCCAGATGTAAGATGTAAGATGATCTAAATTTGTAGTGAGCGAAAATTGATTCAAGTACAAAATAAGGTTAAAAAGAACCACGTTTTCTACCAGTAGGGAGTACTTTATAATGTATAGTGGTATTCTCAGTTGGGATTTCTTCTGGAAGGGGGGGGGGGTCGTCGTTCTATTAACTAAAGGAATTTGAAAAAATAAGAAAAAATACAAATACTGTTTGGAAATATCTTATTAATTCCTCGTTAATGGGCAAAACATCGTATTTACGGCTTAATCTTTATTGTAGTATCAAGCTTCTGCTTTACAAGATATTATCATGTTAATTTATCGTGGTTGGGCAAAACAACGTATTTACAGCTAAAACCTAATTGTAGTTACGTGATTTTGATTCAGAAGTGATTACCTTGTTAATACATTTTTGGTGGGCAAAACATTTCATTTACAGCTAAAAAAAGTTTCATCTCTGTGACAGAATATACCTAATATTAAACTCATAATGTCTTGACAAATTACAACTAAAATTTGCGTTTTACGGGCTAAAATAACACAGTGAGAAAAGAAGAGATTGCAAATAATATGCAGTTCCTCCTTTTCTTACTATATTTTTAACTTTCTCTGTCCATTGTTCGAATTTAAAATCGCTTTATGTTATATGTATCATCTTCTGCACCGTCTTTGGATTTGGCCAAGTCCACTGTTTTTTCGTTGATAACCGAAAGAAATCAAGTTTCTTATATCGTAATGACCGTGTTTGACTTCAAACAACTAAATCTATAATTACCTGCTTTAACGTTATTTAATCTCTGATTGATATTGAAGCGTGTTCGATGTAATTGAATAATACGAAATTCGGACGAGTTGCAACTTTCAATAACATCGGGAATATGCAATTTCGAACAACATTCGAGTCATTTATCTGTATGACAAAGCATTTTTTTAAAAAATAGAAGTTAACATTAAAGTGAATCGACAGATATACACTAAAAATTATACTCATTCTAACTCATTTTAAAAAGGGGACGAACATAGAAAAATAGGGCGAACGGACCCACTTTTGGGGCGAACGGACCCGGGGCGAACGGACCCGGGGCGAAAGTATATTTAGGGCGAACGGACCCGATACCCTTTATGAAACTGGGCGGTTTAGCACACTTCGTGTCCGTGATTGGATCACTTATTTCACAGAATATTGAGTTTCAAAAATATTTATATTAGCATGATTGGCGCCCTAAAGAATTGGAACCGACGCTTAGATGAGCTGCAACTGCAATATAGATATCACGACTGGCACACGAACCTGTGAGCTAACTACAAGTCATATCTATAGCGGAAAGCCACACCAGGTATGACAAACGTACATGTTTATTAAAAAGCGTTGGCAATGGGACAAAATCGGAACAATTAATTTTCATTGCTTCAAGTGTAAGCCTAAAACCGGCGGACAGTCTGATCGGACTCGAAAAGCCGGTATTTTTGTCCATTGTGCCCAATTACATTTGAGGACTTAAGAAGGATCGATGAACTTAGAAGGAAATCTATATATACTTGAATAATAAGAAAATGATATGAAAAAACGAAAACTAAACTGGAATAAAATATCCCGTCAAATATACAAGTATAGCTTTTGTAGTATCTCAGGGCAGCGACCCAGGGCTATTATATCCCTCTTGTCATTAGGAAATACGTTTACAACTTATCAATTCCACTGAGAATGTAAAACTCTCATATTGGTGGAGACGACTTAGAATAGTCTTTTCGTCGAATAACCCCACACTAGTCACGGATACCTAAAAATTTACGGGCATGATGACTAAAACACTGATAATATGGAAGGGTTGTTATATTAACCTTGATCGCTTTTCACCGTGTCTTCGAACAATCGTATAGACGATTCAGATTATGCTTGTCCAGATGACTTAGAACACTTCGGTCGCATTCTTACATTCCAAATTCCAATCGGACGTCTTACTAACCCATTCCCACACAAGCCCTCCTTTTTACGCCCCTAAAGAAAAAAGGCTTGGAAAACATAGTGAAAAAAAAAGAGATTGCTTGAACCAAGCAAATTTCTTCATTTTCTACAATGTTTTCTATCCAAAAAAGATAAAAAAAAAAAAAAAAAAAAAATAGAAATTCAACCAACTTGAAATTGTTGTCTCTGCAGCTTCTTTCAATTTAGAATTAAAAAAAGGGGACGTGGGTTAAAATGTTAGATTAACGTCTGTTTCGAAAAACATGTATCAACCCACTACCAGACGGCAAAATTTTAGACCGGTCAAATATCAAAGAAGTTGCGGGCGAAAATTTTCATTGATGAAATCCAAAAAGTCCCTGTCTTTCCCATTGAAAACACCGAGGATAATGAAAAAAATGCTCGTATCAAACAATTACTTAATTTTCCACAATATTTTTCTAATTTTTATTATGGGGGTATCAAAAAGCGTTGTCGTGTTTGAATGCACTATACCAACATTTCGTACAGGTGAACACTATCAAACTGGTAAGCGGTTCTCTGAAATCACAGAAATCTCACCCTAAAATAACAGTTCAACTTAATTAAAAAGACAAATAGGATTATTCATGTTTCACCACGGTGATATTTGATGCCACAATGACAAAAATATTACGTTAATATATCGCTCTTGCAATTAAAAGGAAAGAAAACATCTCCTGTGACCACTTGGAACGGATTTTAGAATGTTACGAAGGTTAAAAATTTCACATTTACAGCACATCCCAAATGTTCGAGTCAATTTCGTCGACTTGGAAAATTGTTCACGGCGACTGTTTCCATGGTAACTTAGAACACTTGTGATATTCATACTTAGAACAGTGAATGCACTTTATACATCTGCTGGGACGACTGGAAAGACTCTTTACATCAGTTTCAAGTTCGAGTCACGGAGAACCTGAAGACCACTCGCATGGCGAATTCATAGAACATGCAACTTCTGAAATACTTTCAAAATTCGCATATTGCTTGTTGACGAGCGTTCTCCCCCTATTTTAAACCGGTACCGCCGTCGACTTTAACAAAGCCGGCTTTATTAGAGTCGACAGTGATACCAGTCTACCCCTATTTACTCTCACCATTAGACTGGTACCACTGTCGACTTTGTTAAAGTTAACAGCGGTACCGGATTACTCTCACCATAAGGTTGGGCACATAAAATGAATCATGGCTAAGAGAAGTATTGACTGGAAAGGGGGGTGGACAATTTGACCTCCAACGATAGATAACTAAAGTTTGCCGTAACATGGATGTTGACCGGTACTTAATTCTTTCGGTAAGGTCTGTTTAAAATTTACCACAGACGCCCTACAATATCGGAGCTTACAATATGATTTAGGGTTTTTGACACCGTGTGATGTCGTAAGCTTCTATGTTCGGGTTAACAACATCGTGCGTTGACCGTACGGTTGTGATAAGACATTTAATCAAAGTACTGAAAGTACTGTAAGCTAGCAAAGCATTGATTTGTTCAGTATTCTTTTTTGTATAACATTATCATGATAAAGAAACGAGGTTATTCCCTCACAATCGCTCCTATTTTCGCCCCACAAGAAAATAGTTGTGTAAAACAATGTGGAATATGAAGAATTTGCCTGTTACAAGCAATTTCTTTATTTCCACATTAATTTTTACTTCAAGCGATAATTTTTTTTAGAATTTTCTACTATTTGAAATTGTCGTCAGCAACGTCTTTGAAGACTCTGATCAGAGTCAAGTGAGCTAAAAATACCAAGGAGATGAACTTGAATGCAGCGTTTGCAATATTCCTGAAATACTAAAGAACTACTTTTTATGGCGTAAGCATTCGATGGATTAAGTGGTTAAGCCTCCTGTGGCAGTTTGTACTCGTTGAACTTTGAGAAGACCTCAAAACTTTGTATGTTAACTTAAGCTATCAAAGCTGGTCACGCTTTGCTAGCTAAAAACTAACTTTGAGGACTATAAACGCAGTGTAATCGCTAGGTCTCTATTCGGTGCGTTTGTTTCGTTTGTTTGTTTGAATGGGGTTTTACGCCGCATTTAACAGTTTTTCAGTCCTATCGAGGCGGCTGGAGCGCCTAACAATTGATTCCTGGTATATCTCGCACCAGTACTACCACAACATCCTTTCCTAGCCACCAGCTGCCATCCCTCTTAGGTTTATGGTTATCAACCGATTGGTGGGAGAGAGATGTCGGAAAGTATATTTCCCACCGCCGGTGCCTTTATAGATTAGATATTGTGTAGCCCGGAGGCCGTCACACACCATACCCCTAGAGAGACACATTTACGGCGTGCCTATGGTTTCTGAAGGTCTTAAAATTCATATAAAAAAGTTTTGTTGCTGTTGCTAAACGAGGTAGCATGGTTATGTGATGTTTCTGCATCAGCAGGAAATGGAATCGATGTCTGACGGTGCCAAAATAAATTAGAAAGTTTTATAACCTGTCTTTGTAATTACATGTTATATCTTTGTCCTTTACACGTGAAATATTTAATCCAACGGCTACAATTCTCTTCTTTTTGATAAAGCGATACATTTATATAAATTGGTTTAAATCTATTAGCTACAATTTATACTCAAGACTATGCGAGAAAATTCTAGAAAGACAAGTTTTGATTAAAAGGGAAAGTTAAATAATGATAATAAAAAAAATGTTCTACTGATATGATTTGAAGCTTTCTCATCGAACATTGGTGATGACCCGGATACTTTTGTTTGATGGCTTTTATTTGTTTTTGATATTTAAATTTCTTTAAAGCGTTTTCAAACCTTGAAAACTTACCGTGAGCTCAATATTATCAATGTCAGCCTTTTTTTATTGGCTTATTGTGTCCGTCATCTGTAAATTATGTGTGATCCAGATGTTACTTGTTGGTTCCCCTTTTTGTAAATTGGAAAAATTCTTTGTCCCTTAATATCTAGGATAACTTTGGTTTAAGTTAGCCCATTTCAACAAAAAGACGCTAATCAAAAAATAGATATATAACAAATGGGAACACATTGTGTAAAATGAAGAAATTGCTTGAACCAAGCAATTTCTCCATTTTCCACAATGTTTTCTACCTAAAAATATAAAAAAAAATCTAAAATTTCATGAACTTTAATGTATTGTCTGCAACTTCTTTCAATTTGGACCGGTATAAAATGTTGTGTTCTGGTAATGGGTTTATGCGTGGTGAAAAGTTTTGCCACTTTGTAAAATCGACACAGAACCCTCAAGAGCATTCTGGAACTTTCATTTTTAATCATTTTCAAACCTGGCTTCAATATTAGTCCTATAATTGCAATATTAATTCATTACCATCTGTCAGAATTTTAGACCAGTCCAAAATGAGAGAAGTTGTACACAGTACTGTTTAATGACAAAATTTAAACAATCTTAGTCCCTTTGGGGTATAGAAAATATTGTAGATATTGTCGCAAAACAATTTTTAGATTTTCCACGATGTTTTTCAAATTGTTGTTTAATTGTGTGTTTTTTCCGGGATGTAAAAAGCGTCATTGTGTAGGAATAGGTTAACTAAGTTTGAGTTTTAAAACTAAGTTGTTTAAAAAAAAAGCCAACAAGCTTACTCTTACTCTTACTCTTCTTAGATTCTTGTTCACTCTATATGCTATACCGTTCAGCATATTATAACTTGGATCACCTCAGGTGAAGACGTACATTTGTATGTAGAAATCCCCGCCTCAGCCATTCGTGACTGTTTTGGACAAGAGTGTACTTTTACAAGTAAACAGCAGGGTTTGAGACTATTCTTTTCATGTTTTCACATAAATTGACACTTTTGATTATTATCTTGGTTTTCGGCTATTCTTCGTAAAGGTCATCTCCTACCGTAAACAGATCATAATAAGGTGTATTTAAGACGGTGTCAGGCGAAAAGGGATCTTATGAAAGAGGTGAAATGTATCGCAATCTAGCTCGGGACGTTTATTTAACGGATCTCGGTGTTCAATCAAAGAATCAATCGACCAAGGGAATCATTCATTTAAACCGAAAGTGAATTCTGAACTCCAACATTGGCTGACATTCGTGGAACCCTATATCGGAAGTCAGATGGTGAGGCAAGCCATCCGGTAATTTTCCTAATGAAAAATAATCGTTCTAAATCATTATGCGTTTTCTTTGTTTTCTTTTTGTTTGCTTGTTTTCTGGGGCTTTTGTTTCTTTAATAGTTTGTTTATTGGGATTTGTTTTTTTACTGTTACTGGTCTTGATTTGGGTAAAAAAAATTCTAGTCTCTCTGTGAAATACTCATCACTTATCGAATAGGCCCAGACTAAAAGGCGACGGCCGCCGTCATAGAGCAGTTGGTAGCGCGTCGGCACTCATTCTTTCCGACTATTTGTCTCTCACCAATGGGTCGATAATCGTAGATCTACGTGGGATAGCAGCTGGAGGCTAGGACGGGATGTAATGGTAGTACTGGTGTGAGAAATACCAGGCTCCAGCCGCCGCGATATAACTGAAAGATTGTTGAAAGCGGCGTAAAACACCATTCAAACAAACAAACTAAAAGGCGACGTATTCTAAACCACCTGGTCTTACTTTCGAATACCAGCTTGGGAAACATGTTCTCCAACTACTGGCAGAAAATTGGGACGGGCATCATTTATCTTTCTGTGATGGTTGGGTGATACGTTTTTTTTTTTTTTTTCTTCTCTTTTTTTTCTTTTCTTTTTTTTATAGTGGCAATCCGCCAATTCAATAGTTTACACTGTAAATGATTGCTTTCAAGCAGAAAAATTTTCTTGCTGTAACATATATCGAGTAGACACACTTCTAGCTGTAACATGACAGATGTCGTAAATCTCAGGAAATTATATCGTTAGTATTGCTGATTGATGTAATTTTTTTTTTAATTTGCCTCTTAATTGAAAGAAAAGAAAATCAGAAATGAAATGTTAACCTTGTCAATTTTAATTCATTTATCTCCCGGTTCTCTCCTCAATCACGTTTAATATTCGGTTTCAAATTCTTTGAACCAAAGTCTGAACATATGTCGCATTCTTCATCCTTTTGGCGATCTCATTATATTTGGTTGTTGTTTATATTATTTCAATTAATTACATATATAATATTCAAGCTTGTCATAAAGGCCACTATGTATACATTATATTTATCAGAGCAACTCATCGCGTCAACCTCTTGACCCTCATGTTAACGCATCATTTAGCACGGTCAAACGCGGCATGTACCAATTATACCGTATATAGGGGAAGACAAGTCGACAGAGCCCTTAGGAGTTTTACAAATTATTTTCTCTAATATACTTGTGAAAAAAGGACTAGCTCAGTGTGGAAAGAATCGTCTAGTAAGTATTTAAATAAGTGTGGCTCATGCATGTTACATTTTTATCATGTAAGCATGTACAATGTAATAAGGTAACAATTTCTTTATGCATGCTTCTTTTGTCGATTCTTTGCTGTTCACAATTCTAACCCAATTGAATTAGCGTGCAAGTAGTTAGCATACATCCAAAAGACCAGGCAGCAATTATATGTAGGTTGATATTTGTACTCCATGACCAAAAAGTAATCTCGAAACTGAAAGTTATTACCGGTAATTGTTAGCAAGCACAAGTCATGAGCTTTCAAAGCTTTAAAAAGTTTTCTTGTTCTAAAAAGTCTAGTGCTCGTGTAGTTACCCGCCTATCGGACTCATAAGCCTTTCGCGATCTGATTTTCTTTTAATAACTTCGACAAAATGTTTCATACTGAAGTAGCCAATAAGGATACCGACTGCAAATTAGAATCACCTGAGGCAATCCTGACGATAAACATCACGACTTTCAATGATCATAAAATGATAATCAAAACATGCATATTAGAGGTAAATTGTATTTAAGATAATAATCAATAAATTTAGATAGAGTTTTGACCTTCTGGATTGTGCTGACTGTTAAGGATCGAGATCCTTTGGTTGTAAATATCAACACTGATAATTGAAAGTATATATTTCAGAACATTATAGAAATAAACCCATCCCCACACAATCCCTCCTTTTTTACGCCCATCAAGAAAAAACTGTGGAAAAACATTGTTGCAAATGAAGAAATTGCTTGTTTGTTACGAGCAATTTCTTCATTATCCACAATGTTTTCTATCCAAAAAGACGAAGAAAAAATCCACCAAATTGAAATTGTCGTCTGCAGGTTCTTTCGAATTGGACCAGTCTAAGATTTCGTTGTGTGGGAAGGGTTAAAAAAATCGTTTCGTGGTCAAAGATCGTAACCACAGCTTGAATTAAGCTTTAGATACGATATTTTGAAAATAACCCATCAAAACAGTAGCATAATTTCTTGTATCAGTAAAGATATGTGCTATAACTTACGTCTACTTTGGTAAATATGTAATTGAGAATCACAGATTGATTGTATTCCTATCGATATGAGGACACTAAAATTCAATAGTTAACACTTCTCCGTCTGTACTATACCATTATTTTTGTAACGTAGTTTTCTCATTTAGCACACTCCCACACAACAAAACTTTAGATTGGTGAAAATTGAAAGAAGTTGCAGACGACATTTTTTGGTTGACAAAACTTTGAAAATCTTGGTATTTCGGGGTACAAAACTCTGTGGATTTGAAGAGATTGCTTGTTACAATAAATTTCTTCATTTTCCTCAATGGTTTTTCAAGTTAAATTCTGGAAGTTCGTAAAAAAACGGGATTGTGTGGGAATAGGTTAGCAAACGCGTTCGTCCTTTAACGTTCCATTTCTACCCACTTCCGAATCAAAAGTGTGTCTTAACGCTTGTTCTTTACTATGAAAGGTTTTCATAGTTCGACAAATTAGAAAGCAAAATTACAAAACTGCAGTCCTTAATGAATATTTTGGACTCTAAAATGCTAGAAATACCTCATAGTACTGTGAAATATAAATTTCACGGATCCCTGACAACGCGCATTGAGCCCCGACAAGACGACGTTTACAAACCTATTTGCAAAATTGATAGTCTGGAAAATAAGACAAAAACACAATTTTATTGGACTGTCTTGCCGTCGTTACTACGTTACGTGAATAACTTGAGTTAGCTGTAGTTACGACGTTTCACTAGCCCCAAAATGAAAAAGTATCAAACTATTACCACACAACGAAAATAGACGGGTCCGAATTGAAAGATATTTTAAACAATTCGAAGTTTGTTTAGATTTTTAAATGTGTCTTATAAGATAGAATAACAAAACAAATCGTGTAAAGCAAAGTTATTTTATACAAGGAATTCTATTATCCCAACAATGTTTTTCTTGGCTATTTTTATTCAGAGCTCCAGACGGAAGGATTGCATGGTGATGGATTAAATAAATGTAAACGGTCTACATTTCACTTTTTTCATTCCAAAATCGTTTGTATATTTCCCTGCGCTCAGTTTCCTTTCAGTTAGAATATTTGCAATTTGTCGTGAGTTCACGTGAACCGTTGTGGTGAGAAAAGCTATTCTTTTTCGCCTTTCTTATTCAATTATAGTTGATTGTTTTTTTTCTTGTTTTTTTTTGTTTGTTTGTTTGTTGTTGTTTTTTTTTTTTGCTTGTTTTGTGTTTTTTTTTTTTTTTTTTTTTTCGTTTTTTTTTCAAAACCTCGTAAGTACAGCTGAAGCATAAGCTATATTTTATAACAAGTGTAGTACACATAACAAAATCTGTGAAATGGATTAACGGAAGAGCACATGATGTTAAAGTGCATGATTTATTTAAAAAAATGTACTTTGTCAAATTCAAATTACATTATTTGATGTAGATGGTAGAAGGTTTGATAGAGTTTTTGAACTGTTGGACATGTATAATAATATTTTCTAATGAATTTCGATCGAATGCTAGAAAACTTTGTACAAACTAGAATGATGGGAAATTCGTTTTCTATCAACCCGGAAATGCAATTTCTACATATTCTCTCTTGTTTTGTTACATTAGTTTTTTGTCCACTTTCAAACGTTAAATCTTGTGACGATAATCGAAGTCTTGTTAAGGATAATCTATATTCTGGTTCATATAGGAAAACAAGATAATTTTCATATATAAACTTATGTTTTACAAGGCTGTAGAAACTAAGGCATGGCGAATTATTGATTGAAGAATACCAGCTTTGTTTAAAGATTGTTTATTAATTGGTCGTAGACCAATTTGTATAACCATAAACTCAAAATTGTGTCGCTGCAATTTACTAAAACTGCTTTTAGCCCAACTGAACGAATATTCTGACGGGAAAACTGAGAAAAATCATTACTTTTAAAAAGTTAAGAAATATCAAAAAGAGTAAAGGAAACCAGGACGGCCAAACGATTTAAAGAGGCTACAAGGATTTTCCACAAGCGATGAACGCGTATAACCAACCCATTCGTCCTATCATATCAAGGTGTAAACAAGCATCTTCATAATAGATGATATTGCCACTAAATTATTTTCAAGCCACAAGCTAATCAAAGTACCGAAAGTACTGCTGGAGAGCGATATTGATTATTATGCTTTCAAGCTGTGTAAAGAATTGTTCAATGAATAGTATCATTTTTTTCCTTTGATTGTAATCAGCGCTGTCTAAGAATTTGGTAAGCTTTTTTTCTATCCAGAAAAAGAGAGGGTTTTGAAATTTCATAAACCTGTTGTCAGCATTTTCACTTAAACTCAAGTTATCACATTTCCATAAATTTTCTGTTTTGGTTTTATACTAAACCTTGCAGGGACGATCTTACCATGACTATATAACGATCAAGAATTTTCACAAAAAGTTGCCTATATTTCGGTACCCATGAAATCTCAGAGTCTTGTGTTCGTGTAAAAATAATATCAGTTCTAATTAACATTCACGGAAATATAGTACACTAGGATAGAACCTACGTGTCATGAAAGTAAAAGAAATCAAAGTTATTTTTTACCCTATTTCTAAAGTCGGAATTCAACTGTCCAATTTTTCAGTGACGACCAATTACAGTGCTTACAGCACTTTGATTACTAGTTTTCTATGTAAGAACATAGGTATCTACCCTAGCTCGCCATATATAGCGCTTAAATTTGTAGAAGTATTTACACATAAAATTCTCCTGCAAAATTTTAAAAATTCTACTTCAAAATCCTGACAGGGGTGTACACCCCAAACTTCAGCAGAATAGTTTAATACAGGCAACACAAGAGAGTCGAACACATTGATTTTTTTTGACATTGTAATTTCTAAATGGTTAAATATTGTGAACAGGTTGTGTAGAGGGATCCTTGCATTTTGTGCTATTACTTTTTGTGTGCGTTTCCAATTTCCATTCTTGAAAAAATATACCCAAAGGTATTTGAAAGAATCTACATGTTCAATTTTCTCGTTGTAAAGATAAAACTCGTGGGTTGTCGGCCTATAACTATTATTTTCAAAAAAATCATTATTTTGGTTCTTGATACATTAAGCTTGAGTTTGAATGTATTACTATATGATTCGATGTCATTAAGGATAGACTGAAGTGATTTGGGGGTCGTAGGAAAAAACAATTGCAACATCAGCAAATAACAACATAAATAATTTAACTACATCAAGTGAAAAAGTCCTTCTATGTTAGAATTAATATTCTGTAGAATGTCATTAATGAAGAATAAACAAAGAATACTGCTGCACGGATCGCCTTATATGTTATGTTATGTTAAATTCGCTTAAACACGATGAAGTTATTGTACAAGGTTTCGGAAGCAAGCCTTAGGAATAGGAAAAAACATGTCTAAGTTGGTTCTACATGGCTGTTCTGGGACCGCACTAAACATTTGTACATTACAATCTGTCTCATGTCTCATAGTATGAGTGGGTTTTCAACCCATTCGCACACTGTGACGCTTTTGGACGCCACTAAAGAAGAAACAACTGGGAAAGCATTGTGTAAAATGAAGAAATTGCTTGTCACAATGTTTTCTATCCAGAAAATTGAACAAATCTAAATTTTCATAAACTTTGAAATGTCGTCTGCAACTCCTTTCAATTTGGGCCAGTCCAAATATTTTTTATGTGGGAATGGGTAATGGCGATTGTTTCTGAAAATAGTAATAGATAACCATACAAGCTATTGATATTTTTTAAAAAACTAACTATAGACTTTAACGATTCGGTAAATTGCTGATCAAAAACGCTGCATTATAATAAGAGAGTTATTTTGTGTGTATTTGTGCGTGTGTCTGTGTGTAATACAGCCAAATGAAAAATAATAAACCAATTAAATAGAGTAAAAACACATTTATTTTTCACAGAAAAAAAATCTATTTTCTTTTATTCTAATGCGTAAACTGTTGCATCGCCGCAGTCAATAAAATCGATCGACCAATGGAATCATTCGTTTATACAGGAAGATAATGGTGATCCCCGTCATCTAGTTCATTTTGTTGGTTTTGCAATCAAACGACTAAATCTTATTCAAACTGTAGTTACGACGTTAAGGTCACAAACAAACGATCTATGTTTTTGACCGTAAATTATACACACTATCGATGTTTGAAAGCTCAGTCGTATCGCCATGTCGGAGGTCAGTAGGTGTGACCCTTGACCTTTCTGTAAGACTGAGGTATAGATAGATGTTATCTAGTTATTTTGCCCCCCCCCCTTTTTTTTAAAAATGTTGTTTTGAAATTGTTTTGATTCTCCACTTAATACTTCTATTCAAAACTAATACATAAACAAGAATTGTCGCGGACAATGAATGATCCGATTACCTGTCGACAAGGTCGCCAAGAGAAGGTTAATTAAAATATCCCTTAGTATAATGCCTTAAATGTACTTATTTTTAGATCAGAACGCGAAGAGAGACAAATCTGTGAAATTTAAGAACAATCTCAGTCAATCTTTCTCATGGTGACCACAATAATTAAATTTACATTTCAACAAGTACAGCTCTAGAGAAATGGACCTATTTTTGCTGAAAATGTTGTTGGATTCGATTAGAACCGTCTCAATGACAACAACATTTAATGATTAAGTGAAAATTATGTAACAATTCATTATGAAATAAAAGCTACACTTAATATATGTCAAAAGATTATGTTAAGTGACAACTCTCTCATGCGACCATTTATGGTCGTCCATTGAGTTGTAGCTTAAAGCAAGGTGTCTTTGCCTCCTTTCCTTAACATCTTAATAAGTATTTAGTACTCCCATTATTCAAAATTCATTTTTGGCCATCTCGCGAAAAGGAACTATCGGAAATATTGGAGTATTCAGTCTTTTCAGACTGTGTGGATTGTGCAGGCTGATCAGGGTCGACCTTTTTCATCTTTGACAGATTTTCAAATCCTTATATTGTCATTCTACCTTTCTATACCGTCCATTGTCGACCAAAACACAGTTAATGCAGCATATTGAATTTCAACTCATGAAATACCGAATTCACTAAACGAGTCATTTATTAACAGATAAAAACGAGGCTCTCCTGAGTCTTTATCGATTTTAGATGACGAGTTTATTAAATACAGTATTTAATAACACGAATTTGATATTCTATTTATAGCATGACATTAGTTTTTGGGATAAATTATAAAATCTTGACCTTTATCGATATTAGATATTGCGCGAAAACTGTAACACCTTTTGCAAAATGACATCATGGCATGCTTAAGTTCATTCTAATACCAACGATACAAAGTATTTCAACCGATAGGGAATTATTTAAGAAATATGTTTAATTTAACTCGTTTAATAAATTTTTGGCTAATGCCTTCTTCAGGAATGTCAGTATATTTTAATACCATGGAACTTCCACTTTCATCGACATCAATATTCAAAATGGCTAACTTGAGTTCAGAAATAATAGTAAAAAATGAGAGTAACGTCTTGATGTTGTTTGTACGTTGCTTGGTTACTACTATTATTTTTTAACTCAAGTTAGCCATTTTGAATGTGGATGTCTATGTAAATGGATGTTACATAATGTTAAAATTTACCGTCATTTCTGAAGAAGGCATTAGCCGAAAATTTATCTGAACATCGTTCATTCTAATACTTATCTCACTGGCGTAATATCATCTATGTAATATCATCTATGCAATACTCTATGTAATATCCTCTATGTAATATCATCTATGTAATGTCGTCTATGTAATATCATCTTTGTAATGTCATCTGTGTAATATCATCTATGTAATATCATCTATGTAATGTCGTTTTGTAATATCATCTATGTAAAGAGATCTATGTAATATCATCTATGTAATATCATCTATGTAATGTCATCTATGTAATATCATCTATGTAATGTCATCTATGTAATATCATCTATGAAATATCATAAACATCTAACGGGTTTATATCACTCCCAAGTCCTAGGCCGTGTTATAAATGCGATTTATTCAATGTGTAGTTACGACGCTTTGAACGCCGTCTAACGATGTAGCTTTTTTTGAAACACCAACTCTGATTGACATCGGCTGTATCCGGTCTTATTTCTGAAATCTCCGTACAAGGGCCTATATCGCATGACGGATTACATTCATAATTGACAACAAAGACTGACCCGATACCCAGCCGAGAAGGTAGGTCAAGACCCCGCAGGCTGAGAATGTTCATTTAAATTCCCTCAATTTACAATACAGGGTGTAATGTTCTTTAATCTAAGGGTAATAAGGTTTCATCGCCTATGGACAGACAAATGCTGTAGACACAACATTGGTCTGACATGCAAAAATGGACCATCCGGGAATTTTAGAAAAGAAAGGAATTGAAAAGTAGATCGAATCTGCCACACGCAATCCTAGAGTTGGTATATCATTTTAGAATATATGAATTTTTTGCATGATATTTTCAACGATGCAACACTAAGTAAAGAATCAGATAAGCCTGTGCATCCGCACAATCTGATCAGAGTCAATCTGACCAGATTCTTCACTGAACGCGAATTAGATAGCCACTGACTCAAAGCGTCCTTGGGTGATTAGCGATTATTGTTAAAGTCCTGTAGGCTGTCCTGGCTGCACAATGTCTGTCCTTCACGCATGGGTGAAATATTGACCGATCGCGGCTTTAAATCAAAGAATCAATCGACCAATCAAATCGTACATTAAGACCGAAAGTGTACTACAAGTTTTGGCCGACATTTAAGCGAAGCCTTTTTGTTGGATTTATGACGTAAACGGCGTAACTACAGCTTGAATAATATGTGAAATATTGACCGATCGCGGCTTCATATGAAAGAATCAATCAACCAATCAAATTATTCATTCAGGCCGGAAATGTACTACAACATTGGTAGACATTAAAGTGAAGATTTTTTGTTGGATTCAAGAGTAAAACGTCTTAACTACATCTTATTCAGTGGGGGTGGGGGCAGCGAGCGACCCGTCAGTTGTTGGAAAATGACTCCCAGACTCATACATGTATATTGCAAAGTGACATAAAAATAACCATCAAACAGGGTATCTACTAAAAGCGACCATGTTCCACTCGGTCAACCTCCACAGCCCATGCAGCATGACTAGGGTAAATACTTCTTTCTTATCTATATGGCTCTTTTCATAAGTCGAGCTGCTTTTTATAAAAGTCCTTTTCTCGCTAACTTTACCATGGTAATCGCGAGAATCGAGGAGTGTTTAGCACCGGATTTTTGAAAAAGACCAACTTTTGACCAACGTCCTCGGGGGTATTT
Organism: Fragum fragum; assembly: GCA_946902895.1. Taxonomy (NCBI): domain Eukaryota; kingdom Metazoa; phylum Mollusca; class Bivalvia; order Cardiida; family Cardiidae; genus Fragum; species Fragum fragum. The sequence continues at coordinate 25,441,213 of OX336374.1, read as the reverse complement.
TCCTTTATATATTTGCACGTTTAAAAGGTCAAAAGTACGAACTTTAAATATTCTTGCGTAAAAGAAACCCTTAAGTTCGCATTAGTTGTGATGTTCTTGCAATAAAACAGCAAAGACAGTTACGTAAAGCTGTAAGCTAAAGAATGAATGAAACAAAGAAAGACATAAAAAATAGAACGAATTTAAGTATAGGAGTTTTATTGTGTGAAAGGATAATTTTATCAGAATAAAGTCGCAAGATTTTGTTGTTCAACTCTCACAGCTGAAACTCATTTACCGAAAACAATGTCACTTTATTAGAATGACAGCACGCGTATTAACTAAAAATCAAAATACAAAACTAAAAAACAAATTTAGATTCATGATTAAAAAACAAATTTAGAAAGGTCACCAAAAATAAAAGGTACATGTATCTATAAACCATTAGACTTACTTTGATACATCATATTGAGTCGTTGCTTACAACAAGATCAAAGAATGGAAAATGTGTGCCTTTCTTTTGATAGGGCAAACGCACATAGCTTTTAAAATGATTAATCTATTTTATAATATTTCGTGAAAATCTGCTGTAAAGCTCATACAAAGAAATATGTTGAAGAGAAATATTAATATAAGCTTACACTCCAAACCTCTAGTTTTTCTGGCCAAGACTAGGGCCAATTAACACCTTGCTAGATAGCTGTTATTTCAAGCCAATAAACACATGAAATGGGAATTTCTGTGGATTATTTAGCTTTCAACAGACAACGGAATTTGATAAAAATATTTGTGATGCTTCATTGAAATGACGGTAACTTATGTAAGGTAAGGGCTTTGATTATTATAGTTCACTCCCTTTCAAAATGCCAGCTATTTTTTGGCTTATGAGACACTTGATATCTTAGTAATTAGTACCCCTCATTCATTGTAAACCATTATTGCGGGGCGCTTAGCAGAGATGGGCATATGTTAACCATTCCTTTGGCAAGCTAGCGGCTCTTCAACCGATGACACCAGTTCAAACCTGTTTCCATTGGGTCCTCTCCCTACCAAAGCGAACACCAATGCCACTCGGCAAATCTAGTGGCATGGATGAGTCATAATGTATTGTTTGATTCAGACAATGTTATCTCACGAAAAGCCTGGCGCTCGGCTGTTACGTGTCTAATATGGACATGAAAGTCGAGAAGAATGTATGATTTGTACGAAAATGCTTTTGGAATTACACACAACTTCCTTAGGAGTCCATATTATTCCTCTTTGTTATTGAAATTGTATTCCGAGAGAAAGATTTTGAACAACGACGTCCTCACTCTAAAGCTTTGGCTTTACCTTGGGGTTTCTATCTAAATAGCCCAATACGAACGTCGTATCTAGGGAAGATGAGGCAGGAAATTGTCATGAGGAAAGTGAACTTGGTCAGACTGAACACGCTTCGCAGCCTCAAAGGGTTCGCATCTATCGATATTTGGACGATAGGTAGTTTTTCTGACTATAAAATGGCTATCCTAATTTACTATTCATTCACCCTTTAATATTAAGAATGCCTGAACGTCCCTCAATTCTCTTTCTTTAAATTCTATAAATGACTTTAACCCGTATCTTATTCAAGAATATAAAGAAGTGCTGCGATAGTAGCAAATGAAGTTCCCTTCGTGAAAGCATTGTAAATATTTGCATAATTAAAGGATGGCCCGCTGTAAGCACGGCAAACAAAAAAAAATGAAAATATAGTATTTTCCTTTTATTCTACATCACGTTGGAACAGGAATGTGACAAATAAACACTACTTTTGGCTCCATCAAAATTGCTCTGCAGCTCCCCAACCTTAAAGACTTATTACTTTAAATATACAACCACATGTGGAACTAAAATCATTATGCGTTATTTGTCATCAATTTATTACAAATATTTCAAGGGTTCCTTGAAGACTGATCCCAGCATACGTCATACAATTGTGCCGATTTACTGGAAAACTACTTTTCGGGCAAATACAGTAACGAGACTACTTGATGAAAAGACCTTTCAGAAAACTGCAGGCGTGGCATTCTTAATGTGAGTGGGGATTTTTGTATGTTTTTTTTTTTATAATTTTTTCGTCAAACTGCAGTCATGACATTTTAATGTGAAAACTGTTGGCACGTCAGACCTAAGGACAAAACTTCTCGAAAAAAAAATCCATCGCTTCCTTCTTAAAGAAAATGCTTTTCAGGAAGCTATCGCGAGGACATTCTAAACAGAAAACGATATCTCTATTTTATTGAAGAAGTATTTTGAGAAAACTGCCCTTATATGTTTCTTAACAACAACAACAAAGGGACTCTGAAAAATGTTGTCACGTCTTTCCCAACATGAACATGGTGATAACAATAAGTAAAAGGTAAAAAAGAATTAATTTAGAATGCATTAGAATGCTGTCGATATTTCAATATGAGTGAAAGAAAATCAGAACATAGTCGTTAAGTCTTTCTTGGAGAAAAAATGAAAAGAATATATTATGTTTCAGGTGAATTAACTCAGCTAAACCTCTAAAAGGATGAGTGAGAACACGAGTGCGGAGTCCGAAGTTAATCTTGGACCAGTGGACGGTGGATATAGTAACCCTGTAGTGACTCTGGAAAATGGTGAAAATGTTGCCGAGGACCTCAGAAAAAGAAGTGTAGAATTTCGTAACGGAGAAACCAAAAGTCCTATTCTGAAGAAGCTATCACTGAAGGTGAGTTTAAATCAAACTGACTCGTTACACCAAAAGGCAACCTTGGAGTACACAAGTCAGCCTGTGTTGATTGCACAGGTTGACTAGGATCGAAGATGTCCTTTTAAAACATTTGTAACTTTGAATACCAATTGAAGACTTAAATCAAATTTCTTTTTCAAATGAAAGTACATTTTATAGTCGTTACCCCATAGTTCACATTACATGGTGGACCACACATATTTTCGCCTTAGCTGTTTTGAAATAAAAGTCAAATTATTGTATTTATGACGTTTGCGTATGTGATGGCCTTCTTGGTGTGGCCAACTTTAACATCGGTATGTTTGTGTTATTACTGAATATATTTGCTTGTAATTTGGTACGTGAGTACACGATCTAAAGAACAAACAATGCTATAAAGGGCAATAACCTTAATTACTTTATCTAATGATTACATTTTTTCACTAAGTTTCTTTTCTCTATCCAGCATCTGCATCGGGGCGTTCCACCATCATGCTGTACTATTGTTCTAAAACTATCATCCTTTTGACCACAGCTGTCGATGCGTCCTAAAACACCAATCAATCAGTTATCAGCGGGTAACACATAGATTAAACTTTCTAATATAGTCAGTTCCAAAAGAAAGGATGCACTTTAAAATTTGGGTTATATCAGCATCCAGATAACGTACAAATTTGAAAATTGTACAGGGTTAGATTAATTTTGATACATCATTGATAATTTGTAAAATTGATTGAATGTTATCAAAAGTACAAGGTTACGTCGGATAAATCTGATTTTACGTGTAGCACTTGTTAAGTATACATGCAACGTAAAACTTATATTTCGGGAAATCATTTTTTACCTCGCACAACGAGAAATCACATTTGTCTTTAATTTCGTCTAAAATAAATATGCTAAGATTAAGTGAAAATCAGCGCATACAAGCGTTGATGATACTTGCTCGTGGTGATAGCGTAACAAACGAAGGTAGAGCATTAGGCTGCCACAGAAACACAATTATTAGTCTAAGAAATCGGTTTCAACAAAAAGGTGGTGTGGCCGATAGGCGTAGCACGAGTCAGTCAGCAATTTCTAAACAGAAATAATGTTGATGATCTCCTTTGGCCAGCTTTGTCATCGGATATGAATCCGATTTAACGTGTGTGGGATTATTACGGGAGAAAGGTTCGATAGCGTCGAAACATCAATAATCTCCAAGATTCAGCCAATGCTTTAATTCAGGAATGTAATAACATTCCAGCTACATTGATATTGCGTTATGTGAGATCCATGCGCCGTCGCATACTCGCCTGCATCGGAAGCAGACGTAGCCGTACAAGATATTGACTTAACAACTTCAATAACCTAAGTTAAACAAAATTTGAATGGGACCTAAGTTTGTGTGTACTTTTGCAACTTTGATTTTCATACTTTCTCCACTTAAATTTAGAAGAAAAAAACTCTTTCTGTCAAAATCTGATAAGTCGGATATTTTATTAAAACTTTACACAATAATTTGATACTTTATAATTTTCAGTGAGATATGAAAGGAGAAATAAAATAATTTTAAAAGCACACCTATTTATGGAACTAAGTATATTTTATACACATTTCTTTGAAGATTGTTATATAGTGAGGTGTTGCACTTATAAGTTTAACCTATCACACAATCCCGTCTTTTCACGTACCTCAAGAAAAAAAATTTGGAAAAATATAGTGGAAAGTGAAGAAATAGCTTGTAACAATAATTTCGTCCGGAAACGTAGATATTCTCAAAATCTCATCAATTTTAATCTGCCGTCTGCAACTGCCTTGAATTTGGACCAGACTAACATTCTGTTGTCCGGTAACCGGTTAACATGACGTCGCGGCGTCTTGAGAATATGTGAGTTGATCATTCCTTCTGTATCACTGCTACTTAAACTTAACAAGTGAAAAAAAGGGTGTAAACATTTCTATTCGAAATAGAGTGATCTATCGGGAAAACTTATATTGGTTTGCATAAGAAACATTTTTAGAAATTTTGATGTGCAGCAAACCTCTTGAGTAATGTTTATAAATTTTGTGTAACCATATGAAATTAATTTCATTGCACTATATCAACTGACGTTAAACTGTTGAGAAATATAATAAAATTGTAATAAGTTATCCATTATTCAGGAAAATCTACATGAATGGCAAGGTAACATCTCAAAATGTGCACATAGGATCTGCTCCTTATCACCCGTTTCATATTTATCGGCTTTTGACGACTAAGGGTCGTAAATACAACTTTATTCAAGGTGTATTTACGACGTTATGGTCGCCCTCTAACAACATGTAGTTTGGACCCTGTGCTTATCTTCATCGTCCACAATTAATCCGGTCGGTCCGGATTAGACTTATGATATGGATAAGATAAGTTTTCATGGCAGTTGAAATATCCAGCCTTGAACTATTTATATAATCAATTTAGACCTGTAGACTGTATTAAAATAGGAGATTTAGAACAGAATTGCGTTCATAAGGAATTACTGGAAACCGAGGTATTAATTTATTTTTTTTTATTAGTGGAATACAGTTATGCATAGCGAAATTTGAATAATTTTGAAAAGTACTGGAGGCAATGTAGCGTGTAAATTTCAATATGTGTCGCTTCCTGGTCAAAGATTTCGCTGGGAAGTAGAGTGAATGATGTTATTAGTTAACGTTTTTGGAATATACAAGTAGGCCTATATATTTCCTAGTATCGACTGGATAATAATCGAAGTATGATCGTATAGCTTTACTATGTACAGCGAACTTTCTCAATGTACTGTCTGACCTACGTACTTTATAATATCACGCACAAGATCCATTCTTCTTTGGATGTTGTACTTGAGTATAATAAACAGTCGGTTACAGTATTCAGATATGCGATATTTTTGACAAAAAAGCAGAAAACTTCAGTTATCCATAAACCTGGGTTCAAAGACAGGTCAACAAAGTCTGTAAAATAGATACCCTTGTATGTTGGGTATCATTCTTTAGCTCCCGATATCTATCAATCTTAGTGAAAATAAAAAAAGAAGTTGTTTTAGACTAAGTTAAGTCTGTGATAAGGAACCCTCGTGCCGAAAGTCTCCTATCCTTCACCATGTGTTTGCGATTTCAACAAAACTGAAAATATCCTTAAAACCATAAAATATTAATTTAACTTCAAACTAGATTTTAATTTATCTAAAGAACAAATTATCTTTGCCTGACTGACTTTTTAATTGTATAGGTGCAGCCCCCCTCCACCATGAAAGAAGGTTGATAAAGTGACTGCATCTTCTGTGTAACCATGTGAAAAAAATGATTTGATTTAGGATGAATCGCTTTACGTCGGTCACAAAGACTTTAAAAATCGGAAGGAAGATTTTGTCCTTCTCTTTAAATTTTGTAAAAATAAGATTCTTATTTTGGTCTAGTCCGTCCCATTAAACTTAAAATAGTTTAATTCCTTCACAGACAAATCAACGTTCTTTTAGCGCTTAGGAGGATCTTGTTGTTCAAGACCCGGCTGGAACTAATTTGTCAATAGTCATATTGCTCAATAATTTGGACCAATTAAGTACATGCAGTTGGTTTCTTAGTTTGAATTGAGTAATCAGTTGAAAAGTACATCACACATATCGATTTGATTAAAAAAATGCTAAAAGCTATGAGTTTATGCTTCGACCGGGATAAATTGTCACCGGGATAAATTATCACTTGTTAATTAAGATTATGATATTGGCGAGGATGTTGGTGTCGCCATTTAGAGTTTTTCGCTCGATGTCACTAGTTTAATGAGTTTATTAACCCTTGTCATGCTGAACCCGGAATATTCCGGTTTTGGCAGGAGGTGTAGACTAAGATCAGACAGCACTTCTGTGCAGGCTGATCTTAGTCTATACCTCCTGCTTGTACTTCTCCTGTCAGAGTTGATCATGAAGTTGATTTCTAAAAAAAATATTGATTTTTGAACATTCAGTTCTATCAGTGCTTTCAGCCCTTTGATTTGACAGCAATTAAGTAAGGTAATAATACAGCATGACAAGGGTTAAGCTTTAACATTTCAACTTGCATGGAGTGATTATGGATTCAGATCGGCCAAGGTGACATAATATCGCCATCGGTGTACCACACAAAATTGTTTTATATATGTATCTTAAATAAATATACATATATATCTATTGGTCATAGCTCGTCCATTATTGTTTTCAGTCTAGAGAAGGAAACGAAAAGAAACCAAACTTAGATGTAATTCTAGAGGACGAAAATGGCACGAGAATACAGATAGAATCTGATGAGAGCCTTGACAAACCGCTACTCTATAAAATTGGAGATTCGCCACCAATATCTCTCACGCTATTCTTCGCTTTTCAGGTATGCATCCTGAAAATACAATGTATATATCAGCTTGTGCGTTATATTTCTAACAATGTCAGATAAGCGCAAAATATATTCCCAGATCGACCTATAAAGTCTAAATGCAAAGCATTCTCACATTCATACAATAGTCAGAGTCTTCATCGTGTGCTCTGCAAACTGGTAGTTATTCAAACTTTCTGTAGACGAAAAGTGTCCAGCCAGCCTAATCTCTATGCTAATCGCTGTTTTGGAAATGACATCCAATAAAATTAGTTTTAGTAAGAAACAACCACTGCGTTATCTTCCCAGCAATCTGCGTTATAAAGCTTCCCTAAAATCCAGCTGTGCAAAAGTAACTAGGCATGCAGTCTAACCAAAACAGTGACAGCAAGAGATCCAAAAAGATAGTGGCACTGGCCATTATAAGACCATCAACATTAAATTTTATTCTTTAAGGCATGAACAGTCTTGACGAAGTAGCAAGATGGCGAATGTGGTCTTTAGAAATTCCGTCCTTTTGATTACCTGCCGTTTGACATACTTGTACCATAATCTTTGAGATTCTTGAGATTACTTGATATTTACAAGCCGGTATTCATTATACAGTTTTACACATATCGTCACTCGTGACCAAAACACGGTAACTACTTTAGTTACTACGAAATATTTTTTTACAAAAAAGGGGGAGTGGTCAAAAGAAGAATATTTGAGTGTTTTGTTTTGTTCTATTCTGTTCTGTTTGATTGTCATCCAATTCTTCTTCAACGACATTATATTATTGTATTGAATAAGGCCTATATTAGACCGTGAAATAAACAGAAATTGTATTTGGATTTTACATCCATTTCAGCAAACACTTTTATCGATTATTGGTTCCCTTATTGTCCCGTTTCTTGTTGCCGACGCTGTTTGTGCACAGGGAGACAATATCATGGTCACCAGACTGCTTTCAACGACCATGATGCTCAATGGTATCACCAGTCTAATGCAGACTGTTTTGGGAGTCAGGTACTGTATACCTTGTTCAAGGGATGATTTTTGGTAAGCGAGTCCGGTTAAATCAGTCTTTAATTGTGTCAATCATGTGGTCGTTGGCTTGAATCCCAGTTCAGCCAACATTCTTTTCTACAGTAGTCTAAAGTCACCGCGAAAGCTGCCATATTATCGTTGTCGTTCTAAAACCTCGTAACTACAGCTTGACTCAAGCTGTAGTTACGATATTTTAGAATGACAACGACGATATGTATCTCCCAAATGAGCGAATGAGAGGTAGTGCACCTAATTTAGGAGGAACAGTGAAAGCTAGGACAGAATGTTGAGGTTGTACTGTCGTGAGAAATAACTTTAAACCATGATTAGGTAGACCAGCGGACGATATATACCTAAAGTACTGTTGAAAGTGGTTTTAAAGTCATAAATTCAAACAGTTTATCGAGCGAGTACCCAAACTCCGAATTCTCTTTTCTAGGGCAAAATATATTTCGAAAAATGGGAGGAAGATCTACTTGATTCGCACTTTTTTTATTTATTTGATCTCATTTTTGAGTGGCCTGAGATTGATCTATTTTCTTATTTCAACTAACGATCACAATGACTTCGTTGATTTTTTATATTTTTTATTTTTTTCTTAGGACGGGTTAGTTTTTATACCAATTTTCCTCTTACCAACAATCGTCTATCAAAGATACACGTTTCTCCGTAACACTTGTCAACAAGACGCGGACATCGCTTATCATGATTCTTACTATCAGTAGTATATCCTTTTTAAAAACTGATTAACGAAAATGCGCCATCTCCCCCACTCCTTCAGATGAGACTTTAAATCAATATGGCGTCTTCTCATAATGAGATGGTAAGCCCGATTAGCTATGTTGGTAGTGCACTTGACTTCAAACCTCAAGATCACGGGTTCGAGCCCTGGGCTGACCATATCAACTAACAAACTAATTGTCTTTCGGATGAGACGTTAAACCGAGGCCCCGTGTGACGATGCTATCCATCGAGCACGTTAAAGAACCAGGCGGAGCTCTCAGCATTTTCGTCCTGTATCCTTGCACTATCCCCCGTAACAACTAACCGTCTTCTGGGGGCGTCGCTCATATGGGCATGGGCTACGGTAGCGACGATAAATAAACGGAAATACACACACTCATAATGAGTTTTGAAATTTTGCTTTCATCTATAAAAACTTTCTAACAGTATCTATCTATAGTAGGTATAGTGAAGATTCTTACCCGACTCCGCTGATGGAATAGCTGATATGAACCTGGCTTCTCAAATATATGTATCATTTTCGAAATATCATTTGTAGGGCCAATTCTGTATGGTATTTGCGCTAGCAAATATATGAAAAAATGTTAATTGTTTTAGGAAAAAAACTTTCGTTTTTTGGCGTTAGAGTTTAATATCAAGTAGCTCTGGACAGGAAAAGAATTAATGATTGTAAGTAAGCATTCTACAGAGTTATTTCTCAGACTTCTTACATCACAGGAAATTAGATGTACACTAACCTTATATAGGATAAACACCCTTCTCGTCAGAACTGCAGACTTTGCGTTATATATTGGAAGTTTTGTATAAAATGTATTCCCGATTTCTCTGTAAGAATAACTAACATTTAAAATGGGATTTAATATTTTTCAGATTACCTTTATTTCAAGGGCCTTCTGCATCCTACATAGTTCCTCTACAGTCGCTTAATATACTTTCTCCAGAGAGATGTGAGCTCACCCATGTTTGTAGGTATTTTGTTGAGTTTTCATTTGAAATAAAAAAAAAATCCTTTCTTCAGAACGAATACAAGTTCGATCTTTGGTCGAGATGTCAGATCTCTCCTAAAGGGAATCATATCTTGCGAAGTCAGTCCAAAGTCAGTCACGAGGCAAGTGTAAGGGTCGTTAACCTGGAATATACTCTTTGGGTTGGAGTATGAAATTTCCAAAGAGTGTTTTTAATGTCAATGACGATACAAGCGTTCATTCTGCAAATACCACATTATTTTTGATCAGCCAAAACTATAATTGTTTTTGTTATTTAAAATTCTTTGAGATCAAATCTAATATTAAGGCAGATTACAATGTTTGTATATTTGATAAGAATTATCAAATGAAATGTGTAGAACCTAGTTACACAGTATGAACCCCGAAGCGATGTCAAACGGGAGAGTTATTAGGATTTTTTTCTTTTTTTCGTTCATCTAATCTTCTTTAATTTCTTATACAAGTGTAAATTATTGAGACATGAAGGAAATTCTAACAATCAAATTTTAATGGGACTTGTTTTGATAAGCATTCAATAGAGCTCCGTACTCAGTGTTTGTTCAAGGCGGTGCGAAAAAAATAAAAGACTGGTCACAACAGTTAATAAAATGTATTTTCAACAGTACCAATGATTGTTTCAGTACTAATATTTCCTAGTTGGAATCAATCTTAATCCAATTTACTCTCCGCGAAGGCTATCGTATGTAGGTTCTAGCTATTTTTGAACCAAAACTACTGAATGGTTGCGTAGTTAAACCGATAAAATCTAACCTTAATTACAACAAGGGTGATTGAGGGTGGCTCATAAGCAGGTCTGATTTTCATGTAACTGATTTTCAATTTCAGTCGCAGACAAGTATGTAAATGGAAGTTTAATCAACGGAACTTCAGAAGCCGATCTTCAGAGTGACCTAATTAACCTACGTTTGAGAGAGGTTAGATGAAAATATGTAATTATTTCCTCATCAATGGTGAAAAATGTTGACCTTTTCATACCGTTGACTGTACAATGTACAGAATACCAATTTAGGGCCGCTTGATAGTTCTTTCTTACCATGGCTATTTTTGAATATGCCAACATTTTATATTTACCACTTCAATGCTATTTATCAAACGCCTAAATCTTTTTTGTGGAAAACTTAAAGTAGAGTGATTAGATAAGCTTGTCAACACACTCATTGTGCATTCTTATTTTCTTGTGGTTTTCTCCAAAATTATGTAATGTTGATTGTCTAATTTGATTGAATAATGATTTTTCCATTTTGGTCTTTCGTAGTTGATTGGACCCCTGGTGATATGCGGGGCCATCCATTCATTGATTGGGTTCACTGGTCTGGTTGGTGTACTGATGAGATTTGTTGGGCCCATAACAATTATACCTACATTAATTCTGATCGGAATCTACATAGTAAAGCCTGCCATGGCGTATGTTGAGTCTCACTGGGGAGTCACTTTATTGTAAGTATTTTATTTAAGAGAAAATGGAGAGTATTTTTCATTGAGGTATCAATCTAAAAATATAATCACACCTTCTGAATCCTCTTTGTAAATACAGAAATGTGATTAGATTATTACTTTAATTCTTCGGTTAATACGGTGTTTGTATTCAATGAGATATTAATAAATTTACATAAAACTTAATATCACTGAAAGAAGTATCGAACCCATTTCGTCAAAATTGTTGTGTGTTTGTTTATATTTGTTTTTTCATGAAACAGTGAAAAATTCTCATTTCTATGATGTGATATAAACAAGACATATACCATTAAAAGATATCCAATACGCAGCTGTTTTACAAACTTGAGAAAGTTATTATACTATATTGTGTGCAAACATAAAATATCTTTTTATGATCGTACGAACAAAAAAGTAAACTCAACCAGGACATTAGATTTCACTTTGCATTAGTGTGCGAAGACCTGGACATTTATCTCCTTAAAGGTTTCAACTTTTATCCCGATGTACCTGGTCCTTTGGCTCAATAAAATGAATTTGTTTTTGTCCTAACCATATTTCTTATCGACCTTACAAAAAACTAGAAAAAAAACATAGTATTTCAATAAGCGATTTTGAATCATTTACATACCCGTCTTTTAAATACGGTGCTAATTTTCCATACAGACTACATGTACATTCTGAATTTTTGAAAATCTTCTTCTTTATTAAACTCTACGGATTTCATTGCTCTTTTGAAGAAATGGTTCTCGGGTGAAGGTTTACCAAATTCTTTGAAATAATTTTGATAATACTGATATGTCGAAAACTCCTACATGTATATAGTGTTAGTTTAAAAAAACTCCTCTTAAAATCAGAAATCAAAAGACACACAAGTTTCAGGATTTTTGTGTCCAGAAAATTAGCATGCACGTTACAAGGAAGATTTTCATAAGATTTGGGTTAATAAACCCCAGGCTAAATTATAAGGACAAACAATGACCTAACATGAAGACATTCAGTTAAAATACATAGCCACTAGAGATCACACACTGATTTCTTGTTTTAACTAGTGATCTAGTTTTAGACCCCATGTGAATAACCAAGATTTCACAGACACAAACACTCTGAACAAATTTCAAGACATTCGAGCAAAAAAAGTGTCTAGAATGCATACAAGGCTTTTTATGATTTGGCATAGTTGCCTAGTGCTTTATCCCATGTGAATAAAAAGTAACTTGATTTGGACTTTATGTAGACAACAATTCTGATCAAGCCTCCAGACATTTGGTTCTAAGTTTGGTCTCTAGAGTGCACACAAGGTTTTCTAAGATATGAAATAGTGATCTACCCTTCGACCCCGTCCGACTAAATATTAAACATGACTAAGATTGCATAGAGAAAAACAGTCTGACAAAATATTTGAGCCAAAAAGTGTGGACTCTAGACTGTAAGGTTTGACCTAATAACCTGCCCAATGACGACATAGGCCTATATTTCATGGCCACTAACATTATGACCGAATATCAAGAGCAAAAAAACATGATGTGTTAGAGAAACACTATGCCCCCGAAACCGGAATTCTTTAGAAACGGGTAAAGGGTTAAAATTTTAACCTTGACCTTGATGAAATGACCTTCCCCAATTGCGCCTTGTTGAGACCTATCTACATACCAAATATTAGCATTGTAACTTAATCAGGGTTGAAGTTATAGGAAAATATTTGGTTGGCATGTTAAGTTTTGCAGACAGACAGACAGACAGACAGACGGATACCGGTAAAACAATATGCCCCCGATCTTATCGATGCGGGGGCATAGAAATTAGTGCACACTGGATGTTGAATTAGCTCATTCCCGGAACGTTACAAGTTTAACATAGGCTTTTATAATGAAACCTTTAAAACTATTCTTTTACCAAACGGGAGGGCCTAGAGCTTTGATATTTGGTATGTAGCATCATCTGGAAGATCTCTATCAAGATCGAATAAATAATTACTCCAGGGTCTGAATTAGTCCCTTCCCGGACGTCACAAGTTTAACATAGGCTAATATAGCGAAAACTTTCAAAATCTTCTTCTCCGAAACAGAAAGGCCTTAATTGTTGGTATGTAGCATCATCTGGTGGATCTCTATCAAGATTGTATCAATTATGGCTCGAGGGTCAGAATTAGCCCGATCCAGGACAACACAAGTTTAACAAAGGCTTGTATAGTTAAAATTTTCAGAATATTCTTCTCCAAAAGAGGAAGGCTTAGAACTTTGATATTTGGTTTACAGCATCAGCTTGTGGACCTCTATCAAGTTTGCATAGTTATGACCCTGGGGTCAGAATTAACCCAATTCTCTTACGTCAAAGGGTTAACATAGGCTTATAATAAAATAAAAATCGTCTTCTAGAGCTTTTATATTTGGTATGTAACATTACCTGATGGATCTATTTCAAGATTGTATAAACTAGAAACTGTCGCAATGCGGACTAATACCCCAAACAGATCTTGTCCATAAAAAAGTGCTATCCGCCAAAGGACCGTAACAAAAATTGACTTTTTAATTAAAGGGTCATAAATCAGTAAAACAAAATGGACCATAACCAAAATAGGATATGCACTTGTCTGAATTATACCGAGTCTTTCTGTGAAATTTGAATCAAATTCGTCCAATGGTTGCTGAGAAATTGAGCGGACACGATTTTTCACCAAAGGTCCATAACTCCGTCAAAAATCAATGGACCGTAACCAAAATAGAATATGCACATCTCTGATACTGGTTATATCAGTGAATCTTAAATAAAATCCATCCAATTGTTGCCGAGAAATTGAGCGGACACGAAAAAGCTACAGACGGACGGACGGACTGACCGACCGACAAACTGACTCCTATATACCCGCATACATAGTTTTTTTGTGTGTTGGTTTATGATTGTGGCCCAGGGGTCAAAATTAGCTCATCCCCCAGACAACACAAATTTTACAAAGATCTTATATAGTGAACATTTTGACAATCTTCTTCTCCCAAACAGGAGAGCCTAGAGCTTTGATATTTGGTCTACAGCATCATCTGGTAGATCTCTATCAAGATTATGGCCTCCGTTTTCGGACGTCACAAGTCTAACATAGACTTGTGTAGTGAAAAACTTCAAAATCTTTTTCTCCTAAACAGAAAGGCCTAGAGCTTTGATATTTGGTACGTATCATCATCTGGTGGATTTTTTTCTGTTTTTGTGCTCTTTGTACTTCGGTGACCGATAAGGCCCTATAGGCCTCTTGTTGTTTTTTTAAACATTCGACGATTTTTATATTATCATTCAAGTTCTATAAAGAAAAAATTGTCAGCTGAATATAGACATTAATCTTTTATTAGAAAAAAACTTTTATTAATAAAGCTATTCTTACGTTTCAGTGTTTGGGGTATCAGTATCATATTGTCTCTATACCTTGGTAACAAGACCATGCCAATTCCCTTCTACAGTAAGGACAAGGGATTCCATACCAAACGCTATCCTCTACATCAAGTGTTTGCTGTAAGCTTCTACGCAGATTGTTTTAGGATCAGACAATATATTCTAAAATATCTGATTTTTTTTCTAAACTACTCTATATAAATTGTGATTTTGTTTTTTCATCACTCATAATATCGTCGTTGGACATGCAAATGTCGTAGCTACTGCTTCATTCAAGCTGTAGTTAAGACATTTTGCACACCCAATGACGCTATTCTACTGAACCGCAAAACTCCTGGTATAACTTTTCAACTTCCTTTTGTTTTTCTATCGACGGACCCTGGATGCTCTTTTAAAGCGTACAGTTTGCATTATTCCATTCAAAATTTCTATGTTGCTATCATAATAATAGTGTAAGACTGTATATTTTTTGCAAATATTTGAGACAGATCAATAAAGAAATTCTTAGTTGATGCATTTAATCAAAGAAAAGAATTCACGGAAATATGATGTGCTCCGGGTAATCGTACCTCATCAACAATTATATTGAATCACTATAAAAAAAGAAACGGATACTTGTATTTGTAACACTCGCCAAAATAGTAAGAGAAATAATATTTTCGTAAAGTAGAATTTGTAATTGTAATTGTATTTTTTTATAATTGAATAATTGTCGATGTCCTAGCGCTAAACTTGCCCAGTACATACAATTCGTTACGGACTCTAAGGCCAACTCACATATACGGACCTCGCGGTTATATGCATGAATGTAAACACTCAACAAAGCAGATTTTTTATGTTTGAGATAAATAATGTGTTTCGTCAAATCGCTCACGGAGTTAAGTTGTAGGTGTTTCGGAAATCCCTTTCTAGAGGAGTCGAAGTAAAATGTCAAATGAAGTCAGTTTAGAGTAGAGAATTTACCAATATATGTTAAACTCTCATGTGGCCGCCGTCATAGCGCAGTTGGTAGCGCGTCGGACTGTCAATCTAGAGGTCCCGGGTTCGATACCCGACGGCGGCACTCATCCTTTCCGACTATTTGTCTCTCACCAATGGGTCGATAGCAGCTGGAGGCTAGGAAAGGGTGTAATGGTAGTACTGGTGTGAGAAATACCAGGATTCCATTGTTAGGTGCTCCAGCCGCCGCGATATAACTGAAAGATTGTTGAAAGCGGCGTAAAACCCCATTCAAACAAACAAATAAACTCTCATGTCTCTAGTCGGTTCTTCGTGATATAGACTATGTATCGGGTTTTGGTGGGTTCAGTTACATACTTGCCATTCCTGTTGCATTACATTTTCGGTTGAAAACTCTCCAAAGATTTGTGTGTCATTACTTGCTGACAACTACGATCGATAGGGGTCAGTTTTCACAATCTAGTAAAAAATTTCATTCAATCAAATTGTCAAAACGGGAGCTCTGATTTTATCAACTTCCAGCCTTCGTTATGAGTCAAAACGTTGATTTAACCTAGAATTGGGAAAACATTATGGAATGTAATTAACGTATCATCGGTGGCACCCACTTAGCGCCAAGTGACACCTACTGAGCGCCGCGTGCCACCTACTGAGCGCCGAGTGCCACCCACAGAGCGCTGACAGGAAGTTCAAATGACTTATAAAACGGCGATATCTTGCACACCTTATGGTCAGTAACATATAACAAAATAGAATGGTTTGTGGCGACCTTAACGTCGTAACTACAGCTTGAATAAGCTGTTGATTCGATATTTAAGTCGCCGAACCAACAAAGATGCATCTCATAAATTTCGACTATTGTCTGAGTTCAAAGTTCACTTACAGTCTACATGAATAATTTGATTGGTCTACCAAATATTTGTCAGTCGAGATCCGTCAATCATGACTTCAGTATTTAGTAATTCAGTGCTATATTTTCGTGATTTCAGCTACTCATATCCATTGTCGCTGGTTGGATATTGTGTGCGATATTAACAGCTGCGGGAGCACTGACCGACGATCCAGATCACCCTGAGTTCAAGGCCCGGACGGATGCAAGAGATAGTATTTTATCAGATTCTCCCTGGGTCTACTTTCCCTATCCAGGTAACAATACTAATAAATTATAACCCACCCCCACTTTGGTGGATGGTGCTTTTCCGTCACAAATATAACATCAATAAACCAGTTCCTTAGTTAAAATTGTGATATTTATCGTCAAACTTAGTTGAATTGTTTTCGTAAAAGTTTCATCGCGTATTCTCGTCTTGGTCTCATTCTTTGAAATACTATAGACGCATATCTGATAAAAGGCGCCCTCTAGCGTCATCTTGCAGCTGTATCTGTATTTAAATGCATATAGACTTTGAATGTCTCAATTTAGTTTTTACGGTACGTTGTTGAAGATTGTCTGGATTGACTGATAAGTCTCTTCTAGGGCTGTTTTGAATGCTTCGACAGCCTTTGCGCGAACTATAGCTTCACTGATGTGGTTTCATTGAATATCAGTTTCAACAAAGAATAAATGTTTATATTGGTTGGAGTTGACATTGGCCGACGTCAAAGAATGATCTCTGATTTATTTGGTCGTCTCGTTTTGATTTCAAAGATCTGGAAGTATTTAAGTTTGGTCGTTCGTTTTTGTGTATTATATCTTTAGATATCGTTTTCTAAAAGATGCGAGACCAATCCCTCAACCATCTTACACATCAAATCCAGGAATGAATTGGAGTTATATCTTCCGTTGATCATAAATAGATCTGAAACACGTTTGACGGTAGCTTCGGGGTCAATGTCACATGTCAAGGTCAAATGTTAGAATTGAGCTTGTACGGAGATCAACAACTACATTTATGGATGCCTTTCAAAATAATTTGGCAGGGTAATACTTCATTAAAATTAAAAGTGTCATTTGAGACAAATTTTGGGTTAGCTTCAAGGTCAATATCACAGGTCAAGGTCAATGGTTGAAATGTTAAGATTTGGGTTGCCCGATGCATAGCACTTTTATGTATGGATGGCTTTCAAAGTAATATAGCAGAGTTCTTATCCATTAAAAGAAGATGTGCCATTTGAAACAAAATTTTGGATAGCTTTAATGTCGGTATCAAGTTTAAATGATAGATTTGCACACTTTGTGGACAGCGGTTATTTCAACGGGGAATCTCAATCTATGACTAAAAAACATTTTTTGAGATATGTGATCAAACGATCAAATCAATTGCTAAACTAAATGAATAGAAATTATCTATCGAAAATTTTTCAATGGTACTCTTTTATAGTCATTTCGAAAACCCAGTAAACTAAAACATATATCTTTCAAGGCTCCAGTTTGATAGCGATCATAGTGTGCATATTTATCTATTTACTTTTTTCTGGCATTCTCGTGATTAAAAATATTGGAGAGTCTCCATTGTAAACAATACTTAATCTTGAAAAGCATTGTACCAGTGGCATGATAAACAATTATCATTTTATGTAAGGTATTAAAAATTGTAATGGAAACGTACAAATCGTTGTAATGTACAAGTAAGAATATGCACCTAGTACCAAAATAGGTTTGTTGGTGTTGGAAATCCGTTGTCATGAATGAAAAACACTTTGTATTACTCCGTTCAACAAAAATTTGTGTCGTTAAGTGAAAATGTCAGTGTACCGGATGGCTTTAACACAGGAGTTGTCTCTATATTTTTCGGCAACACGGCAATATTTCAACATCCCTTGCATATTCCTTTCAGGTCAGTTCGGGGCACCTAAATTTGCCACTGGGGCATTCATCGGATTCATCATAGCAACGCTGACCTCCATCTTGGATTCCATTGGTGACTACTACGCATGCGCAGGCATGTGTCGAGTTCCGCCTCCGCCCGGTCATGCTGTCAACCGAGGTATAGCAGTCGAAGGATTCTGTACGATATTTTCTGGATTTATGGGTGCGGGGCATGCAACCACGACTTATGGTGGAAATATTGGGGCTATTGGTATGACGAAGGTAAAATACCTGCTCGGAATATCATCATCCTTACAATCTGTATCTAATAAAGATCTGTATTTGCTAATAAAATACTCTCTCTGATCTGACTAACAGTTACGAAACTACATGTACTTAATGCACTGTATGGGTTCTACATTTGGCTTCAGTCTTACACCGAGGCTTCAAATTAAACTAAAGAATAACCAGTTGACTTGATTAAATAAGCCCACGTAGCCTAAATTTATTTGTGACTCTAAATCATTTAATTCGGAACCTCACTATGGAAAACGAACAGTATGTTTGTGTCAAGCTATTTGTCCATTTTATACATCGCCGAAGGTAGATGTACCTTGGTGGCATCTTCTCCGTCTATCCGCGCGTGTGTCCAGTCGTGTGTAATTCTTAAGGTCGAATACTCAGTGCTCTTAATCCTTGGATAGCAAGTTCGAACCCTGGCTCGGCCAACATTTTTTTCCAATATTCGACAAAATTTCCCGGGATATGCGTCCCGTGTCTCTCACCGATTAGCGAATGATAAGATGAGCGTCTAAGTGATATGAACAGCTGGCGACTCTGGTCCGACTGTTGTTGTTGAACTGGTAATAGGAATGATAAGAAGCCATAGTTAAGCGCATCAGTCCAGAGTTATAACTGAAATATTCTTGAAAGTGGCGTAAAGTCCCATAGAATCGATTTGTCAATTCAAGTGAGTGTCACTTCTATATTTCTCGACGGATTTGGTTTAATTTTTCACAGCTTTTGTGTCATCATGTAACCTTTGCATACAGGACGGACTTTGGGATATTCAGTTGTGTCACGGGAAAATGGAACACTTCAATGAAAATTAACATTATATTGTACCGACGGTATTCTTGTCCGAAACGGAAAGCCTGTAAATCAGATTTCGGTTTATAATAAAGTTACATTGTAATGTTCATTCTCTTTAAATCCATAACAAACACCAACTCTTTATCTTTTATCATTATTACTGTTGTTGTTATTATTATCAATAGGTAAATGATAAAAAGAGCGCTAACGTTGGGTGAGCATATGATAGCTTGCATCGAATGCTGTGACTGTACTAATGTGAGAAACGACGGGAAATCATTGTTAGGTCCACTAGCTGTCGGGATATATTTGAAATGTGGCTTTAAACCCCAATCAATCAATATTATATATTTTGTTATATATCTGTTGGTCTACAAGAGCTAGATTGTGTTGTTGTTGTTGGTATTGGTGGTGTTTTTTCGTTTGTTTTTCTAGAGTTGTTACCTAGAACATATTCTACTTCCAGGTTGCCAGTCGTCGAGTGTTTGTTGTAATGTCCATCATCTACATTATATTTGGACTGTTTTCAAAGTTATCGGCCTTGTTTGTAAGCATTCCATACCCTGTCCTTGGTGGAATATTACTGACTGTGATCGGGGTCTTTATGGGTTTGAATCTCTCTAACTTACAGGTTAGTGTACGCTAGTCCTAATAACAAGACATATTCTATTCTTCTCTATTTTTTTTTTTTTTTTTTTTTTTTTAACAATAAAAAGGTATCCGTTCAAGCTCTCTCCTACAAATATGAGTAATGTGTTGGGTTTTTTTTTTTTTCAAAGTATATTTTTTCAACATGTGTTGTAACATGTATCTTTTAAACATAGCTATTGACAAAAACAGTGGATAATTTAGCCTATGATTTGTGATAGGTAATAATAAAAGGAAAATGCATGCATGAATGTATCAATGTTTCTATTACTCAAAATAAAACTGAATTTTCAAGAAAGGGGATCAATGAAAACATTACTTTAATACATATCTGCTGAATAATTCTTGTAAAAAGAGCATTTTAATTACACGTGGATGCTTTACTGGCACGAAACGCATTGTTGCATAACCTTACGTTATTTAATCATTTAACCCTTTCCTGTACAGTCCCTGATTTTTACGTCCATGTGATTTTATACTGACGCAATTATTGTGAAAAAAGAAGAAATTACTTGAAACAAACAATTACTTCTTTTCTCACATTATTTTTTACCACATAGGATGATTTCGTTTCAAATTGTTATCCCCTTTTCAACGTTGTCTTTCAATTTGGACCGGTATCAAATAAAGAAAAGGGAACTGGTTAAGTTTTTCTGTCTGAAGACCTTTTCAACATACGAATGCCATTTTGTAGGTTGTAAACCTGGCTTCCACTCGTAACCTCTCTGTGATGGGTATGGGGATTTTCATCGGGTTTCTAGTACCTTCATGGATCGAGAAAAATCCAGATGTCGTCTTCACAGGTAGGTTTTCACGATTTTCCTTCTGTATTTCTGTTACTTTTGGTGGTCATTTGGTCCAAATAACCATCGTTTGATGCGACACAGGAATGTGAAGGAAAAAAAGTTTTGATTTCATTCATTATTTTTATTCATTTCATTTGATCATATTTGCACACTTCATAGACAGCGGCTATTTCGGCGGGGATCTTTTGTGTGTGTGTTCGTAGTTTTATAAGGTCCCTCCGTGCTCGAGGCTTATATGGTATGGACCCCAGGCTGCAACCCACCAGTCCGTTTAAAAGAATTTTTCACATACCGATCGAAAAGGGTTGAGATTTGATGAGAAATTAGTTTCATTTCTCTTACGCAGCAAAAGGATAAATATTGATTCCAAATCTTAAGGATACAAGATGCTAATTTAGCAAAATTTTGTACCAATGATGCTTGTATTATGTTATAAAAGATGAATATCTTTTATTACGTACTTGATCAACTCTGATCTTAGAGCCTCACTATTATTTTCTCTCTCCTTTTTTTCTTTTAATCTTTGCTATCAGAAAGCTATATTCGAGTTTGCATTGAAATTTAGCCTTACCACTAGCTTCCCCCGTTTTAATAATATTTCTTTGACCAATTTAGGTATATGTATATTCAAAATAAACAGCCGCTTAAAACAGCCCGGACAATAATCTAATTTTTCCCCTTGAAACAAGGTGGCAAGAGTGGAAAAATTCCAAGTTTATTGATATTTCATATGGTAAAGATGAGGAAAACTTGGCCAAACAAATTTTTATTTGATAGAGTGGATGGCTTAATACCAAGAATAATAGGATTAAACTTGCTATGTTCCTTTGGTAAATTATAAGATTTTCAGTTTGGTCTTGCCTTTTCCCTTAAGTGACGTCTAAAACTTTAGCCTGGACAATGTTTGCATTATTTTTGTTGTACAGGCATTGGAATCTTTCTTTAAAAAATTATTTATCTATCTATTTTAACCCGTTGTGAAATGGGAGCGGTATACCGGAGCCGTCTGTCTTTCTGTCCGTAAACTCAATTTTCCGGAACCTTTATGGTAAACATTTGCGAACAGTGTACTGAAAATCACTCCATGTTTGTCCGAATGTACGATTTGCTCATTAATAACCGAATTATCTCCCCTTTAACCTTGATTTTTTTTTCTTAGGAGCAGTACCCATACAGTTGTTCATATACTGAACTTAAATTTATATTACCTGATTGCTTACATGATAATGTGCAAACATGATTTTCATATTAATGCTCTTTTTTGTAGCTGAATTATTTTCCCTTGAACGTATTGCTGTTTTAAAAGCAGTACCCAACAGTTGAATGTTCTGAATCCAGGCACTGTAATTTGTTATCGTGAAGTTCTGTGTTAGAAATTTTCGTGACTCTACTGCATTTGGTTCTAGAATTATCTTTGAAACTTTGAAATATTGCTAGATTTGTGATTAAATGCTAAAACATGGAAGCTACGACATATTGCATGTAGGACAGTCATATTTACAAAAATATGTTTACTCATAAAAAAATAAACATGTACATGTATATCAGATTTTCATGAAACATTTGCATTACATTTTACTATGATCATTATCTATTCTTATCTATCCTTAAACTTTCTACTTTTTGTTACATTTGTGCGATTCAATTTTCACTATACCAACTCATCCATACTGGACTTTACTGCATTCAAAAATAAATGCCGATCTTAGGGGGGAGGGGGGCTAATAACGTTAATAACGGTGATAGCTTTAGTTTATTTGATTATTTGTTTGTTAATTTATTCCAAGTTGTATTTTTTTTTTTTCATATACTTGCTCCTATATTCTGTCTGTTCTTTTATTTATTCTTGATTTATTTGCCTATCTATTCAAATGCGAAGAAAACAAAATATTGACCAACCATGTACTGAATAGAAATAGTAGCTAACGAAGTAGCGTTTTACTGACAAAACCAAATGATTTCCAGGTGACGTGGATGTCGACGAAGCACTCAAAGTAATTCTTGGGAACCCTAATTTCGTGGGAACGGTATTATCTTGTATCCTGGACAATACAGTGCCTGGTAGGTAGAGTTTTAAACGCCCAAATCGAGATTTAAACGCAAAACACTAGGTGATACACGTTAATTAACCCATTACCAGAAGGCAAAATATTAGACAGGTCCAAATTGAGAGAAGTTGCAGACGACAATATAAAGTTTATGAAGTTCTAGATTATTTAACTTCTGTGTAGAAAACATTGTGTAAAATGAAGTAATTGCTTGTTTTCCCGATTGTTTTTCTTGAGGGTCGGGTAAAAGCGTGATTTTGTGGGAATGGCTAAATAGATACTTTTTATATTGTAAGGGCTTGTTTAATGATAATCTTCGAAAACCAATTAAATGTTTTCGTCAGGACGAAATAAAATCTCAACAAATTGGCACCGTGTATTGAAAGCGCCAAAAAAACCTACAAGTGTATATTACAATAAAATTCTAGAGTGGGTTAAAGAATAAACATGCATTTTTTTTATTTTTTTGATTTATTCATTTTTATAGGTATCTTCATGAAGTAGGTACAAATACTGCCCTTTTGAGATTTTTAGTTTAAAATAAAAAAAAAATATTATAGATCATTTTAAACGAAAGAGAATGCGCGTTTTTAAATATTGTAAACTTATCCTTTCTGATATCTTGAACATTGGCAAAATTGTTAATTGTTTCTTATTCCTTCTCCTGGTAGGAACGGCTGAAGAGCGTGGTATAGCGGCTTGGCGGGACACTTCAAATGAAGATAATGAGACTAAAGGACCGGAAGACGGGGCGGAAAAGGATATGGGGTATTTAGAAGGACTAGAAGTTTATGACCCATACATTCCAGCACGACTCAAATCAACATGGGTCGCCAGATATTTACCCATATTCCCGTACAAATCCGACCAGAAAACATCACATTACGAACTCGATAGAAGACAGTCGATTTTTGTCGATATTTATATGGAAGGCGAACGACGGAGAAGCTCGATTTTACAACGAAGGGCATCAAGTCCAGCAGAGGCTCGCCGATTGTCGAATGTTCTCGAGATTCATCGGGAATCGATTACACTTGGTCCTCGTCGTAAATCCATCATATCAGCGTTTTGAAATTACTATAATTGCTATCTTAAAAATTCCACTAATTTCGTTTACTTTATTGTGTATCAACAACGAAATCGTTTGTTTCTACTGATACTTGTGCTTTGGATGACTTTCTGCTTTGTCTATATTATGTCACACTGTATGGATCACCATTTTACCATTTTAGCTCGTCTCTAGAGGATGAATAGCTAAAAACAAAAACACCTCTCGGCTAAATATATATTTGGCTTTAAAACGTCAGATACTGTAATGAGTCTTGCTTCAGAAAACTGCCTTGGTAAGACAACATGAATACGGAAGGGCGTTCAACATTCAGAGTATAAAGGCTGGAAAACAGTAAAAATGGGACAAAGATTCATAACTCTCCGGAAAAGGAAACATTATTCGAACAACTAGTTTCAAATGATGGCCCTGATCAACATCCAATAACGCATCCTTTTCTGTCCTAATCCTACAAAATATTATTTCACAAATTCTAATAATATTTCGGTTAAAGACAAAAGCACTCGTACTTAGAATGACCTAATCTTTTAAGCTCAGCCTTCTTTTCGATTCTGTACTTCGTGGTTTTGGTGACTATACGATGACGGACTATTCTTATGACCTTTAACCGACGATTACAATTTAAAGTAAATCATGTTCGCCCATTTTGTTAGCAGCTTATTTTTCGGGGGGGGGGCATATAGTCGCCAGCCAGTGCGTCTGTCCATCCGTCCGTCTGTCCGTCCGTCCGTCCGAAGTCATATCTCAGCAACCCCTGGGCCTAATTGGACGAAACTTCATATATAATCTTCCAAGGAAATTTCCAAGACCCGTTTTTTTATTTTTCTGCGTCATGGAAAAATGGGCCTTAATGTAAAAACTAGTTTTTGCCAATTTTGACTAATTGTTAGAATTTCATGAAATTTCATATTTGAGTAGCAAATCAGATCTCCTTGACCTTAAACTAATGGGAATTTTCGTTTAAAAAAATGCGTCGTGGGAAAAGGGGCCTTAATGTTATTTACCTTTACGTTAACTGTCTTTTTTCCCCGCAAAAACTAAAATTGGCAATAACTCTTGATTGGTTACAGATGAAGTCTTCATATTTCACATGCGCATTGCTTGTGACAAACCCTTTCTGTTGGTACCAAGTTCAAGGTCATCATTCAAGGTCAAGGTCATTTCTCAAGGTCAAAATTTGGGAAATTAAAACTTTAAAATTGGCCATAATTTTGCAATGGTAAGTGATATAGCCATCATATTTAAGCATTTACATATGTTTATTACTTGTGACAAGACCTTTCAGCAGCAACTTAGATAAAGTTCTTGGTCAAGGTCAAGGTCAAATTCTAACTGATAAGTGATTGCAAATTTTTTATTTTGTATATCTCCTATTCTAAAATAAATCAGTCTATTGTTTCTGCAAGACTACTCAAGTTAGTCTTCATTTTTTGTATGGAGACATTTTTCATTGATAACTTTGATGGTCAAGGTAAAATATTTAACCCTTTACCATATAATGATATTGAATTTTACTAGAATCAGGCCTGTGGAGCCAAACAGATTCCTTCAATTTTTGTTAAACTTCCAAATTCTTGTGAACTGAACTCTCAAACTATAGTTGCATTCAATAAGAAGTTTTTTGTCCAATAATGGCATATAGTTTTGTGACAAAAGCCTTATTCGGGGAGCATAATCCGTCTCTGACGCCTCTTGTCTTTGGAAGTCTGGGCATGTAAATAGGGATCAGAATCAACTTTTTTATTATGAAGACTGCATCCATCTTTTCGTTCTATGAGCCATTTTGGACATGGGTTAATTTTTTCTTCGAAAATCGCTTTGTCAGACTCGTAATCTTCAATCATGGGGTGTCATGGGTTCGATCCCCGGTGGCGGCACATATCCTTTCCGACATTTGTCTCTCACCAAGGGGTGGATAATCGTAAACCTAAGTGGGATAGCAGCTGGAGGCTAGGAAAGGATATGGTGGTAGTACTGATGTGAGAAATACCCATTGTTAGGTGCTCCAGCCGCGCGATATGACTGAAATATTGTTGAAAGCGGCGTTAACCCCAGTTCAATCAATCAATCAATCGAAAATCGCTTTAATTCTAACTACGTAACGAAGTTAACTTCCGATAAGAATAAATGATTTGATTCAATAGACTCTTTGGTCGGCTTTCGGGATCCGTTATTTAGAATTAATATGTTAGATATCACCAACTATTGTGTTGGCACGAATTGTTACAGAAGGTCTAACTGTAAATAAGCTCTTATTTGATTCTTTTGTATGTTTAAAATTAATGAACTACTTTCTTAACCCATTTCCAGACGGCAAAATTTTCAACTGGTCGAAATTCAAAGAAACTTCAGACTACAATTTTATGTTGAGGACCTTTCAGAATATTTCTGGAGTAGAAACCCTTAAGATGATAAAGAAATTGCTTGTCTCGAGCAATTTTTCCGTTTTCCACAATTATTTTCTTTGTGGGCATCGAAAAGCAGGATTGTGCGGAACGGGGTTTTATAAATATTTCTTTATTAATATTTTATTACAAGAAATCTTTAACCGATCCTGCATTTAAAATTCCAAAAAATTAAATCTAAAATATTGAGAATGCTATATATGATGCAATATTGGGTTCAAATACGCGTTAAATAAACGCCTAACAACAAGCAATTAAGATTCTGATAAAATTGTTGTGTGTGATCAACAGCTATATTTGGAAAAATGTTGTCCTTTCGAAAAGCATTATATATCTCAAGACATAACTTTACTCTAGCTTAAAGTATGTCTTAACTTAGTTCGTATTTATCAGTCCATATATCCAGTATATGTACAGTACCACTTTCCAATGTCAATTAAAAGAAAAGAAAAAATAAACGAAAAAAAGTAAGAAAAGAAAAGAAACACTACATGTTAGTTGTTTGTTGTTTTTAGTACATGGGCACTACGAGACACTAGGCAGATATAAACTAGTTATTTCGATTAACCCATACCCAAACAATGACTCTTTTTGGACGCCACTAGGAAGGCAATTGGGAATACATTGTGGAAAATGAATAAATTGCTTGTAACAAGCAATTTATTCATTTTTCACAATGTTTTCTACACAGAAAGTCGAAAAAATAAAATTGTCGTTTGCAACTCGTTTCGATTTGGACCAATCTGAAAATGTGCCTTCTGTAAAGGGGTTAAATGATATCTCTTGTTGGATGAGGCTTTATCATTAAACATGGTGTTTAGTCCGCTGTTATAATGACACAGAAACTCTATATTCTTTTAACAAACAGTGTTTATCATTGGCTATAAAAAAGTTAAAGCCTTGGGGACGGAAAATGGGGAGTTTCGTTAAATTCGTTTTTGCATTTTCGGATAAATTATTTTAGACGGATGGACAAACGTTCAGTAGCATTTTTACCATTATATGTATGACATTTCTACCTATGACATTTTGTGAAGGTTGTGTCTGCTTGGTTCAATAGACATCCCTAGGTCGCTTGCGAATTATCAAATAAGATATTGATTAAGACTTTTACATTATACTTGCCAATTTTCATTGAAGAAAATGTATCAACTTAGATATATCCATGCATTTTATCGCTGTATAAGACCCCAATTTTGACAAAAGGCTACGATATTAAACATTGAAACTACAACTTGAATGAATTGTATTTAACAACAAAGGGAAAACAATAAAAACATGGGTAATAAAATCTAAAAGAGTTGCATCTCTTTCGCCATATAGCCTACCGTCTGGATGATATAGACAGCAGAGTACTTTAAATGTAGTGGTCGTAATCGCTTCGCCACTCTGAACTCTTAGTCATTGTTGATGCCAGCTTCTAGGGTCATGGTTTTACACTAAAATCATTTCTGATAAATAGAAATAATCTTCTTCAAGTTTATTTTCAGGCTTTCGCTGTAAAAATTGAGGTAGATGGAAAAACGTTTTCGTTTTTTACCCCAATAAAGTTCAGTCGTTTTTCTTTTGGTAACGATAAATATGGCTCGTCTTCGGAATTCTCTAAATTTATGGAAAGCCATTTATTTATTTTGTTAAATATATCGGACCCTCATTTTACCAAATAAACGCCGTTCATGATCGATCTGGGCGAGGTCCGCGATCTGTTATTTTAACAGTGAGCACCATTATGTCCCTTAACGGGAACTGAGACTTGTGTAACCGAAATCTTTCGGCTGAAGATATTTACAAGCTTTGGTCCCAGACTACAGTAGAGGGTGAAATATTCGAAGTGGCCATGGTCAAAATCAGAAATATTAGGAAAAGTCAAGTTTTGAGCAGATATTTGATGGTAAAGAAAGAAAATGTTGCATTAAATGAATATAAAACATGAATTTGGGGTCATTTCCGGATGCGAAACTAAAAGGTCATGAGCTTTACACTGTTTGCCTGCATCCAGTGACGCCAGAAACAGAAAGTGGTGGGGTTGCGGATTTTGGCTTGCTGCAAGGCGTTAAATTGACTGGTATGAGTTCTATGAAAAATTGTGAAAAAAGTAGATGGTAACCATATACTTTTTGGTGCATTTGCAGACTTTGCATGGTTTCTACTTTACACAAAGCAAGCTTATTATTGGCTATCATTTCCCTTGTGGCTACTACTAGGATTTGAATTTTGCGTAAAACGGCTCATTTTTCAGTGAATTTGGCGGCCATGTCAGATATCTGTGATTGGTAAATTTCACACTGATTTCATATTTGCTGTTTAATCATAGCATTTTCTTTCAAGCTTTACTCTTCATTCATGCTAGGAATTTGTTTCTTTCATTGCAGGTTATTGATTGAGGGACTTAATTTTGGTTGAAAAGTGATTGGTGTGTTGCCAACAGGGATTTTGACTATTTTACTACAGTCTGGGTCCTTTTAACTGAAAGGAATCCGAATTTGTACGTAATGTACTTTAACTCTTGACCTGGCAGTCAGGAACCTGCTTCAGTGCAAAAATGTTAATATTTAGGTCAAAGTAGAAACTTCTCTGTGACAATACGATGAGGTGATTCCAGTTTGAATCTACTTTGAAAATTCGTCTCTTTCTTCTTTGAATTTGGCTTAGTCCAAAATGTGTCACCCGGTAATATATACTAAGTCACGAGTAGACTGGAACATGAGATCGTGTATTGCAAGCGCAAAAAAATGAAAAAAAAAAATACATGTGTATATTACAATAAAATTCTAGAGTTGGTTAAAAAATAAATATGCATTTTTTTTATTTATTCATTTTTATAGGTATCTTCATGAAGTAGGTACAAATACTGTCCTTTGGGATTTTTAATTTAAGATAAAAAATATCATAGATCATTGGAAATGAAAGAGAATGCGCGTTTTTAAATATTGTAAACTTATCCTTTCTGATATCTTGAACATTGGCAAAATTGTTAATTTCTTATTCCTTCTCCTGGTAGGAACGGCTGAAGAGCGTGGTATAGCGGCATGGCGGGACACTTCTAATGAAGATAATGAGACTAAAGGACCGGAAGACGGGGCGGAAAAGGATATGGGGTATTTAGAAGGACTTGAAGTTTATGACCCATATATTCCAGCACGACTCAAATCAACATGGGTCGCCAGATATTTACCCATATTCCCGTACAAATCCGACCAGAAAACATCACATTACGAACTCGACAGAAGACAGTCGATTTTTGTCGATATCTATATGGAGGGCGAACGACGGAGAAGCTCGATATTACAACGAAGGGCATCAAGTCCAGCAGAGGCTCGCCGATTGTCGAATGTTCTCGAGATTCATCGGGAATCGATTACACTTGGTCCTCGTCGTAAATCCATCATATCAGCTTTTTGAAATTACTGTTGCTTTCTTAAAAGTTCCACTAATTTCGTTTACTTTATTGTGTATCAACCATGAAGTCGTTTGTTTCTACTGATGCTCGTGCTTTGGATGACTTTCTGCTTTGTCTATATTATGTCATACTGTATGGCTAATCATTTAACCATTTTAGCTCGTCCCCAGAGGATGAATAGCTATTGAGAGAAACACCATCTAAAAAACATCTCTCGGCTTAATGTATATTTGGCTTTAAAACGTGAGATACTGTGTAATGAGTCTAGCTTCAAAACATGAATACGGAAGGGCGTTCAACATTCAGTGTATAAAGGCTAGAAAACAGTTAAAATGGGACAAAGATTCATAACTATCCAATAAAGGAAACATTATTCGAACAACTAGTTTCAAATGATGGCCCTGATCAAAATCCAATAACGCATCCTTTTCTGTCCTAATCCTACAAAATATTATTTCACAAATTCTGATAATATTTCGGTTAAAGACAAAAGCACTCGTACTTACAATGACCTAATCTTTTAAGCTCAGCCTTCTTTTCGATTCTGTTCTTCGTGTTTTAGTGACTATTCGATGACGGACTATTCTTATGACCTTTAACCGACGATGAAAATTTAAAGTAAATCATGTTCGCTCCATTTGTCAGCAGCTTGTCTTTGGAAGTTTGGGCATGTAAACAGGGATCAGAATCAACTTTTTTATTATGAAGATTGCATCCATCTTTTCGTTCTATGAGCCATTTTGGACATGGGTTAATTCTTTCTTCGAAAATCGCTTTGTCAGGCTCCTAATCATAGGGTGTCATGGGTTCGATCCCCGCGGCGGCACATATCCTTTCCGACATTTGTCTATCACCAATGGGTGGATAATCGTAAACCTAAGTGGGATAGCAGCTGGAGGCTAAGAAAGGATATAGTGGTAGTACTGGTGTGAGAAATACCAGGAACCCATTGTTCGGTGCTCCAGCTGCCGCGATATGACTGCAATACTGTTGAAAGTGGCGTTAACCCTAGTTCAATCAATCAATCAATCGAAAATCGCTTTAATTTTAACTAAGTAACGAAGTTGAACTTGGAAATGTGGTCAAAGGTCATTGATAAAAGGGATTATTTTTTTAAATATCCGAATAGTGAATGACCCTCTTTTATATAATATACACATGTATAAAAATACTCAGCTTTACGCAAATGTGTTATGGTTATAGGTGTCTATTCTGAATAGAGATATTGAAATAAATATCGATTGTAAACAGTACATAAAAACAAGTATATGTATGACGGTTCGCAGGTCCCGATTACTGGGCTCCAACAGAAAGTTCGAATATAAAATATTAAAAATGTAAAAAAATATGGCCAGTAACCTGTAACAAAAAAGTAAATAATTGGCGTCCAGCATGAACGTCGTATCAATAGTTTAAATAAGCTGTAGCTACGACGTATAAGTCACCAAACTAAAATAATTTCTTCACATGAATGTCTACATCGGAATCCAAAGTTAACTTCCGATAAGAATAAATGATTTGATTGGTCAATAGACTCTTTGGTCGACTTTCGTGATCCGTTACTTACAATTAATATGGTAGATTTCATCAACTATTGTGTTGGCACGAATTGTTACAGAAGGTCTAACTGTAAAAAAAGCTCTTATTTGATTCTTTTGTATGTTAAACTTAATGAACTGCTTTCTTAACACATTTTCAGACGACAAAATTTTCAACTTGTCGAATTTCAAAGAAACTTCAGACTACAATTTTATGTTGAGGGACTTTCAGAGTATTCCTGGAGTAGAAACCATTAAGATGATAAAGAAATTGCTTGTCACGAGCATTTTTTTTTTTTTCATTTTCCACAACTATTTTCTTGATGGGCATCAAAAAGCAGAATTGTGCGGGACGGGGTTTTTATAAATATTTCATTATTATTAATATTTTTATTATAAGAAATCCTTAACCGTTCCTGCATTTAAAAATATTTAAAATATTGAGAATGCTATATATGATACAATATTGGATTCAAATACGCGTTAAATAAACGCCTAACAACAAGCAATTACGATTCAGATAAAATTGTTGTTATGATCAACACCTATATTTGGTAAAATGTCCTTTCGAAAAGCATTATATACCTCAAGACATAACTTTACTCTGGCTTAAAGTATGTCTCAACTTAGATCGTATTTATCTTTTTTTTTTAGGTTTTATGTTTGTATATATCCAATACCAATTTCCAATATAAATTAAAAGAAAAGAAAAATAAACGAAAAAAAAGTAAGAAAAGAAAAGAAACACTACATATAATTTGTTTGTTGTTTTTAGTACATGGACACTACGAGACACTTGACAGATATAAACTAGTTATTTCGATTAACCCATACCCAAACAATGACTCTTTTGGACGCCACTAGAATAGCAATCGGGAAAACATTGTGGAAAATGAATAAATTGCTTGTAACAAGCAATTTATTCATTTTTCACATTGTTTTCTACACAGAAAGTCGAAAAAATAAAATTGTCGTTTGCAACTCGTTTCGATTTGGACCAATCTGAAAATGACCCTTCTGTAAAGGGGTTAAATGATATCTCTTTTTGGATGAGGCTTTATCATTAAACATGGTGTTTAGTCCGCTGTTATAATGACACAGAAACTCTATATTCTGTTAACAAACAGTGTTTATCATTGGCTATAAAAAAGTGAAAGCCTTGGGGACGGAAAATGGGGAGTTTCGTTAAATTCGTTTTTGCATTTTCGGATAAATTATTTTAGACGGGTGGACAAACGTTCAGTAGCATTTTTACCATTATATGTATGACATTTCTACCTATGACATTTTGTGAAGGTTGTGTCTGCTTGGTTCAATAGACATCCCTAGGTCGCTTGCGAATTATCAAATAAGATATTGATTAAGACTTTTACATTATACTTGCCAATTTTCATTGAAGAAAATGTATCAACTTAGATATATCCATGCATTTTATCGCTGTATAAGACCCCAATTTTGACAAAAGGCTACGATATTAAACATTGAAACTACAACTTGAATGAATTGTATTTAACAACAAAGGGAAAACAATAAAAACATGGGTTATAAAATCTAAAAGAGTTGCATCTCTTTCGCCATATAGCCTACCGTCTGGATGATATAGACAGCAGAGTACTTTAAATGTAGTGGTCGTA
The DNA here is from genome assembly GCA_946902895.1 of Fragum fragum. NCBI lineage: Eukaryota > Metazoa > Mollusca > Bivalvia > Cardiida > Cardiidae > Fragum > Fragum fragum. Next base: position 25,408,236 of record OX336374.1, on the reverse strand, counting down.
ATCGCTTCGCCACTCTGAACTCTTAGTCATTGTTGATGCCAGCTTCTAGGGTCATGGTTTTACACTAAAATCATTTCTGATAAATAGAAATAATCTTCTTCAAGTTTATTTTCAGGCTTTCGCTGTAAAAATTGAGGTAGATGGAAAAACGTTTTCGTTTTTTACCCCAATAAAGTTCAGTCGTTTTTCTTTTGGTAACGATAAATATGGCTCGTCTTCGGAATTCTCTAAATTTATGGAAAGCCATTTATTTATTTTGTTAAATATATCGGACCCTCATTTTACCAAATAAACGCCGTTCATGATCGATCTGGGCGAGGTCCGCGATCTGTTATTTTAACAGTGAGCACCATTATGTCCCTTAACGGGAACTGAGACTTGTGTAACCGAAATCTTTCGGCTGAAGATATTTACAAGCTTTGGTCCCAGACTACAGTAGAGGGTGAAATATTCGAAGTGGCCATGGTCAAAATCAGAAATATTAGGAAAAGTCAAGTTTTGAGCAGATATTTGATGGTAAAGAAAGAAAATGTTGCATTAAATGAATATAAAACATGAATTTGGGGTCATTTCCGGATGCGAAACTAAAAGGTCATGAGCTTTACACTGTTTGCCTGCATCCAGTGACGCCAGAAACAGAAAGTGGTGGGGTTGCGGATTTTGGCTTGCTGCAAGGCGTTAAATTGACTGGTATGAGTTCTATGAAAAATTGTGAAAAAAGTAGATGGTAACCATATACTTTTTGGTGCATTTGCAGACTTTGCATGGTTTCTACTTTACACAAAGCAAGCTTATTATTGGCTATCATTTCCCTTGTGGCTACTACTAGGATTTGAATTTTGCGTAAAACGGCTCATTTTTCAGTGAATTTGGCGGCCATGTCAGATATCTGTGATTGGTAAATTTCACACTGATTTCATATTTGCTGTTTAATCATAGCATTTTCTTTCAAGCTTTACTCTTCATTCATGCTAGGAATTTGTTTCTTTCATTGCAGGTTATTGATTGAGGGACTTAATTTTGGTTGAAAAGTGATTGGTGTGTTGCCAACAGGGATTTTGACTATTTTACTACAGTCTGGGTCCTTTTAACTGAAAGGAATCCGAATTTGTACGTAATGTACTTTAACTCTTGACCTGGCAGTCAGGAACCTGCTTCAGTGCAAAAATGTTAATATTTAGGTCAAAGTAGAAACTTCTCTGTGACAATACGATGAGGTGATTCCAGTTTGAATCTACTTTGAAAATTCGTCTCTTTCTTCTTTGAATTTGGCTTAGTCCAAAATGTGTCACCCGGTAATATATACTAAGTCACGAGTAGACTGGAACATGAGATCGTGTATTGCAAGCGCAAAAAAATGAAAAAAAAAATACATGTGTATATTACAATAAAATTCTAGAGTTGGTTAAAAAATAAATATGCATTTTTTTTATTTATTCATTTTTATAGGTATCTTCATGAAGTAGGTACAAATACTGTCCTTTGGGATTTTTAATTTAAGATAAAAAATATCATAGATCATTGGAAATGAAAGAGAATGCGCGTTTTTAAATATTGTAAACTTATCCTTTCTGATATCTTGAACATTGGCAAAATTGTTAATTTCTTATTCCTTCTCCTGGTAGGAACGGCTGAAGAGCGTGGTATAGCGGCATGGCGGGACACTTCTAATGAAGATAATGAGACTAAAGGACCGGAAGACGGGGCGGAAAAGGATATGGGGTATTTAGAAGGACTTGAAGTTTATGACCCATATATTCCAGCACGACTCAAATCAACATGGGTCGCCAGATATTTACCCATATTCCCGTACAAATCCGACCAGAAAACATCACATTACGAACTCGACAGAAGACAGTCGATTTTTGTCGATATCTATATGGAGGGCGAACGACGGAGAAGCTCGATATTACAACGAAGGGCATCAAGTCCAGCAGAGGCTCGCCGATTGTCGAATGTTCTCGAGATTCATCGGGAATCGATTACACTTGGTCCTCGTCGTAAATCCATCATATCAGCTTTTTGAAATTACTGTTGCTTTCTTAAAAGTTCCACTAATTTCGTTTACTTTATTGTGTATCAACCATGAAGTCGTTTGTTTCTACTGATGCTCGTGCTTTGGATGACTTTCTGCTTTGTCTATATTATGTCATACTGTATGGCTAATCATTTAACCATTTTAGCTCGTCCCCAGAGGATGAATAGCTATTGAGAGAAACACCATCTAAAAAACATCTCTCGGCTTAATGTATATTTGGCTTTAAAACGTGAGATACTGTGTAATGAGTCTAGCTTCAAAACATGAATACGGAAGGGCGTTCAACATTCAGTGTATAAAGGCTAGAAAACAGTTAAAATGGGACAAAGATTCATAACTATCCAATAAAGGAAACATTATTCGAACAACTAGTTTCAAATGATGGCCCTGATCAAAATCCAATAACGCATCCTTTTCTGTCCTAATCCTACAAAATATTATTTCACAAATTCTGATAATATTTCGGTTAAAGACAAAAGCACTCGTACTTACAATGACCTAATCTTTTAAGCTCAGCCTTCTTTTCGATTCTGTTCTTCGTGTTTTAGTGACTATTCGATGACGGACTATTCTTATGACCTTTAACCGACGATGAAAATTTAAAGTAAATCATGTTCGCTCCATTTGTCAGCAGCTTGTCTTTGGAAGTTTGGGCATGTAAACAGGGATCAGAATCAACTTTTTTATTATGAAGATTGCATCCATCTTTTCGTTCTATGAGCCATTTTGGACATGGGTTAATTCTTTCTTCGAAAATCGCTTTGTCAGGCTCCTAATCATAGGGTGTCATGGGTTCGATCCCCGCGGCGGCACATATCCTTTCCGACATTTGTCTATCACCAATGGGTGGATAATCGTAAACCTAAGTGGGATAGCAGCTGGAGGCTAAGAAAGGATATAGTGGTAGTACTGGTGTGAGAAATACCAGGAACCCATTGTTCGGTGCTCCAGCTGCCGCGATATGACTGCAATACTGTTGAAAGTGGCGTTAACCCTAGTTCAATCAATCAATCAATCGAAAATCGCTTTAATTTTAACTAAGTAACGAAGTTGAACTTGGAAATGTGGTCAAAGGTCATTGATAAAAGGGATTATTTTTTTAAATATCCGAATAGTGAATGACCCTCTTTTATATAATATACACATGTATAAAAATACTCAGCTTTACGCAAATGTGTTATGGTTATAGGTGTCTATTCTGAATAGAGATATTGAAATAAATATCGATTGTAAACAGTACATAAAAACAAGTATATGTATGACGGTTCGCAGGTCCCGATTACTGGGCTCCAACAGAAAGTTCGAATATAAAATATTAAAAATGTAAAAAAATATGGCCAGTAACCTGTAACAAAAAAGTAAATAATTGGCGTCCAGCATGAACGTCGTATCAATAGTTTAAATAAGCTGTAGCTACGACGTATAAGTCACCAAACTAAAATAATTTCTTCACATGAATGTCTACATCGGAATCCAAAGTTAACTTCCGATAAGAATAAATGATTTGATTGGTCAATAGACTCTTTGGTCGACTTTCGTGATCCGTTACTTACAATTAATATGGTAGATTTCATCAACTATTGTGTTGGCACGAATTGTTACAGAAGGTCTAACTGTAAAAAAAGCTCTTATTTGATTCTTTTGTATGTTAAACTTAATGAACTGCTTTCTTAACACATTTTCAGACGACAAAATTTTCAACTTGTCGAATTTCAAAGAAACTTCAGACTACAATTTTATGTTGAGGGACTTTCAGAGTATTCCTGGAGTAGAAACCATTAAGATGATAAAGAAATTGCTTGTCACGAGCATTTTTTTTTTTTTTCATTTTCCACAACTATTTTCTTGATGGGCATCAAAAAGCAGAATTGTGCGGGACGGGGTTTTTATAAATATTTCATTATTATTAATATTTTTATTATAAGAAATCCTTAACCGTTCCTGCATTTAAAAATATTTAAAATATTGAGAATGCTATATATGATACAATATTGGATTCAAATACGCGTTAAATAAACGCCTAACAACAAGCAATTACGATTCAGATAAAATTGTTGTTATGATCAACACCTATATTTGGTAAAATGTCCTTTCGAAAAGCATTATATACCTCAAGACATAACTTTACTCTGGCTTAAAGTATGTCTCAACTTAGATCGTATTTATCTTTTTTTTTTAGGTTTTATGTTTGTATATATCCAATACCAATTTCCAATATAAATTAAAAGAAAAGAAAAATAAACGAAAAAAAAGTAAGAAAAGAAAAGAAACACTACATATAATTTGTTTGTTGTTTTTAGTACATGGACACTACGAGACACTTGACAGATATAAACTAGTTATTTCGATTAACCCATACCCAAACAATGACTCTTTTGGACGCCACTAGAATAGCAATCGGGAAAACATTGTGGAAAATGAATAAATTGCTTGTAACAAGCAATTTATTCATTTTTCACATTGTTTTCTACACAGAAAGTCGAAAAAATAAAATTGTCGTTTGCAACTCGTTTCGATTTGGACCAATCTGAAAATGACCCTTCTGTAAAGGGGTTAAATGATATCTCTTTTTGGATGAGGCTTTATCATTAAACATGGTGTTTAGTCCGCTGTTATAATGACACAGAAACTCTATATTCTGTTAACAAACAGTGTTTATCATTGGCTATAAAAAAGTGAAAGCCTTGGGGACGGAAAATGGGGAGTTTCGTTAAATTCGTTTTTGCATTTTCGGATAAATTATTTTAGACGGGTGGACAAACGTTCAGTAGCATTTTTACCATTATATGTATGACATTTCTACCTATGACATTTTGTGAAGGTTGTGTCTGCTTGGTTCAATAGACATCCCTAGGTCGCTTGCGAATTATCAAATAAGATATTGATTAAGACTTTTACATTATACTTGCCAATTTTCATTGAAAAAAATGTATCAACTTAGATATATCCATGCATTTTATCGCTGTATAAGACCCCAATTTTGACAAAAGGCTACGATATTAAACATTGAAACTACAACTTGAATGAATTGTATTTAACAACAAAGGGAAAACAATAAAAACATGGGTTATAAAATCTAAAAGAGTTGCATCTCTTTCGCCATATAGCCTACCGTCTGGATGATATAGACAGCAGAGTACTTTAAATGTAGTGGTCGTAATCGCTTCGCCACTCTGAACTCTTAGTCATTGTTGATGCCAGCTTCTAGGGTCATGGTTTTACACTAAAATCATTTCTGATAAATAGAAATAATCTTCTTCAAGTTTATTTTCAGGCTTTCGCTGTAAAAATTGAGGTAGATGGAAAAACGTTTTCGTTTTTTACCCCAATAAAGTTCAGGTGTTTTTCTTTTGGTAACGATAAATATGGCTCGTCTTCGGAATTCTCTAAATTTATGGAAAGCCATTTATTTATTTTGTTACATATATCGGACCCTCATTTTACCAAATAAACGCCGTTCATGATCTAGCTGGGCGACGTCCGCGATCTGTTATTTTAACAGTGAGCACCATTATGTCCCTTAACGGGAACTGAGAATTGTGTAACCGAAATACAACCAACGAAATCTTTCGGCTGAAGATATTTACAAGCTTTTAACGGAAAGGAATCCGAATTTGTACGTAATGTACTTTAATTCTTGACCTTGTTTTCAGGAACCTGCTTCAGTACAAAAATGTTAATATTTAGGTCAAAGTAGAAACTTCTCTGTGACAATACGATCAGGTGATTCCAGTTTGAATCTACTTTGAAAATTCGTCTCTTTCTTCTTTGAATTTGGCTTAGTCCAAAATGTGTCACCCGGTAATATATACTAAGTCACGAGTAGACTGGAACATGAGATCGATGTAATTAACCGTCTTGTCACGTTAATGCGAGCGTGTGGCCTTTTGACCATCATAGGTCACGTTATTGTATATCAATATGCTGTCACTTATAGACTGTTAAACTCTCATTACACGCTATTATATGCGAACATCAGGACTTCCACTTCTTTTACAAATATAGTATAATATTGTTAGCACAAGGCACGACCAAATATGTCGCTTGATAGAGTATTCAGCTAAGGAGGGTTTGTTAAGAATATAGGGAATGAAGTCTACAAGAAGGAAACTGGTCCCAATTCAAAGAAGTTGCAGACGACAAATCCTGGCTAATTAATCTAAGAAAAGAACTGTTTGTTTATTTAGAAAGAAAACACTGTGGTTAATGAAGAAATTGTTTTTCTTCAATTTCCACAGCGGTTTTCAAGAACTTTTAGGGGGATTAAAGAGCGGGTTTGTGTTGGAGTGGGTTAAAAGCCAGTGCGGTCAGTTTGACCAGATACATATCATCGTTTTACAGAGGTGGCCGTTCAAGCAGGGTTCACTGTCACGTGCAGAGTAGATTCCCTTGCGGTTCGGGACATATGTTCTGTCGTCTGGAGTAAAGAGTTATAATCGATTATATACGAAATGATCTGAACATTTAGATTGATTGATTGAATTGGGTTTAACGCCGCTTTTAACAGTATTTCAATCATATCGCACAGCTGGAGCATCTAGCCATGGAATCCTGGTATTTCTCACACCAGTACTACCACTACATCCTTTCCTAGTCTCCAGCTGCTATCCCACTTAGGTTTACGATTATCCACCCATTGGTGAAAGACAAATTTTGGAAAGAATATGTGCCGTCGCCGGGGATCGAACCCATGGCATCCCATGATTGAAAGAAGTAAAAACAAAATATCTCATTTTGGTATGGAAGGGTATAATGCAATTTACCGTATTATCGGACCCATTTTGAGACCTGATAAGGGGCGCCAATCTTTAATGCTAGAACTGAATTGTGTCCATTTATTGCCAAAGTTGTGGATAAATTTTCACAAAAGGCTGTCGGTGTGAAGTAATAAAATGATGCTGATTTCTCGTTTTGTTACGATGTTTTAAGCAATTATACAATTTAGTATACATTTGTCATCGTCATAACTACTATTCCAAGTCAATTCCGAGCATTTTTTTTCATCTCAATAAGAATTCCATATTTCTTATTGAGATGCTTTCACTATCAACATACAATCTCAATTTGTGTCACCCGGATGAAACATTGTGAGCAAAGGAGAAATTGCTTGTCACAAGCAATTTCTCCTTTTCTCACAATGGTTTACTCGGCACTTATTTTTCAAATTTAAGCATTTTTCTTTTATGACCTTTCGAAAATTTTGCCATGTCTTAATGGTTTACAAATATAGAAAACTTTATCTTAATTATTTGAATAATAAAATAAAAATTCTTGATGAAATAAACGCATCTCTGGAAGCGCAGAGCGCCACTGTTCTAAGAGTCTATAACATGTACAGACATTTAGAATAGCATCGCAATTGACCCTCAAGATGCACAGGGCGACGCCATAGCCCCGATCATCGCTTCATCTATACCCAAGCAACCCAGCCTTTTTGTGACACGAATGAACAAGAAAAAGCATTATAGATAAGGAAGAAATTGCTATTAAAACCTAAACATTTTAAAAAGATTTTGTCCAATGATTTTGATCCTGCGATACATTTTTTTTGTTGTTGTTGTTCTAATTTTCACCAACTTAAATTGTTTACAATTTCTTTGAATTTGGACCAGTCTCAAATTAAGTTATTTGTAAAGGCATTAGGTTAAGCTGATATTCTTTCCGACATGTTACAAGTCATGGAAATATGCCGAATCTCATCGGTAGATCAAAAATTGATGAAGATTTATCAATCAAATCGCTTATTCATTCATGTCCGCCATGCTTGAGCCAACCCCCCATCGTGGATCAAAACTGATAAAGATCTACAGATGTATCAATCATAGTGATTGATCAAAGGTCAATGTTGTCTATCTACAGATGTACCAATCATAGTGATTGATCAAAGGTCAATATTGTTTGTACCTGTATAGACAATATTGACCTTTGATCACTCACTATGATTGGTACATCTGTATCATAAAGTGTTTATTCATCTGTCATGTTTATTTCCCACAATTTCTTCGGTAAATTGCATCTTGTTCAAACCTATCTGCATATTTCTTTCTTCGGTCGGAAAGACCTACGATACTACTATAGGATCTTTCCCTCACGTGGATTACAGTCTAGTTTATCAGCATATCTAAAATAAATACATGTACGTATTGTCAGTCTTCTAGTTTTGCCATTGTTACGATTGTATGAAAAATATAGGAAGACTTTTTCAAATTTGGCCTTTGACCGTCATGTTTGGTATTTTGATAATATGACGTCGTAATCGTGACGTGTTGAATTTATAACTGTGTGTCGTGTGTAACTTTAAAAAAAAAAATTGGTAATATAATTTGCAAGTACGATACATTCCTTCGTTGGGCAATAAAACCTAAAACCCTCTTAACTACAGCTAAAATAAGTTGTAGTTACAATGTTTGGGTGGCCCAAGAATGATTTCAGTTATACAATTGGATTACGCATCTAACCCTAACCTCATTTATTGTCACATTAGAAATCTACAAGTGTCATTAAAGGTTTTCAAAATGTCAAGTATCTTCGCCCTGTGACTTCAAAAACAAATAAATAGTTATTATCCTTTGACAAAGTAAACTATCATTTTCAACGTTGTCAACTGACATATCGCTTGCCACGCCCTCTCAGCTCCAAACAGGAAGTGCCACCTTAACGGTGTTATTTTACTAGATCTGTGGCCAGTAATATGCAACAACAAAATAAATAAATAAAATGGTTGGTAACTACAGCTTGATAAGCTTTTAGGTCGCTAAACCAACAAAAATCCTTCACGTGAATATAAGAGTTCAAAGTTCACCTCATATCTATATAGACCAGCTTTGATAGACCAGCGCGATCTGTCCATTGCTAACACAACATTGGGTTGAACAGACCTTGAATAAACTATTAGAATCTTTATTTTGTGCTTTAAGGTCACGGCCATAACGCAGTGGTAGCGCGTAGGACTCCTAGCCATGGGGTCCCGGGTTCGATCCCACGCAGCGGTGAATATCCTTTTCGGATTTTTTTCTCCCAACAATGGGTGGATAATCGAAAACCTAAGAGGGATGAGCACCTGGAGGCTCGGAAAGAATGCTGTGGTAGTACTGAAATGCGAAATACCAGGAAACCATTGTTAGCTCCAGCCGACGCGATTTGATAAAAGAGGCATTGAAACCCATTCAATCAATCAATCTTCTTTGATCCTTGAAAAAACTTTATCAAAGGAATGTACACGAATGATAATTGAATTTAGTCCTGCTTTATAAAATGACTAGCAGGTAGCTTTAAATAGTCAGAAATTAGAAGAGATATACATGCAGGCTGGTCTTCGTCTATGATGCCTTTCATTGTACGATCATTAAACGTTCAAAAGAACAAAGGCTAAAATAGCATTAATCACTCTGTCTATATCAAACGCCGGTCAGGGAATAGCGTATTAAGCCTAATTCAGAGTAATAAAAAACGCAAGTCCTTCAGAGAAAATTCGCTAGTTTGTAACATTCAACAACGATGGAACTGCAGAAGTAAAGGCATCCTCCTTCCCCCACAATACTGTTCTTTAATAAGTACACGGTGTTTAAGCTTGTGTATAAATAAATAGACAGATTTCAAGGATAAACATAGCAAGTTTGGGAAAAAGATATCTTCATGGGTAAAATATGCCATGATGTTTATTGATTTAGGTATCCTTACAAAATAAAACTATTTTCGTTTAATTAAGATGTGTGAAATATTAAGTAAATGAAAAACTTGCTTAACTTTTTCAATTTATTTTTATAGGACTAAATGAATGTGTATATACCCGACATGCGGAATCACCTAGGTTTGAATCCCTATCGACAACGACAGACTTCTGTGTTCAGTACTTCAAATAAACAAATAAAATGAGGGGGTATAACGGAGGCTAGAAGAAGAAGTGAATTGTGATATGATAATGATGATGAGGGCTTGTGATGATATCGTTGCTAGTAACTAAATATACATTTACATCTGTCATTTTTGTGAAGCAGTTTGTTGGTTTGATGTCTTAAGTGTCGTTACTACATGTTATTAAAGCTGTGGTCACGACGTTAGGGCCGTCCACCACCAACTTTACTTTTTTGTTACAGGTTACTGGCACCGAATCTTGCAAAATGCCGCTGTTTCATATCACAGTGGTATTTCCAGTCGGAGTCAGTAAGCACAGTGATCCGTTAATTGGTAGGATGACTTTTCTATATTCAGAAAACCTATGAAAGGCGAATAGCTTTGAGACTTGTCAGACAGCCAAGTTCGTGCAGTTTTATCTGAATCGATACTTTTTTTTCATTTACGAGATAGCCTTTCATGTGCCGCGTCCCAGTCACCGGCATATGCATGATGTAGGTATGTACGTGATCATGTAGATTACAAAAGATAATGTACATGTTAATTACATTCAATTATAGACACTACCCGGTGTATTTACGATACAGTCTGTTCGAACCAATAAGACTGATCAATAATCAATAACCAATATATTGTACGTGTTTCTAGTATCTGGTCTAGAAATCTAGCTTATATACACCCTTTATAATTCTTGTGCTCGTGATCAAGGTTTTTATTTGTTGTTTTGTCGCTCCAATCCCTTTCTGTCTGTCTGTCTCTTCCCCCATTCATACACAGTGCCCCCCCCCAAGAAAAATCAACTGGGGAAACATAGTGCAAAATAAAGAAATTGTTTGTAACAAGCAACTTCTTCATTTCCCACAATGTTTTCTACCCAGAAAGTTGAAAAAATCTAAATTTTCATGAACTTTAAATTACCGTCTGCACCTCCTTTCGATTTTGACCAGTCTAAAATTGTGCCGTCTGGGATTGGGTTAATATATTCTAGACGCAAAAACAGTTAGTCGCACACTCCATTTCAAGACTGTATGTATCAAGAACAAAACTGATTATTATGCATCCAAATGATTTGGTATTCATCGCCGGATTAGATCATTTCTCCGTTAACATTTAATAAACGTAGTGTTTGACGGTAAATGTTGAACATTATGGGCATGCTTTGGTTTAGAAATAAACATTGAAATGAACATATGTATTTGAGAAAAGACGTCGTTTTCATATGTCTAGCTCATATAAGAGACTATAGAGTTCACTCGAACGCTTTCCATTCAGCGTCATAAGTCCCATCTTCTGTAAACGCGGGCACTATCTGGCCGACATTACTCAGACCTTTTTGAATGTACTACACATGCATTGTGACGTTACCACCAGAAGAAATATTCTTCTGTTAGCACAACATAATTTGTTCAGTCAAAAACACATAGGCCATTGTCTATAAATACACTGTTTAAGTATGAAAACGAATGATACAAACCTGTAAGACAATATGTGTAATCAAAGGACTGAAAGTACTAAGAAGTTGGAATGCGCTGAAAGGGTCATAACTGTGGAATTCGGTTCAAATTCATTTATTACTTTCCGAGTAAGCCTCCCTCCTTTAAACTTAAGCCAGCATTTCCATTCGCGTACATATGTGCTTGAATAACGCACCAAAAACATAAATCCACATACAGAAATAAAACAACTAGCATTGTCTTAACCCATTCCGAAGAGTGACGCTTTTTAAATGACACTAATTATGACAGCTTCGGAAAACATTGTTGAAAATGAAGAAACTGCTTGTTACTAGCAATTTCTTCCTTATCCACAATGTTTTCTGTCCAAAAAGACCAGGATTTTAAAGATTACATCAACTTACAATTGTCGTCTGCTACTTCTTTGAATTTAGAATGGTCTAAAAATTTTATCGTGTTGGAATGGGTTATAAGCTCGTGTCACGCACAGCAAAATTAGAATTTTCAAACATAACATTCTCCTTTTAATCAACTGTAATACGTGAGCTCCTTTTAGAATCTTGAAAACAGAGAATAACAGCTCGATTATTATTTGACCCTCAACTCGGCCAATTCTGTAAGTATTATACTGAACTCACGTAGATTTTCACTTCAAGTTTATGAGTATACGTGGTAATTTGCAGAAATGCGCGGAAACTTGTTTCAGGGTGATCGCATTTAAATACTGGTTTAGACTTAGGAAAAAAAGAATATTGTGAGTAAACTTAAAAAAAAACAAAAAAAAAAAAACTTATTATAACGTTATTGTTTGCACATGGCAGTTTTGCCCTTTTCCTAAAAAATCCTATAATATGATGAAGATAGTATCAAATTATCTTCGGCGCCCTGTAGTCGCGCGATTTCCTTATTCGTTATTCGGCTTTAGAACCTTATAAAATCTTAAATAAAAAGGACGAAGCTGAAAGCTAGATGACACTTGTTAAAGGTTTGGTGTGTTATTATTGATTTAAACTTGCATATAACGACATAATACAGCTTAATTAATTAGTAAATAAGAAGAAACCGGAAGTTGATTTTCAAAATCTTCTACTTTCGTTTTGCATCTATTTGATTTTTATTGGGTGAAAGCTGTAAATCCCACCAATAATCGCGTTTGCTTGATGCCTACGACCCCCCTTAATTGCTCTAGAATGTTTTAAAGCACTGGGCGGTGTGATTATTGTAAAAATGCATTTGCGACCTGGGCCATATTTGTAAACATTGCCTATCTATGGTGACATGACTACCACATGTCACTTGAGATCACGTGATTACCAAACACGGGACGGCGAATCACAAAGAAAAAGAAATATTACTGCGCTGATTATTACTTTATTTTTCAATAATTTAAAGAAAATTAAAGCACGTATAGAAGTCTATAAACGAATTTTTATATCATCCTTTACATGTGCCATATCATTGTCTTCGGCTACAACTAACTGATTGACCGTGGCAAGTTGAGATGAGAAGTAACCCGAGGTGTGTTCATATCCAAGAGATCACGTGATATGTGTTATCAAAAAAACCCGAAATGAAATTTTCTTGTGTTCATTTTGCGGTTTTGTTAAATCTAAGTTGGAATTGCTCTGCATTCCAACTTAAAAATGGTAAAGAATGAATGTGGAAGACTTAGAAATTACTGAATCAAAGTATGACTATTTTTCTGATTTGGAATGCTCTTTTATGGTAATTTGATATTGTTGTTAATAGTGTTTTCCTGGTTGTATTGAGTAAACTTCGGAGTCAGTGGGCGTGGTCATGCAGCGATCTGTCAGTTAAGTCACAGTAGAGGGAAAACTCGTTGATCAACTGAAAAAAACATTTGCTCAAGGACGACATTTTAGGTCTCTTCTTAATGAATTATTACCAGGAATTGGATTGGATATTGATAAAGGCATTTTTTTTTTATCTTTTGTGTAATAAACGTTTTGAAATGAATAGATTGAGGACGAAAGCCTTTACTCTTTTCTTTCCCTGCATATACAATTATGCAGAAGTTATAGTTAGAAAAGAAAAAAAAATCGCTTGTTGCAATAAACTTTAGAGGATTCAAGGTAAGCCGAAGACGATCTGGTTATTATGACAATGCTTCTACTGCTTAGAGCGGCGTTAAACTTTAATCAACCAATCAATCAATGACTATGCTTCAAAAATTTGTTCCAAAATGTAATACAAGTTTCAAAGTTGACACAAAACCCAATGGAGTCACTAAAATCCACCAATATGTATATGAGTAGTTCCGCACACAAGAATTTGGACAATTAGTCTCCTTTTTCTATGACGCATCATTACACACACAAAAAAAAAAAAAAAAAAAAAAAAAAAACACTGATAACATACTCGAGAAGAAGACGAACATTTGGTGAAAATTCAATGAAAATCTGTAATAAATTGCTCACAAAAGTTAACGCCTGTCCAGGCAACCGACCAGCCATTAGCCCGCCGGTCCAGCCACCCGCCGTCAACATGCACCAATCTATTAACCAGATTTAGCCTGGTTATAACATCTAATGAAAATCATATAGACCCGGCCTGCAAAAAGGAACAAGTTGGAACCATAACGCAATAATTTAACCCATTCCCACACAGTAACGCTTTTGGGCGCCCGTCAGGAAGAACAATTGTACCAAGAATTTTTTTCATTTAAACAATGTTTTGTACCCAGAAAGTTGAAAAAATATAAAATTTCATCAACTTAAAATTGTCGTCTGCAACTCCTTTCAATTTGGACCAGTCTAAAATTTTGCCGTCTAGTAATGGCTTAAAAAACACAAATTTTGAAAGTCAGTCAAGGTCGAGACTTCCTAAATGACTGATCATGATATACAAGACAGTATCTGATTACCTTACTACATGCGAAAGTCGGTTAGAATTTAAGATTTCGACCCAAGTCAGGACATGTACGGACTCCACACAGACTGCTTGAATGGGGTTTCACGTCACTTTTGACAGTATTTCAGTCATATCGCGGAGGCTGGGGCACCTAACAATGGATTCCTGGTATTTCTCACATCAGTACTACCATTACGTCGTTTCCTAGAAATACTGTTAAAATTGACGTTAAACCCCATTCAGGCAATCAATTCAGCGCACCAAATACCTTGCCCATGCCATTTACTGATACCAATATGCTAACTAGGTCTCGAATGAAACAACTTCTTCTTTCACCCCAATGTTTCTGTCATGGAAGGTTATTATCTTACTGTATGTGCCAACCGATGAATGTTGGTTCTCTCTATAGCACTTATCATATAGTTTTGTAAACTTGGGAGATTTAGTGGGGATGTCCGAGCTCATCTTATCTTCCGATGGATCTGCAGACGTGTGATCAATCTAAACCGAAAGGTGGGAGGGGTCACAATGTTTTATATGTACATGTCAGTAAAATAAATTGTTTATTGATAACCAAGACTATTTGTGTATTGGGCAGGTCGATTGATTTATGTACCTTTTACACCTGCGATATTTATACACTCTCGGTCCATTTATGCCCTAAGCCTTTATATGTCACTATGCTAGTCCGTTTAACTTCCCACACAAGTTGTCAATTTACCCATAACTCCATGGGTTTACAGTTTTTCTTTGTTGTTCATAGTCAAGGGCTTAACGGGTCGATGTCGGGAGTAAAGCTGTAAAGAATTAAAGGCATTAAGCTTATAAAACCACGATTAAAGAATGGGTTTGGATTATTAAACTACTTATAACCGTTCAAGTTCAAATCTGAATATTTTAATTAACGGAATATGGAAGTAGAGTTGTGATTTAAAAGGACATATTATTTTAAATTAAACAAGTTCTACACCCCAAAACGTTCGATTCTCCGTGTTAAACATAAAAACAATTTGCTAAATATGACCAGTGCTACGAGTTCATCAAAAGGGGAATTTCATATTGGTGGGAAATATAGACTTGTACGGAAGATTGGCAGTGGTTCCTTCGGAGATATATACCTAGCGATAAATATTGCCAATGGAGAGGTTAGTTTCCCCTTTCTCTCTCCCCCCCTTTTTTTGTAACATGGTCGTTCTCGACAAACGAGGAGTTTTGAAATAATACGTCTAGTTACTTTAATTACCCTGAAATATTCACAGTTGCATGTTCCGATTTGCTTGTTAAATTTTCGAGCCGACAATGTGTCGTCGATTCAGCTACCAATCATCCTGATTACAGCTTATGTCAATTAAGCTCTATTTACGACTATTTTGCTATCCCGTCGACTTATGAGTTCGAGTCAGCCACGATCGATAAAAACTGAAGACAGTACGATGAACTTCGTCTACATGAATTAAATAAAATCGTGTATTTTCCTTACATAGGAAAACTACTAAATGATGACCCATCATGAAGTGTAATATCTGTGTGTCGCCATACGCTAACAAATAGTTGGACTTAAACCTATAAATCTTTGGTTGAACATACTTTGAAGCAATTAATAAAAAAAACAAAACAAAAAAAAACAACTGAAGACTCGGGGAAGGGGGCTGTAACAATAGAATTCAGATTAAATGTGGACTCTTGGTGTCTTTTATTAACAGACTTGGTGTCTTAACTTGGTATACAGATTATAAACCTTCCTAAAGTATCAAAATACGACACAGGTATATAAGACATAGTAGACCAGATTATTAAGTTATTAAGCTAACGAGAGATCTAATGAGATAACCACCTTTTTGAAAGTTGGCGTCTATTACGTACTACGATCTATGGCGTTTAGACCTAAACAAACCGATTTCAGTTGGCCTGTCCTATTTAGGTAACATCTTCAAAACATTCCGGTGTGGACAAAACACAATCACGCAATTCCACTAATTTATTGAGGGAATTTGCCGTCCTTTGGCCCATAGTCATTATTTTGCAAACCAAGGACCCTAATCTAGGAAATACTTGTTTTGAGTGATTCTTTTGGATGCCGATCCTTTGTTCTGTCTTTTTTGTTTGCATATTAGAGAGTATTATTTATTACTTTCGGTTTATCATCTGAATCCTTTTTTCTTGATTTAGGTCGAATCTATTTTATTCGAATGAACTCGTAAACAAAGAAGATTTTGTCATCACCTGAGTAATACACATACATATATACATGCATTGTGACACGTTTGTTTCTAAAAATAGAAATTCGGCGTAGAAATAGATCAAGCTAATGATCGAATTAAGAAAGAAATTGTACCCTCTCTTCAATTGTTCGTTTCAAAAATGTTTTCATGTTATATATATTTTTTACAATTCATTAAATCCTCGTAGCCTGTTTTAACTTTGGACGACAGAAAATAAAGTGGGCCACACCTGGGTCACAAACAGGAAGTACATGTGGGACGCTAAGTAATTTCCCTTAGTAACGAAGCAAGTGCCCGCCTACTTTCACCCAGAATGCACCACAAGTTCTTTGTTTTGCTAAATATATTGACAGTTTTCGTCACAAAACAGCTGGTTTGACATGTAAAAAGGAAAGATGAAAATGAACTGATTTTGACAATATTCTGACTAAAACAATCGACAGTTTATGATGGCCGGTTCTACCAGCTCCGCGAAAAGTGGATCGAGCCGGGGCGAGTTCATGATTGGATCGAAATACAAGCTGGTTAGAAAAATAGGAAGTGGGTCGTTCGGCGACATTTACCTAGGGATCAACATTACAACGGGCGAGGTCTGTTCTAAATCATGTTTTCAAAGAAAAATATATTAAGATACGGATAACAAATTTAAGCAGTTTTTTTTCATCGCGACTTAATTAATGTAGTTTCTCAATTGTCTGGCATGTTTATTTGATTGAAGGGTGGGGCCCCTTGCCTTACATTTCATGTGGAGCGGGGAGGGAACAAGTCAATATCTACCAAGCTCATCTCGTATTTAATTTGGTCAACTCGTAATATAGTTTTGGTCAATGCGTACCCGGACTAAATCTAAGAGTCCGCTCGTACCCATTTTGTATTTTACGACATCTGTCTGATTTATATTGAAAGCCCTGTTTTAAGGGTAACATCCCATTTGGTCTACTCCCATTTCGTCTACTGTATTTTTTTTGCCAGGAGTCCCATTTCGTCTACTGTCCCATTTCGTCTACTGTCCCATTACGTCTACTGTTTTAATTTGTCTACAATGGTTTCTTATATTAAGGATGATTACAAAATATTTTCAGCTTTTTGTATAATAAATTCTTAAATGTAATATTGATATTATAGAATAAAATCTGTGAAAATGAAAAATATAAATAATTTAATCTGACTAAAAGACTTATTTTCGTTTTAACAAGTAGTCAATATTTAATATTGAAGTATCATAAAAAGAAAAGAAATTTACTGTATTGCCAAATTTCTTTACATTTTCATAATAACTGAAAATGTAGATATTATTCTAGTGATTGTAGACCTCCATTTGTCATTATATTTCTATCTTAATGAATAATGCCATTATAAATAAGATTTAAATCCAATAGCTAATACAGGTGTGAAAAGGCAAATTAACAAATGCCATACAGGTAATCAATCCATCTTCTCAACACCTAGTCTGAAATGTTTGAAATACATCGGCAACAAATACCAATATTTGGTACAAATATTGGTAAACATGTAGAATTCAAATTTTTAGGTAAGAAAAAAGCATAATAATAATTCAAAACCATAAAAAAGAATAAAATCTAAAATGTAGACGAAATGGGACTCCTGCACAAACCAGGGGTAGACGAAATGGGACTAGTGCGCAAATTTGTAGACAAAATGGGAGGAGACGAAATGGGAGTAGACCAAATGGGACTAAACCATAAGTTTCTAGCAATGTGAGTTATTAGATCTTATTCCTCTTTTTTGCACATTTAGACAATTACTAGATTAATATTTTTAGGGAATATGATAAAAAAAAGTAGTATAAAAAAACATCAAACATAATGTGGTTTGTTATATTTTTTTCATATTATATTTCATGAATTTCTGAAGTAAAGAAGTTGTCACTCTTGGTACCATTTGACGAGAATTTGGGTACAAGTTTACTTAATTTGGTACAAGGTGACCTGGGTCCAAGTCTTGAGTTGTATGTAATTTGGTTAAAGAATTGTAGACAGAAGAATGAAAAATCAATCATTAATTTCAATCAATTTTAAGTAAATACTGTTAGATGAAACTATATTGATTTCTTTTTTTTATCAAATACCTTGATTATTATTTGGGTCTATTTAGCCCTGAATTGAATATTTGAAGTTGAACAGTATAAAAACCTGTGATGGAACTTACATTGTAACAAAGTATACAGTGCTGTTTTCTAATCCTGCATACATACAGAGCTTTTTATCTTCTTTACTTGACGCTGATCTTCGGTGACTTCCCAATCGCAAAAGCCTCTTTTTTCCCAACTGTTGCTAGAAAATTTCCCCAAAATCGACGATAATTTCCCAATTTTGGTACTCAAGAAATCTTTGTGCAAGTCATATACACAGTCATGTCATCCAAGAAGTGAAAGCAAAAGTTGTTTGTAAACATCATCAGTTCTTATCCAATAAAATACAAAAGGTCAAGCTATTTTGACTGGGATGGTATCTGTTCAGTTTACAATAACTAGCCCTTAGTGTAAAAAGGCGGGTTACAGAATTGTCGAATGTGAACAGCCCCACTCTAGCGGCCCTTTGGTAGTTGATGAACAGCACTGCCTCACAGACTGTTGTGAGCTTAATCTGCCAACAGAGCAATGTCAAGATGACAAAATTACTCAATCTGCGCCATCTCCACCAGTAATATCACTCCCTAGTCCATCTACTTCAGTCTTGGGGTAGCTTACTCCAGCCCATTGGCATGATAGTGTTTAAACTCATTCCAACATAATAAGGCTTTCTGACACCCCTCAAGAATAAAAGTTGGGAAAACATTGTGGAAAAAGAACTTGCTTGTGCAAGTAATTTCTTCATTTTTCAAAATGTTTCCTACCCTGCAAATTGGAAAAAAAATCTTCAAGTAGTCTGCAAATTCTTTGAATTTGGTCTAGTCTAGAATTTTGGCATCTGGTAATGGATTGAATTAGTGAATACAATAGTGTTGTGAGGAGTTTTGCTCACGTGATAATAATAATTGGCTTATGTTTTGACTTCTATCTTGTTAGATTTAACTTTTTCCCAATTTGACCAAAGTTCACACGAAATTTCCCAATTTGAAAGGCTTGGGTGTCTTTCCATTTTGTGGGAAAAAAGCCCTGACATAAGCTTTTGTGTGTAATGTTTTTGTAAACAAATTTCACTTACACAAGCAACCAATACACAACAGAAATAATTGACCATTTTACTTTTCTTTAAGCCAACTTAAGTATGCCAAAATGTCTGTAAGACTCTACAAACTAGTAAAAAACAGACATTGTCCAGGGTTTTCGTTTGACCCGGGACCTCGGGTTTTGACGCATAGAAATTCAAAAAGAAGCAATTTTGACGCTCCAGAATTTGTCACTGTGCGTCATATTGACTCTCGAAAATTAGCAGCCATGCGTCAAGGGTCATGATAAATCTGCTAAATTATTGGAAAATAGTTAATTGATAATGAAAATATACACCCCCATCATGAATAACACCAAGCGTGATTGGTAATTAACACTCTCAATTGATGGACATGCATCGGCGATCATAATTGACAGGTACATGGCACCTGTGAAATAAATGATGAAACTCCTTTTCAGAACTCTAATCCTACTGAAATATACTTATTTGCTAATACTTTTATCAAAAACCTCACAAAATATAATCAAGAAGTAAAATAAAACCCAAGAAAATGTTGCTAAAAGAAATGTCATTGGTTTTTGTGGATAAAATCGGCACTTCTTTTTATGAAAAATAAGAATAATTTGATCCTCTTAGTACTCTTGAGATTTTCTAAAACTGATTCAAAATTAAAAATATATTGGTATGCATGAATACTAAACTTTACCTAAAATTTATCCAAAAAAGAATACTGTCAGATTGGAGAAATGTTCCAATCTGAGGCATGGTTTATTCTGAGGCACCACTGCTAAAAGAATTATGAACATTTTAAATTTCTTTATCTGTTTTTTTTTTTTTTTTTTTTTCTTAATTGCTAGTGGGGGGGGGGGGGCACATCGCATTTTGACTCTTGGGATATCAATTTTGACTCTTGAAAATTTTGGCTCAAGGGTCAATGACTCTTGACTTTTGGGTACTAATGAAAACCCTGATTGTCATAATTTTTTAAAGCCAATTTTGTCAGCTAAGCCTGAACAGTGATCAAATGGGTTGCAGTGGGGTTGAAATGTACAACTGGAAAAGAAATATGTAGCACAAAATTGAGAATCTATTTACTTTAAATTTTTGAAAAAAGAAAAAAAAATAAGGTGTAATGCTTTTACAATTCAGCACTATTTTTCTTGAGTCCAGTGATTCAGATTGACTGATAAGCACCAGGGCACATGGCCTAAATAAAGAAATTTTGTCAGACCATTTTGGCCTTAACTATGAAAAAGAAAATGGCCTATACAATCTGGAATATTTCATACACAGATTCATATATAAAAAACCAACATCCAACATAGTAGAAAATAATGTGAAAAAAGTTGCTTGTTACAAGCAATTTCTTCTTTTTGAAATTTAAAGCTGAAACAAAGTTAACATGGGATAATTTTGCTCCAATTTAAAGGATTACGTGCTATTTATTAATTTGGATTAATTACCAAAATAAGATACCGTATTAATTCGAACAATTGCCCGGGCGATTATTAGAATAGTGACTATAGGCAAAGTTTGGGATGGAGGTAGGCGATTAGAGAGGTGTGTGGTATGAAAGATGACCGGGGAATACAAAAAAGTACCAAAAATCATAATGGCATTTAATTAGGATGTAATTATGACTTTTTAAAAGCCAATGGTCGATTGAGTTCTGCATTTGCATCGGAAATTAAACAGCCTAAAGATGGGAAATCATGTAGCACTGCATCATAGTCGCAATGAAAATTAAAATGTCTAATAAGTTGACCCTCGCAACATTGCGTATCATCATTATTTTTCTGTTTGCGTAGGACAATAAAGATATACCTGTTTAAAGTTAAATCCTTTTTTGAAAGACCTGAAGAAATGCGACATAAAGCTACTTTGGATCACATTAGACTTTTACCCTTATAGTCTTGATTGATTGATGAAGCCTTAGTTTTGTTTAGATCATTTAATCATAACGGAAGCAAAAATTAAGGCTGAGTTCATTAAGACAAATTAGTTATAGTAGGGTCATGTAAAAACCTTAATGCATGAGTAAGCGTGCCAGGTGTTCAACTCGACAATGTACAGACGCATCAATCACAAAGGAGATATGGCCGCGCAGAAACTTTCCTTCATTTCTTTCATTTCCTTCATTATTGAAAATAGCATTCTTTTCTATTTCAAACTTTCATGTCTTTTTTACCCGTATCTCCCGTAACTGATCGGATTTAATATAAATGATTTCTTGGCTATTTCTCATTACTGAGGTAAGAATTCTCAAGACCAGAAATAAGTTAATATTTGCAATTGATTTCACTGTTATAGGTAGTTCTCAGTAGTTTTTACTTAAAAACGTAGACTCTCTGGAATAGGCCATTTAATTGGATAATAAACATTAATCTTTCTTTCAATATTAATAGGTTTATTTCAATTCAAAATAACATTCCATCTAAGAATTTCACACCCGCAGACACCGAGACAATGGTAGCCTGACATAACAAAGTTTAAAATCACTCATATGTCCAGATGATATGGAGATAGATTGTTTTATTTCTTTTAAGATCAAGTGACAAACTCCATTTTTCTTTCCGTTCACAGCCAGTCTTAAACTGACCTGGCAGTTCAAATTGAATAATGGATAATTATGGAGTGCGGCAGCGACCTCTTTATGTTTTCATAGGAATACATTACTTACCTTATAGATTCAAATCAAATTATATTTCATTTCATTCAAATATGCAAATTAATCATGACTTGATTTTCAATCATAGAAGGGGGATGGGCGTTTATTAGAATCACCAATTGTACTGAAAATCAGCGAAAAATGGACGCATTTTATGTAGTATTTAAGAGGATGGGCGTTTATTAGAATATGGGCAATAATTAGAATAAATACAGTAAGTGAATTAGAGTTTTTGAAAGAATGTCATTGTGTCATAAAAAGATACTTAAGAAATATTGTAGAATCCTTTAAATTGTTTTCCTTAGTCATCTTCATTTGTTACTATTAAGCAGTTTACTAGAATTGATAGATTTTATTAATAAATTTACTCTATGTTATTTTTTGGCAAATATTATGTAAATATAAACAATAAATTATGAACTGATTACTCCGGTAAATGTCATAGCTTGCGTAAATATCAGCCATTATTCTCATTGTGATAATATCATTGATTAATATAATGTTCAGAAACCATTTAATCTTCAGAAGGGAAAGGGTAAAAATAAATACTGGTGTGGATGGTATGCAAAGGCTAGCGACAACCCAATTAGCGGAGGTGTAAATGAAGCAAGCATGTTGCTTATCATACATGCTTGATTAACTGTTAAAGGGCTTCCAATTGGAAGTTGTTTATAACCTCCTTATTATTAAAAACTAAATATAGAATTTAGGCTTGGGACTCTCGGGCTCTGAAAACTTGAAGAAAAAAGTTAACTGCGCATAGTTTACATGATCCATATCAGTTTTTGAACTTTTTTGTACGGCATAATTGCCGTGATTTTAATCGGTTAAAATGTCTAATATTTTTACTAGCTGAAATTACTGGGCTGTCCTTCTGGAATTATTATCCACAATTTGTTGATGGCAGACACCAGTCTAAATCTCTGCAGGTTTATTATAATATAGATAATGTCGCATAAGATGTTCATGTTTAGATGAGACACATGATTACCAGACACAGCTGTACATACAGATACAGATTTTGATTGTGTTTGTCATGGCACATAATTGATCTGTCAGTTTTTCTAGATAGTATATGTATTAATCAGTTCTTTAAGTGTCTAACAATGATTCAAGCTCATTTTTTTAAGTTCTGACAGGTACTCCTTGAGGATCCAAGGGTCTCATTTGCAATTTTAGGGCCGGATATTGGCCCAATTCCCCATTACAAAAGGTATCTTTTGTCCCGACTTACCCATTCCCACACAATCCATCCTTTATATGCCCATAAAGAAAAAACTTAAACATTGTGGAAAATAAAGAAATTAAACACAAATAAAATTTCTTCATTTTTCAACAGTTTTCTGTCTAAAAAGATGAAAAAATTTTGAATTCTATCAACTATGATTTGTCATTTGCTATTTCTTTCAATTTGGACCAGTCTCGTCCTGATCTAACTTGTCTGCCCAAACCTGTAAAGATGGACATTTTCACATAATTTCAAAACATTTCAGGTCAGTTGTTATGAAGGTATCTCTCAGACATATTCATCAGAATAAAGGCCATAGTTCTAGGTTGTACATCAAAAAAATTTGCTGTTTTGAGGCAATATAAAGTGACACACAAATTTTATAATATCTTGTTTTTATTTTGTCTTCAGGAAACTGCTGTGAAATTAGAATCCCAGAAAGCCAGACATCCACAATTATTATATGAAAGCAAGTTGTATAAAATTCTTCAGGGAGGCGTAGGCATTCCACATATAAGGTAAAATCTAGATTCTTGTTTAAGGAATTTCTTTTTTAACATACTTTTAATCATTTGAAAATTATTTTTTCTAAACTTAAAGCATATTAAATTCTTTTGATAATTTTTCAAGGAAATTGTCTGCAAATTAAGGTAAAGCTTGCAAAGTTTTTGTATTTAGATTGGTATTCTGCAAGTGTAAAATTCTATATGATTATATGAATTAAAAAGTGTGTGATTTAACAAAGCTGTGTCTCCAAATCTTAGATTTGATGCAATTTCAGTTGGGCCATAGTGTTTGCATAGTGTACATGACATCTTTGTAAACGTTTATTGTCCCTTTGTAAAGTTTCAAATTCCTGAGTTTCTTGACATAAAATTAATCCATTTTGACATGTATGCAAATGATAAAAATCACACAAACATAATGCTCGGAAGCAAACACTAAAATATGGGACATTGTTGCTGTTATTACACCATACTGAAGTTGATAAAGTAACTCTAGTTTGGTCTGTGACCGATTACTTTTTATTTCGCCTTCAAAAACATATAGAAATTTTGTTTGACTATTTTGTATTTCTATAATTTATGAGAAACAAATGACAAAACATTATGATCACAGTATACTGTGCCAATTTCTGACAAAAGTGGAGCCAGTAAGAATAAGTGAATGAAAGACATATGGAAAACAAATAACCTGTTACGTATATTTAAATAACATTGAATAAAGATTTAATTTCTCGACTGTTTTGAATTGAACAAGATTGGTTTGTGAAACACAATCCCCCTACAACAGGAGTAAATGTTTGACCTTGGTGTGATCATGACCTTATCACATGACCTTGACGATGACAAGAGGAGATTCGTTTTATGGAGATGTATCATTGTGCCAAATATGAGCATTGTATCTTGAATAGGCTGGTAGTAATTGGCAATGTTAAGTTTTTTATTAAGTTTTGCAGACAGAGAGACGGACAGATGGATAACGTTAAAACAATATGTCCCTATTCTTTCAATGCAGGGGCATAAAAATGTTTAGAAAGTGACAAATCTGAATGAAACCAGAAAGAAACTGTCTACTTTCCCTTTGTTTGTGCTACTTTTATAACAAAGAGATGCTCTATTGAACCCCTTTTTAATGTTAATCCTGTGATTTGTGATTTGGATAAATGATAAATGATTGTGTGAAAAGAAAGATTTATTGACTATGATTTCTTCCACAAATTATGTTTGATTAACACTTTTAAGTGTTATCAGCAACTCATTTCAATTTGCTACTAACTTGAGTGATGAAGAATCGATAAGGTAAGCGATGCATAACTAATCTGTCTTGATTGACATGGATATGCAATGGATATTGATGATCATGTGTCTCCCAAACAAATCAGCAGACTCGTGAATGATAAAGTAGCGCATCGTTAATCATTTTAATATTTTGAAAGCTGTCGCCAGTAAAATCGCCACTTTGCCAATTGTGAATGATAAAGTAGCGCATCGTTAATCATTTTAATATTTTGAAAGCTGTCGCCAGTAAAATCGCCACTTTGCCAATTGTGAATGATAAAGTAGCGCATCGTTAATCATTTTAATATTTTGAAAGCTGTCGCCAGTAAAATCGCCACTTTGCCAATTGTGAATGATAAAGTAGCACATCGATAATCATTTTAATATTTTGAAAGCTGTCACCAGTAAAATTGTCACTCTGCCAATTTGGAGCCAGAATTTTTAGTCTTATTTGGCGCCATTGGCGATTTTCTTCTGGAGCCCTGAAGATCTTCTGGAGCCCTGCTTGTAAATAAATTTTTAAATCATCCTCCTGTTTAGCAAAAACAAAAGCACTGCATGTGGATAACAACTCTCTGCTGTTCAAGTGTATTGATAGCAGAAAAAAACTTAAAATAAGGGGCATTATTTGTTCAAAATTCATTTAGAGTTATCCACCTCATCAGTATAGATTACTCCTTTGATAGTAAATATAAATTCAGCGTTTGCATTGAATATACTCAGTAATACCAGAGAATTTACAAAATTTCATTTTTTTAGCTCACCTTGAGCTCGAAGTACTCAAGGTGAGCTATTGTGGTTGCCCAATGACTGGCATCCTGTGCTGTCCTTGCCATCATGAGTTCTGGGTCTGTCAATTATTTCTTTAAACATCTTCTCCTCCTGACTCAATTGTGATGAAACTTGGCAGGGATGTTCCTTGGGTGAAATTTTTCAATTATTGAAAACCACCATTAATTATGGTTGCAATGGCAACAAAAAGGGGGAAATTAAGGTAATCTATAAAATCTTCTTCTCTGAAACCAGAAGACAGAGAGCTTTGGTATTTGGTATGCATACCTTTAAGGTTCAAATGATACCTCTTGGATCGTAGTTGGACTCTGCCATTGCACACTCCATTTTGCTTTGAAACAAAAATTTTCTTCTGTGAAACCATATAATAGAGGGATTTGACATTTGGTATGCAGGACCTCCTGGGGACATTTATCAAGTTTGCTCAATTGATACCCCTTGGGTCATATTTGAGCTCTGCCTTGATATACCCTTTTTAACATTGAAACATGAAGAAAACTTGTAAAAAAAACTTCTGTGAAACCAGAAGACCAAAGGTTTTGATATTTGGTATGCAGCACCTCATATGGGACATCATTCACGTGTGTTTTAACTATGCACCTTGGGTCATATTTGGGCTACTTCTGGTAACACCCAATTTTACATTGAAACAAAGTAGAAAAGGTTTAAAAATCTTCTTCTGAAACCAGAAGACAGAGCTTGATGTTTGGTATGCAGCACCTCCTATGGGATATCTATCCAGTTTGTCCAAATGATGCCCTGTGAGTCATTATTTCATTATTTGGACTTTGTCCATGCACATTCCATTCTACATTGAAACAAAGACTGACAAATTTTAAAGTCTTCTTCTCTGAAGCAATTAAGCATAAAGCATTATAAGTTGATATTTGGTATGCAGCAACTCATAGGGAACATCTAGCATGTTTGTTCATATGATGCCCCGTGGGTCATGTTTGGGCTATACACAGGCCCATCCTTTCTTTTTTTTCTTTTTAAAAAGATAAAAAGAAGGAAAAGTCTTCTCTAAAACATGGAAGCCTAGAGTATTGATATTAGGTATCCAGAAACGCCAAGTGAATCTGTACAGATTTTGTTCATGTGATACGCTTTGGGCTCAGCCAAGCCACACCCTATTGTAACACAGAAAAAGTCACTTGAAACTTTATTTCTAACTTGAAAATTGTGAGAATGTGAGCTGAAATTCGAGCCCTGGACAGCCATGATCTGTCCACTGGGATTGCATGCATTGTCAAAGATTGACGATTTCACTGTAAGTTTAGGATCTTATACTGTTTCTGACTACAGCTTCTTTATCAAATTAATAGGTCAATTGTTCTTTTAGTGTTCCTTTGGAACTTCTTTTTAGCTAATCTAAGCACAATTTGCACATGTTTAGCTTTTATGATTATTGAATGCCTGCCATCCGTCATGCTGCATCAACAATTCAAATCTTTATTTTTTATTCACAATTTTTGACTCAGTCTTCAAGAGGGCCTTTATGACAATTTCTTTATTTACGCACAAGAGGTAGCAATCTTGGCTCTCTCTTTATGAAACTTGGTCTGAATGATTGTTAGGTTGATTGATGGTTTTATTGAAAAACACTGGAAAAGGGTCCTTAATGTAAATTTCTTAAATTTATACTCTAAAGGTAACAAATTTGGATTTATCTTCATGAAACCTGGCTAGAATAATTGTTAGGTGCAGTCAGTATGGTGAGCCCTACTTATTCTGGAAAGGTTGAATTGGAAAACACTGAAAAAATGAGTCTTATTGATAATGCCATTGTTTACACCCTTGAGGTAACAACTTTTGCTTAATCTTGACATTAGTCTCCCACTGATGGGTAAAAATCTTAAACATAAGTGACTGTGGGATGAGCAGATGGAAGCTCAGAAACGGTGTAGTAGAAGTTCTGGTGTGAGAAATACCAGGAATCCATTGTTAAGATTTCCAGTTGCTTTGATGTGACTGAAATACTGTTAATAGTGGTGTTAAATCCCATTCACTGAATCAATCTTTTTGACCAGAATAATCAGTTTGTCATAAGGATGAAGCCTATTGATTATGGGATAGTTCTATTGGAAAAGACCAGGGAGGGGCCTTAATGACAATTTCTTTGTTTACACTCCAGAAGCCACAATTCTGGCTTAATCTTCACGAAACTTGGCCAGAATAATTGTTAGATCATAAGCAGAAACCACTGGAAAAAGGGCCTTAATGAAAATTTCTTTGTTTACAAGCTAAAGGCCACAATTTTGGACCAATCTTCATGAAACTTGGTCAAATAAATGTTATATCCTTAGGATTAAGCCTATTGAAAATTGGAAGATTCTATTTTTAAACACAGTTTTTGCTCAATCTTCAGAAAACTGGTTATAATCATTTGACCCAAACTGCATATATTTTAACAGCAGATGATTCAGCTGAGTGATTTAGGACCGTCTTTGATAAAACTGTGATTGTATAACACTTGGGAGGTCCCTTTCTGGTGATGTCTAGATACAAATGTTCTAAGTGGTACAGCAAAATTAATGCTTTACACTCATTAGAATAAGAAATAAAATCGAGTTTGATAGCAACATTTTGATTTGAATAATGAAATGCTATCTAATTAAAGTTACAAACAGACTGAAGTCAAACAAATTTGTGCAGTCTGACCAAACTCAACATTTCTACAGTTACTGTGACATCCATTGCGCAGTTGATAAACAGGTTTCTGAATCATGAGTAACTGTTTTACATTTCTTTAAATTATCTAACAGTTGAAACACTATTTGTCACTTACCTTTGTAGGATCCATTAAATTTTGTGGAGTCTACAAATGTCCCTGTTTTACAGAAACTTGAATGTCCCTTTTAATGTGACATTAGCACATAGCTTTATATCTAGTGATTGTTGATTATTGGATGTGACTTCCAGGTCCAATTAGCATATTTATCAACAACTAATTTTCATATGAAGTATTAAGTGGAATGAAATCTCACAGAGTGGTCATCCACATTAATCACATGACATGAATTTTAGACTGGTCAAAATTGGAGGAAGTTGCAGACAACAACTTTTTGTTGATAACATTTAAAAAATCTCTCTCTTTTGGGGTATAAAACATTGTAGATAGTGACGAAATTGCTTGTGACAGACTGTCTGTTTGACTGTTCACTTTGCTGTTGTTCATAGCTTTTGAATGGTGATTTAGGCTTCAAAATATCCAACATTTTTCCTTTTAGAAACACATTTCAGTTGATACCATGATATTATGTTCAAGGTAGATTTATCAAGGTTTATGTATCTTTAAATTGGAATGGTTTTGCAAAATTAGAGCAATAAAAATTTAAAATGATGTGTACACAGATACTTGGACCCTAGTAGTTTACATTTTATTCATTACACTGTGGCACTTTAGCTTTTCATCACAATCCCACATTTTTACAGGCCTCATAAAGTGTTGAGAAAGCAACATTGAAAATGAAGAAATTGCTTGTAACAAGCAATTTTTATCCTAGTCACCTTTTTTTCTTCCCACAATTCTATCAACATAGAGTTATCGTCTGCAACTTCTTTGAAATTAGAGCAGTCTAAAAACGTGTCTTTGGTAATGGGTTTAAAGCATTAGGGCTTTCACCCAGTCTAATGGTTGAGTCAAATTTTACCTTCTTGCTTTCAAGTCAAAATGATTTTATACAACAGAATGCACACACCACTTGTTTCATGTTAAGGGATCATTTGTAAATTTTGTAAAACAAATATTTGAAAAAGAGATTTCATCCAGTACAATCATATCCAAGACTTGAGAGTGAAAAATGGCTTGTAATTGTAAGATGAAAACCATTCTGTATATTTGGAAAATCTACTTAACTCATTAAGACATGACAAAATTTAGACTGGTCCAAATTGAAAGAAGTTGCAGACTATGATTTCAAGTTGATAGAAGTTTAAATACCTCTGTCTTTTTGGGTTGAAATAATAAGTGGGAAATGGAGAAATTGCTTATCATTAAAGACAGCAAAATTTTAGACTGGTCTTAATTCAAAGGTGTTTCAGAGGATAATTTTAAGTTTATTGAAGTCTGGATTTTTTCAATTTTCTGGATAGAAAACATAGTGAACATGAAGAAATTGCTTGTGACAAGTAATTAAGTCATATTCAACAAATTTTGAACCCAATTGTTTTTAGCTCGCCTGAGCACAAAGTGCGAGGTGAGCTATTATGATCGGTCGTTGTCCGTCGTCCGTCCGTCTGTCTGTCCGTCCGTCTGTCCGTCCGTCCACAATTTCTTTAATTAAAAATCTTCTCCTCCTAAACCAGTAGGCCAATCAAGCTGAAACTTTGCAGGGATGTTCCTTGGGTGAAGTTCTTCAAAAGTTGTTGAATTTAATTCCGTCAAAAACTCTGGTTGCCGCGGCATTTGAAAAAGGGAATCTTTAGTAATTCTTTAAATATCTTTAAAAATCTTCTCCTCCTCAACCAGAAAGCCAATCAAGCTGAAACTTTGCAAGGATGTTCATTAGGTGAAGCTCTTCAAAAGTTGTTAAAAGAATTTAATTTCGTCAAAAACTCTGGTTGCTGCGGCATATGAAAATGGGAATCTTTAGTAATTCTTTAAATATCTTTAAAAATCTTATTCTCCTAAACCAGTAGGCCAATCAAGCTGAAACTTTGCAGGGATGTTCATTGGGTGAAGCTCTTCAAAAGTTGTTGAAAGAATTTAATTCTGTCAAAAACTCAGTTTGCCGGGGCATTTGAAAATGGGAATCTTTAGTAATTCTTCAAATATCTTTAAAAATCTTCTCCTCCTAAACCAGTAGGCCAATCAAGCTGAAACTTTGCAGGGATGTTCATTGGGTGAAGCTCTTCAAAAGTTGTTAAAAGAATTTAATTCCGTCCAAAACTCTTGTAACTGCAGCATATGAAAATTGGAAATTTTAGTAAATCTTTTATTTTGTTTTTTTCATAGACTACAAGGCCAAAGGCCTTTATATTTTGTAAAGAGCTTAATCATATGGTTCTCTACCAAGTTTTTAAATATTTAATCTCTGGGGTAAAAAATGGCCCCGCCCCTGAGGTCCGAAGTTTGGAAAAATTCTTGATAAGAGCAATTTCAAAAGGCTTCTCTTAAACTATAAGGTCTAGGATATTCATATTTGGTATGTAGTATAACTAGATGGTTTTGTACTTTATCACAAAAAGTTTTCATCCAAGGGTCAAAAACGGCTCTGAATAGGGGTCCAAAAATTTGGAAATACGCAATATTTGAGTATGTTGAAAAATTCTTCATTTTAAGGCAGAGGGCATTTATATTTTGAGTGTAGCATAGCCTGGCTGTTATCTATCAATTTTGATTAAATTATTCCTGTAGGTTAAAAAACACCCCTTCCCTGGGTGTCCAAAGTTCCTAAAAATGCTCAATTAGACCATGTTCAACAGTCTCTCCTCCCAATCTACAAAATCTAAGGCATTCATATTTGATTTATAGCATAACCAGATGGTTCTCTACTATGTTAGCTAAAATCTTAGCCCTGGGATAAAACAAGGCACTGCCCCAGAGGTCCAAAATTTTGGAAAACACCCAATTAGAGCAACTTCCAAAGTCTTCTCCTTCTGAAATATAAGATGAAGGGCATTCATATTTGGTATGTAGCATGACTAAATAATTTTGTACTATGTTACAGGAAAATATGCTCTTAGGATAAAAAATGTCTGTGCTCCTGGGATTGAAAATTGCATAAATCGCATTGAAAAGATTCTTCTTAAATAGAAATTGAGAAATTGCTTGCTTTCTCACAATGCTTTTTTAAACCTTTTTCCCTTAGGGTGACAAATTCTGGGATAGTTTGGTAATCGATTAAACTATGAAGACAAAGGCATTCATTTTCATTTTAAAGCATTACTGGATTGTTTTGTACAAAGCCCCAAATCTTATATTTGTTTTATTTATTTTGCTCAAGATGTGTCTTTTTTATACAAAAAAGTACTGTAATTTGCAGATGCCTCAGGTGAGGGATTTAGGACCATCATGGTCCTCTTGTTTTATCCGAGGGTTGTCCAAAAACGTCATTGTGTTGGAATGGGTTAAATCTAGCAGTTTCTCCATTTCCCAAATGTTCTTCATGGAAACGTTGAACTCTACAATGGCAATCTCTTAAGGTGGAAAGTTTTGATCATACTTCACATATTAAGATCAATTAACAGGTTTCACATTTCCAAGATAGTCATAAAAAGTTTGATGGTAACATATAATTTGTTAATTGGATGTTTAGGTCATGTTCTTCCTTTTTGAAAATGAGGATAAATCAAAACACTTGCTATATTTGATCAGCTCAAAATCTGGTTATCCTCTTAATATTAATGGCGATAAAAGTATCACTGAAACATTTTCCACATTCAATTATAATGTACAGGAAGGTATATTTGATTAAAATCAAATGCATACAGATTTATCTGTGTCTATATTATCTTACTCTCTGTACACAAAGTAAATTTGCATTCAAAAGAACAGAATTATAAAACACATATGGCAGATACTGTTTGTACAGCTTAATGATCTTCTTTGCTTGATGTGTTTTATACAATCATATAAATGATCACCTGTAGATCAACAAAAATCACATAGAAATTTTAAAGAAATTTACTCTATAAATACATAATTCAAAGCTAATGTATTAAATCCTATATAAAAGAATAGCCTTAATTTTCTTCACCCTTTTTAGAAATAAATAATTTGAGAGAAAAATATGAAGAAACATGTACATTGTGGAAAAGAAATGTCAAAAGATAATTTAGACATTTAACCCATTCTCACACACACAAGCTTTTTCTATGCCCCTCAAAAAATCTTTGGAAAATGTTGTGGGAAATGAAGAAACTTCTTGTTACAAGCATTTTTTCATTATCCACAATAAATTCTACAATAAAATAATTTCTACTATAAAATAAAAAGATTTTTATAATTCAATCAATTCCAAATTGTTTTCTGCATTTTGACTTTTGACCAGTCTAAAAATTATAGTTTGGTAATGGGTTAAAGGGAAATATTGTTAAGTATTTTACAGGGGTACCTATTGTAAGGGAGAAAGCTCTATAATTCGAATGATGAGAATTATAGAAAATATTCTTGGATCAATGAGAGAAGAGTTTAGAATGAACCCTGTATACGAGTTAAACCTGGTTTAATATATCATTCACAGTCACACTGTGCAAAAGCGTGTTTATGTTGTGTGTCAATAATCAATAGTGAAGATTAGAAGTTTTCTTTCAGAGCACACAATAATACTCGGTCTTTGTTGACATTCATATACATAACAACTGGTAGAATATGACTGTATCACTCTTCTCTATCCTTTATCCTACAAGTGTTTCTTACTTTAGGCTCGAACTTTATAGATTCTTTAAAAGAACTTATAAAACAAATGATAATCAAGAGTTATATGAATTGAAAAAAAGAGATCTAGGTACAACTGGATTGATATTCTTTACCAATAATTGTTATGTTCAACATCTTTCTAAATTTTGACAAATAGGTGAAAACTAAAAAGGAGACAATTTGTCACAAATATTCTCAATCCTATTCCTTTATGGAGTAAATGTCATTTGCAATGCACATTCAAACACATTATTGTTGAAAGAGATTTGATAATACTATTTGAGATAGTCTGAAAAAATAGAAAACAAGGAAGCTTAATAAATTAAAAAGGGAATAAGTATGCCTATTACAAATGATGTGTTCCTTTTCCCACAGATTTGTCTATTGTTCGATTATTAGATGGTAATCCATGCTTGGACATACTTGGGAAAAAGAGAGGAGGAAAATCATACTTCCAATTAACATATGCCCACTTAACCTCCTTTTATCACAAATCACATTAATAAAAACTTTGAACAACATTGTTGATAATGAAAATTTGCTCGTTTCAAGCAATTTCTTCATTATCCAGAATGTTAATCCTACCATAAAGGCAATATTTTTTTAATTTTACCATCTTAGCAGTGATGTAGAAATAAGGATTTTCTCTACTGTTGTGTACCTGGACAAGTGAGACACAATTTATTATTTGTCCAATATTAAAATGAAATTGTCCCCAAAAAAGCGGAGAGATAAATTTTGAGAAAACACCATTTTCTACCCTCAAATATAATCATAATCATAATTTTCAAGAATAGATGAACAGATTTCAATCAAATTTCACAGGAATGACCTGTGGTTGAATCTTAAGAATTTTGATTGGATACTAAAAATATGGTTGTTGTATACAGAGCTGATTTTCATGATATTGTGTTAAAATTAAAAAATAATCTCAGAAACAAGTTGATGAATTCCAACCAAATTTCACAGGAATGACCTCTGATGACTGTCAGATTTCCTATAAAAATGATTTGATGCAAAGTTACGAAAATGACTGAGGGGCAGGCTAAAATTGATAAATGTTATTTAGTTATAATTTTGAAAATTTTCTCTTGAGACCAGTTGATGGATTTCTAATAGATTTCATTTGAAATAATGGATACAGCATGACTGAAAATACTTATTGCATAAAAGAAAGTTGCTTTCCTGAAAGTAAATAGCAAAAAAAATAATTCTTTCTTAAATGACTTGCTTCTTGTGACAAAGGAAACTAAATTACCAGTATCATAAAGGATTTCATACCGGGGGACATTTCAGGCCCTCGAGTGCCTCTAGTAATTCTTCTAAGATTGGCCTCGCTTTGCAGGACAGGTCTATATGTTAGCTTAACCAATTATGCAATACAGAATTTTCATGCACTGAAGATATATAGCTATATAATTGCCTGTTCTCATAATTTTTTCCACTTTATATGACCTTTACTTTTTTAATATAGATAAACTTTGTTTTATCATCTGCAACCTCTTTCAATTTAGGCTAAAGTAAAATTTTGGCCTTTCGGAATGGTTTAGAATTGGTTTGTTTCAGATGGTACGGACAAGAGAAGGAGTACAACGCATTAGTGATGGACCTTCTGGGACCAAGTTTAGAAGATCTCTTCAACTTTTGTTCAAGGCGATTCAGTATGAAAACAGTCCTCATGCTGGCAGATCAGGTAACTTGTCTTGTTAACCTATTCTCACACAGTGATGCTTTTGGATGCCCCTAAAGAGAAATAACTGAGAAAGCTTTGTTTGAAGGGAAGACATTCCTAGAACCAAGCAATTACTTAATTTTACACAATGTTTTGAAACCTGAAAGTGGGAAAATCAGAAATTTTGTAGACTTGAAATTGTAATCTGCAACTCTTTTCAATTTGGACCAGTCTAAATTTTTGTTATCTGACAATGGGTTAACAGAGAAAACCTGTTTATTTTGTCTTAACATCCTTCTTTTGATCTTCATCATACAAATTAAAACTATACAACAACAGTTTAAGACTTGTCAAAATACAAAATTGTGGCAGATTTATATGTTGATGGATTCTTAAAAATCTTTGACTATTAGGGTAGAAAATAATGTGGATCCATGAAGAAACTGCTTTTGCGATTTTGTCGGAAATCTGTGTTATAATTTGAAATATTTATAAACATTTATTTACTGAAAAAAATCCTAGAACGGGGAGTAAATATTTTCACAAAGGCAATTTATGCCCTTAGTTTTTAGCTCACCTGAGCACGTAGTGCTCAAGTGAGCTATTGTGATCGTCTTTTGTCCGGCGTCCGTGCGTCGTGCGTCGTCCGTCAACAATTTCTTCAAACTACATCTCCTCCCAAACCACTGGGCCAATTTGAACCAAATTTGGCAGAAATGTTCCTTAGGTGGTCCCCTTCAAAAATAGCTAAAAGAATTGAAATCCGTTAAAAACTCTGGTTGCCATGGCAACAAAAGTGAAATTTTAAAAAAATCTTTAAAAATCTTCTCCTCCTGACCCAGAAGGCGTAGAGCCTTGATATTTTGCATGAAGCATCAGTATATTGACCTCTTTCAAAATAGCTAAAATCATGATCCTCGGATCCCAAGGGGCGGAGCCCCGGGGGGGGGGTTATATAGAAATAAAGAACGATTTTTTAAATGACTTCTCCTCTCAAACCACAAGGCCGATTTGAACCAAATTTGGCAGAAATGTTCCTTGGGTGGTCCCCTTCAAAAATAGCTAATAGAATTGAAATCCGTTAAAAACTCTGGTTGCCATGGCAACAAAAGTGAAATTTTAAAAAAATCTTTAAAAATCTTCTCCTCCTGACCCAGAAGGCATAGAGCCTTGATATTTTGCATGAAGCATCAGTATATTGACCTCTTTCAAAATAGCTAAAATCATGATCCTCTGATCCCCAGGGGCGGAGCCCCGGGGGGGGGGGGGTTATAAAGAAATAAAGAACGATTTTTTAAATGACTTCTCCTCTCAAACCACAAGGCCGATTTGAACCAAATTTGGCAGAAATGTTCCTTGGGTGGTCCCCTTCAAAAATAGCTAAAAGAATTGAAATCCGTTAAAAACTTTGGTTGCCATGGCAACAAAAGTGAAATTTCAAAATAATCTTTAAAAATCTTCTCCTCCTGACCCAGAAGGCAGAGAGCCTTGATATTTTGCATGAAGCATCAGGATATTAACCTCTTTCAAAATAGCTAAAATCATGATCCTCAGGTCTCCAAGGGCAGAGCCCCGGGGGGGGGGGTTATATAGAAATAAAGAATGATTTTTTAAATGACTTCTCCTTCAAATTCACAGGGCCAATTTGAACCAAATTTTGCAGAAATGTTCCTTAGGTAGTCTCCCTTAAAATTAGCTAAAAGAATTGAAATCCGTTAAAAACTCTGATTGCCATGGCAACAAAAGTGAAATTTCAAATAATCTTTAAAAATCTTCTCCTCCTGACCCAGAAGGTGTAGAGCCTTGATATTTTGCATGAAGCATCAGTATATTGATCTTTTACAAAATAGCTAAAATCATGATCCTAGGGGTTCCAGGGGCAGACCCAGGGGGGGGGGATGTGTATAGGCAGGAAGCATCAGTTCATAGACTTCTTTCTTATTTCTGAAATTATAACCCATGGAAAAAGTTTTTTCCTTCTTTCAAATCAGCACTAAAGCCTTGGAATTTGTAATTTAGACTTTTAGATCCCCAGGTTCATAGTCTTTATATGTAATTGTGGCCCACTTGTTTCATAATCCTAACCTTAACATGAAATTAGACTGTTGAAAGAAAAAGAGCCTTTATCTCAGGTGAGCGCCCCAGGGCCAACGGCCCTCTTGTTAAAGAGTTTTTTTCAATTTAATACACCCGTTTAAAACAAGAGTAATTGAATGACTCTCTACAATCTTGATGAAAAATAATGTTGGAAAACATAAAAAGTGACGAGCAATTTGTTCTTCTCACACAATGTTTTCCTTGTAACACTTTCTTTTAGATGGTGAATTATAAAAATTAACCATAAAATCACGCTATAACATAATAACAAAACTGTAGGATGTATCTAAATTAAAATAATTTTAGTTGCTAGATTGTGAGAAGTTATGAAATAAGTACAAGAAAATTAATAGTAAAATAAAATAAAAAAAAATGTAATCAATTTCGTGCCCCCCCCCCCAGTTTTATGTTTCTTTATATGATTTTAAAATAAAGATTGTGTGGCAATGGGTTACATTAAAGTTTTTCGTCATGTAGCATAATTTTATACTGTTTACAACCAACAAGAGGATTGACCTTTTGACCCAACTGACTGACATTGTGACACTGATAATTATTTGTATGTAGAGTTTATAACTAGCCCTGGGTTATATCATATTGTCACAATTAACCATCAAAATTTGATTGTCCACCATAATTGATGGACACATGATTATTGCTTCCTCCACCCTGTAAGTTGAAATAACTTTTTTAATATCAGTGTTTTTTTCTCATGTATTTGGAACAATCAGATACCCTTGAATTCAGTCAATGCACCTTAACCTAATTTTAGATGCCTCAAAGACAAAAAGCTTATGAATAAATTGTGGACATGGAAAACATTTCTCCTCAAAAGCTATTTCTCTTTATCATCAATGATTTTCAACCTCAAAAGATAAAAAGAGTTAACCCTTTCCAGTTAATTCCCTGGTTTTTGTCGAGCCCGCTTGTGGTGAGCGAGACATAGTTGTCAATTATCCCTTCATTTATGGATGGATTTCAAAATAACTTGGCAGAATTGTTCTCCATCATGAGTTGTCATTTGAAAGAATTTTTGGGATAGTTCTAATGTCAAGGTCACAGCTCAAAGTCAAACACTAAAATTGTGATTGTCAAGAGCATTTCTCCTACAATTATAGATGGATTTCAAAATAAATTGGCACAATTATTCTCCATCATGAATATATGTGCCATTTGAAAGAATCTTTTGGATAGCTTCAAGTTCAAGGTCAAAGCTGAAGGTCAAACATTAAAATTGTGCTTATCTGGAGCATGATACCTACAACACTAAAATTGATGGTCATGGTCAAGTTGATATCAAAATTTTGCAGGCTCGACAGCAGTTGTCTTGGGACAACCATCTAGCTATGTCCATGAAGTTTTATACTGAAGAAAATATTGTGACAAAAGAAGATATTCCTTGTATGTAGCAATTTAGTCTTTTATCACAATATTTCTACTATGTAGAAGGGTGTCGTTTCAAACTGCAGTCAGTTTTCATTGTTGTCTGCAACATCTTTCAAATTGGGTCAGTTTAAAATTTCTAGAAACAGGAATGGGTTAAAATACCGTGATATATGTTTATAGGATATAAATGTGCTCTCATTAAATTGTTATTCAATTGTTTTACAGATGATTAACAGAATAGAATATGTACATAATAAAAACTTCATCCACCGTGATATAAAACCAGACAACTTTCTCATGGGCATCGGCAGACATTGTAATAAAGTAAGTAAACTTGGCAGGATCATCAAGGTCTGATAGCCAAGGACCTGCTATTACCTTATCATCCCATTCCCACACAATCCTGCTTTTTTACACATTGAAAAAAAACATTTAGCTGAAACATCATGTGAAAAGGAGAATTTGCTTGTAACAAGCAATTTCTCCTTTTCTCACAATGTTTTCTACCTCATATGGCCCTTATTTTTCAGGTCTGCAACATCTTTCAATTCAGACCAAATAGACAAAATATGATTATCTGTTCATTTAAGGTTTCACACCTATTTATGATACATTGAGCAATTCCCACACAATTACGCTTTTAAAGTTTCCTCAATATGGAAGCCTTGGAAAACATTGTGGACAATAAAGAAATTGCTTGTTACAAGCAATCTCTTCATTTTTATATGCCCGTCGAAGACGGGACGTATTATGGGATCACCCGTGGTGTCCGGGCGTCCGGTTGTCAGGGATGTGTCCACTTTTTTGTCCGGAGCATAACTCTGTCACCGTAAGTCCGATTGACTTTAAACTTGGCAGTTATATTCTTCTCATCAATACAGAGTGCAGTGCGCAAGAACCATAACTCTACCTGGCCTATTTTTTGAGTTATTGCCCTTTGTTGTTTTTCATACGTGAATCTTGTCCGAAGTATATCTCTAAAAGTATAATAGCTAGAATCATGAAATTTCATGGATGGATAGAGCTCACCAAATGGGAGTGTAGTGTACAAGAACCATAACTCTACTTAGCCTATTTTTTGAATTATTGCCCTTTGTTGTTTTTTATTCTTTAGTCTTGTCCGGAGTTTATCTCTAAAAGTATAATAGCTAGAATCATTAAATTACATGGATGGATAGAGCTCACCAAGTGGGAGTGCAGTGCACAAGAATCATAACTCTACCTAGCCAATTTTCTGAGTTATTGCCCTTTGTTGTTTTTCATGCTTGAATCTTGTCCGGAGTATATCTCTAAAAGTATTATTGCTAGGATCATGAAACTTCATGGGTGTATAGATCTCACCAAGGGGGAGTGCAGTGTGCAAGAACCATAACTCTACCTAGCCTATTGTTTTAGTTATTGCCCTTTGTTGTTTTTCATACTTTAATCTTGTGCGGAGTATATCTCTAAAAGTAAAATAGCTAGAAACATGAAACTTCATGGATGGATAGATCTCTCATTCAAAATAACCTCAGTTCTATTCAAACCTCCATTTAATATTAAGCAGTGTGACGGGCGTATCTTGTGACAATTTGGCACCTTGTTCACAATGTTTTCTACCCTTAAAGACAAAAGATTTTAAAAAATTCATCATCTTAACATTGTTGTCTGTAACTTCTTTGAATTTGGACTAGTCTAAAATTTAA
Organism: Fragum fragum; assembly: GCA_946902895.1. Taxonomy (NCBI): domain Eukaryota; kingdom Metazoa; phylum Mollusca; class Bivalvia; order Cardiida; family Cardiidae; genus Fragum; species Fragum fragum. Next base: position 25,367,991 of record OX336374.1, on the reverse strand, counting down.
TAGCGTGGTAATGGGTTAATCTGGAAGAAAGTTCTTCAAACTCAGGGATAACACCATAAAACTCTTGAGATATCAGTATTTAGAATCATCTAATAAGACGTTTGAATGACTTCACGCAAAATGGGCCTTGAAAGAAATATTTTACAGATTCACATCACATGTATATCAGTGGAAACTGTGGTCTAGTGGTAAGATGCATACCTCAGGATTCGAGGGTTGTAGGTTTGAATCTTTGAGAGCTAAAGCTTACTCAATGTTTGTTACTATCTACCCATTTGTGTGCATTGATAGTGTGGGGGTTGTAAGCCAATGTGTCTTGGCGTTCAGGTTTGCCTTGGCCGCCGTCATAGCGCAGTTGGTAGCGCGTCAGACTTTCAATCTAGAGGTCCAGGGTTCGATCCCCGACGGCGGCACTCATTCTTTCTGACCATTTGTCTCCCACCAATGGGTCGATAATTGTAGCTCTCTGTGAGATAGCAGCTGGAGGCTAGGAAAGGATGTAATGGTAGTACTGGTGTGAGAAATACCAGGAATCCATTGTTAGGTGCTCCAGCCGCCGCAATATAACTGAAAGATTGTTGAAAGCGGCGTAAAACCCCTTTCAAACAAACAAATCAGGTTTGCCTGATACCTACATTATTTTTAGGGAAACTTGGAAATGTCTCAGACTGGACCTGAAAGATCAAACTCGTGCAATATGTAGCAAATTATGTTGGTTAACCAAGAGTTTATCTTTTAGCTCACCTGAGCTCATGAAACTGTGCTATTTTCAATCAAATTTGGCAGGAACTTTCCTTAGGTTTCCCTAAGGACTAAAAGTGAAATTTAGGAAAAATCTTTAAATATCTCCTCCTCATCTAGTATGCATAAAACTTGATATTTATTATGAAGCATCAGTACATTGACCTTTTTCAGAATTACAAGAATTTTTACCCTCAAGTCCCCGTGGCAGAGTTTAAGGATGGATCAAGTGTATAAAGAAATGGAGATAGATTTTTAAAACAATATTTCCTTCCATACTACTTGAACAATTGAACCCCTTTCAATGTACTGAATAAAATTGAAAAAAGAAAAGAAAAGAAGAAAAAAAAAAAAAAAAAAAAAAACTAGTTGTGATTTGAACAAATGTGAAATAAAAAAAAAAATTATATTTTTTTTAAAATGATCTGCTCATGAGTTTGTAAAGAAATGGAGTTTTCCTCCCATACTACTCAACCAATTTCAACCATAATAAGCAGGACTGTTTTTAAGTGGCCCTTTTAAGTGAACCTATTAAAATTAAAAAAAAAATCCAAAATTGGTTGCCATGGGAACAAAATTGAAATTTGAAAAAAAAAGGTGTTTGAAAATAATCCACTCACCATGAACTGGAATGCATAAAGCCTTGATAGGATCTATAAAGCAATAAAGATGGATCTAAAAAGACAAATCCTCCGAACTACTTGGCAAACTTCAACCAAATTTGGCAAGAATGTTCCTTACTTGACCCCTTTGAAAACCGTGTAAAGAATTGAATCAATGTAAGTTCTGATTGCCTTGGCTACAAAAGCAAAACTCAAAAATCTTTTTAAAATTGTCCTCCTGACCAATTATTTGACTGGTGCTTAAAGTGCAGACATTGAGAAATGTGGACAGCCACACAGTGTTTGTAGAATATCTGCTGGTTATCTTAACCTATTACCACATAACACAATTACAGACTGGTCAAAATTGAAAGAAGTTGCAGACGACATTTTCAAGTTGACGGAATTTTAATTTGTTTTTTTTTTTTTGGATAGAAAACATTGTGGATAATGACAAGCCTTTTAATTGAGGGGGCGTAAAATTGAGGGATTGTGTGGGAATGGGTTAGGAAACTTAAGAATCAGAGGCAATCTACAGAGTGCATAGTGCAGACTAGACTGTGCTGATCCATAGACTGGTCTCATTCCCACCCAATTCATCATTTTATCACCTGTCAAGAAATTTTTTTGAAAGGCATGGTGGAAAACCCCCTCACCTTATTCTGGCAATTTCTTTATTCCCCACAGTGTTAGCTATCCAAACAGAGAAAGATTTCTACTATATCATCAAGAAGAAATAGTCTGCAACTCCTTTCAATTGACCAATTGGCTGTCAATCAGACTCAGTCACAAAATCAAAGAATTCATTCCGACTGGAAGTGAATTCAGAATACTGACTTAGGCCAATATTTTTGATATATATGTTGGGAATGTCACAAACAGGCTTTGTATATGTTCAGCTCAACCATTCCGACACAATGATGCTTTTAGATGCCCCTCAAAAAAGCAATTGGAAAAAACATTGTGGGAAATCCCACTTTGTTCTCCACCTAGAAAGATGAAAAACCTAAAATTTTAACAACTTAGAAAATTTTCCTGTGTGGTAATGGATTAATTCTGAGGTTAGAAGGATGACTGCTAGAGTGAACTTTCATTACATTTTATATAGACATTTAATATTGTATTGCACTCTCCTATTTAACATACACAAAAACTTAAAGAGTTAAGATAATAATTGTAAATTATCTCATATCATTGATAACCTTTAAATGATGACCACTTGACATAAACTATAAGAAGACTTACACTCGACCAAATAATTAAATTTTAGAATGACTTTGTTTACTCATCACCAGTTGACAAAAAAAAATACACTGGTACAAATTTAAAAGTTGCAGTGATATTTTCTGCTATTTTTTGAAGCTTTTTTCCTGAGGGGCGTAAGAAAGGTGAATTATTTAGGAATGGGTTAAAAAGAATCATATGAAAGAAGAAATCGCTGCTTATCATTGGTAATTCTTTAAGCATATTTGGAAGGGGTAATTTCTAAACTCTTCTAAGAATGTGCATATTAATCTCATATCTTCACAATTCTGTTTTTTTAAGGATCCCAAAGAAATGACTGAGGAAATATAGTGCAAAATGTAAACATTGCATTTCTACCTTGTTTTCTAAATACATGTATAGTGACAGACGTATTTGTAATTGTATCAACCTGAAATTGTCATCTCAAAATGAGCGTTTTCTTCTGTGTTAAAGAGACATTTAAACTAGTTTGGTACTAACACCTTAACTTGTAAATTTAAAATGATTGACTGATCTTGTCTTAATTTTATGTAGAATACATGTGTCTGTGTTTTGTTGAACAGTAAGGAGGTAACCCTTTCTTAAACCATTCCCAGTCAGGGATGTTTTGCGTTGGTGCGTCTAGTGCTTTCACCCCTTGGATTTTACCATGACAGGCATTAATTATTGTTTTTCAGGTATTTTTGATAGACTTTGGCCTAGCCAAGAAATATCGTGATAGTAGAACTAGACAGCACATACCCTACAGAGAAGACAAAAACCTCACAGGGACTGCCAGATATGCCAGTATAAATGCACATTTAGGTATGTAATAAGTTCTGTCTATTATTTTCAGACAAGCATGTCCTCTATGGAGCAAATCTCTCAGTAACTACAAGTATAAAACATCTCTAATGTAAATACTCATTTGTAAGATGCAGTCTTTAACAAGGGCTCTCTTAAAATATTAATTTTGAGTAAAAAAAAATGATCATGGTTTTTGCATAAACAATATCTAGCAAATAAATAATTTCTTAATCATCTTATACCATTGGCATCTTTTAGGTGAGCTTTTATAGCAGGTAAATGTATTGGTCCATTGATAAACATTATTGCAACATTCTCTGTTTATCAATAAATATAGATTTATCATAGAAACTTTGACTTTTAGAGGGAGTTCAGCTTGTTTCAATTTGTCAATATTATTTATTGGTAGGATAACTTATTTTTCATGAGTTTCTTCCCTACATTTATTAAGTACCTCGTTATTAGTCCTGTACTGGGGAAGCCGAAGGGAACAATAGCTTTGTGCTCCTTATGTCCGTCTGTCTGTCCATCTATAAGTCCGGACATATCAGTTTTCCAGACTTTTTTCTCCTAACCCCTGGAGATATTGAACTGATTTTTGGTATGTGAGTCCGCATCAATGAGTTACAGAACAAGTTAGTGTTGGTTCCAGTCCAATGATTTTTGTGGAAGATACGGATGCTGGACTTAAAAATTACCAAGAAATTTCAGTTTTTTAGACTTTTTTTTAAACCCTCAGAGATATTGAGCTCACTTTTTGTATGTGAGTCGGCATCAATGAGTTACAAAACAAGTTCAAGTTTGGTCCCATCTATTGATTTTTGTGGAAGATACAGATGCTGGACATAGAAATTACCAAGAAATTTCAGTTGGAAAGTTAGCAGGAAATTTACAGTCCGTTAATTTTTGAGGAAGATATGGATGCCAGACTTGGGAAATTAAAGTTTTTACAGACTTTTTTCTTAACACTTGCAGGTATTGAACTGATTTTTGTAAATGAGTCAGCATTGATGAGTTACAGAACGAGTTCAATTTCTGTTTCAGTCCATTTATCTTAAGGCAAGATATGGATGCTTTTGCAAAATAAGTTACATATAAATAATATTTGGTCTAATTGCAGTCCATTGCCTTTCCAAGGCTTGTAAAGGATGTTAGGTTGGTACTGGTGAGAGAGATACCAGGAATACATTGTAAGGTACTCAAGCCAATGTTATATTGACTGAACAAATTGTTAATAGTGGTCAAGGCAAAATATTTTGATAACCGAAAAGCATTCATAATCCTAGACAGATTTTTGAAAGCTTTTGTTCAAAGTTTACTTGGGCTTTAGGGTCTTAATTCTTAATTCTCTTGGAACAGATGACTTGATTAAGTATAATTTGGCAAACAACAAAAAGAGACGCCTATTTTTAGCTCACCTGAGCACAACGTGCTCAAGGTGAGCTTTTGGTATCACCTTTTGTCCGTCGTGCGTCGGAAGTCGTCAACAATTCTTTAAACATCTTCTCCTCAGTAACCACTGGGCGGAATTCAACCAAACTTGGTAGGAATTTTCCTTGGATGACCCTTCTCAAAAGTTGTTCGCGGAATTTTTGATTGACCCCCAAATATGGGCATGGCAGGGCGTGGCAGTTTTTAACTTAGAAAACTTTAAACATCTTCTCCTCAGTAACCATTGGGCCAATTTCAACCAAATTTGGTATGAATGTTCCTTGGGTCACCCTTTTCAAAAGTTGTTCGTGGAATTTTGATTTATGCCCAAATATGGGCGTGGCAGTGTGTGGTAGTTTTTGACTTAGGAATCTTTAAACATCTTCTCCTCAGTAACCATTGGGCCAATTTCAACCAAATTTGGCATGAATGTTCCTTGGGTGACCCTTTTCAAAAGTTGTTTGTGGAATTTTGATTTACGCCAAAATATGGGCGTGGCAGGGCGTGGTAGTTTTGACTTAGGAATCTTTAAACATCTTCTCCTCAGTTACCATTGGGCCAATTTCAACCAAACTTGGCATGAATGTTCCTTGGGTGACCCTTTTCAAAAGTTGTTCATGGAATTTTGATATATGCCCAAATATGGGCGTGGCAGGGCGTGGCAGTTTTTGACTTAGAAATCTTTAAACATCTTCTCCTCAGTAACCATTGGTCCAATTTCATCCAAACTTGGCATGAATGTTCCTTGGATGACCCTTTTTAAAAGTTGTTCGCAGAATTTTGATTTATGCCCAAATATGGGTGTGGCCGGGCGTGGCAGTTTTTGACTTTGAAATCTTTAAACATCTACACCTCAGGAACCATTGGGCCAATTTCAACCAAACTTGGTATGAATGTTCCTTGGGTGACCCTTTTCAAAAGTTGTTCGGCAGAATTTCGTTTCACGCCCAAATATGGGCGTGGCAGTTTTTGACTTTGAAATCTTTAAACATCTTCTCCTCAGTAACTATTGGGCCAATTACAACCAAATTTGGTATGAATGTTCCTTGGGTGACCCTTTTCAAAAGTTGTTCGCAGAATTTTGATTTATGCCCAAATTTGGGCGTGGCAGTTTTTTTAACTTTGAAATCTTTAAACATCTTCTCCTCAGTAACAGTTGGGTCAATTTCAACCAAACTTTGCATGAATGTTCCTTTGGTGACCCTTTTCAAAAGTTGTTCCTGGAATTTTGATTTATGCCCATATATGGGCGTGCCAGGGTCAGGCACTTTTTTGACTTTGAAATCTTTAAACATCTTCTCCTCAGTAACTATTGGGCCAATTTCAACCAAATTTGGTATGAATGTTCCTTGAGTGACCCTTTTCAAAAGTTGTTATAGAATTTTGATTGATGACCAAATAAGGGCTTGGAAGGGTAGGGCAGTTTTTGACCTTTAAATCTTTAAACATCTTCTCCTCAGTAACCATTGGGCCAATTTCAATTTTGAATCATCTTACATTAGTCAGGTGAGCGATTTTAGGGCCATTCTGGCCCTCTTGTTTATGTTTGTGTGTATGTGTCTGTGTTTAAGAATTGCTCATAATATCAGATACAACTGTAATACTTTGGAGGGGTAGTAATCCCTTAACCACCCCAAAAATATACCGCTCTATGGATATATATAAAGCTGGTAGGGGACTTGATATTGCCATGCAATACTTCAGAATGCTTGTTATTCTAGGCATAGAACAAAGTAGACGAGATGATATGGAATCCCTTGGTTATGTGCTCATGTATTTCAATAGAGGGACGCTACCCTGGCAGGGTCTAAAGGTATGTCACTTTACCCTTTCCTTTACAATTTCTTGTTTTAAACTTTAACAAAACTTTTGAGAAAAGAAGTAAATGTTATTATGAACATTTCATCTCTTATTTCAATTTTGATTACCTTTCAAATTGTTACCAGATGTCGAAAGTACAGATGACATTTCAATTTACAGTTAAATTGATTAAATATTAGCTGACCACTCAAGGGTCAGCCAAAGATAATAGTGACATACATGTATAGGCTAGAAAACATTGTGATAAATTAAGATTTTCAATTTTTGTAATCAATTTTTCCTTTTCCAACTGTGTTTTCCCTTGAAACTCTGCATTTGAAGTCATTACTTCTTTCTCACAAAGTTTTTTAAACACCATATTATAAGTATCCATAAATTTAAACCTAATTTGAACTTTGTACTTATACTCCTTTGATTTCAATGCAATTCTTAAAGGGGTATTTTATTCAGCATGACAAGGGTTAAGTTTAAAAGAGTCATTCTTCATGATAAACCCTTCATGCTAAAAGGTACTACCTATGAATTATATAAGAGCAATACATAACCCTTTCCTGTGTGGCAAAATTTTAGACCTGTCTAAAATCAAAGGTTTTGCACTTCCCACTTGATAGTTTTTGCACTTCCCAGATGGTCCCCTTTATCCCACAATCATTTTGTAAGCCCTTCTAAAAAAAACATAAAAACATTGTGTAAAATAAAGAAATTGCTTGCAATAAGCAATTTCTTAATTTTCTCCCAGAAAGTTGAAAAATCTAAAATTTCAACTCCTGTAAATTTGAACCTGTCTAAAATTTTTACCTCTCTTAATGGGTTAAATGTTAGGTCATATATAAATGTACATCTCAACAATAACCCATTACAAAATTTTAGAATGGTCCAAATTTAAAGATATGGTAGATAATTTATAGATGATGAAAGTTTAAGAACCTTTGGTTTTTGGGTCGAAAACATTGTGGATAATGAAGAAATTGCTGGTAACAAGCAAATTCTTTGTTTTCCACAATGTTTTTCAAAACCTTTTTCTTGGAGGCATCAAAAATAAGGATTGTATGGGAACGGGTCAATAGAAAATAAGGATTGGGTGTGTGCAGGACTTGTAATAATTACACATGTGCGTTAAGTCTGGACTTGGATCAGTCTTTGTGTTTCTGTAGTCTGATCAGAGTCTTAACGATGGTTCTATATATGGCTATTGTCTGTAACTTCCTTGAATTTTGATCAGTCCAAAATTATATCTAGTTATGGTTTGATTTACCATGTTGATGCCAAGGTTGTTCAGCTTCTGTATTCTCATGTTCTGTCAAAACTCTGATGCCCAGGTTTAACCCAATACCCGATAACTAGTTTTCAGACTTTATCAAATTTTAAGAAGTAGCAGATGATTATCTATAATTTTTTAACTTAATTTAAAATCTTGTCCCTAAAGGGTAGAAACATTGTGGGAAATGAAGAAGTTGCTTGCTGAAGCACTTTAAGAAGTAATCTCTTCATTTTCCTAAATATTTTCTCAAGTTTCTTGAAGGCACAAAAATGCTTGATTGTGTATGAATGATAAAATTTGTTTATCAGGATTGGTTTAGCTGTAGGGTTTTGTAGCCACACACTAATGGGAGAGTGTTTTAATGTCTTAAATTCAGGCAGCAACAAAAAAACAGAAATATGAGAAAATCAGTGAGAAGAAAATGTCTACACCAGTGGAGGTTTTGTGTAAAGTAAGTTTCCAATTCCAAACTTCTTATTGAAGGATTATATTTTTGAAAAAGGATCTATTAACCACACTTTGTCAAAGGACCAAATAAGTTACTTTTGTGTTTTCATAGTAGAAGCAAAAATAGGACTGAATATTAAGAATATCTGAGAAAATACTTCTTAACCCATTCGCATAAAAACATGCTTTTGGACGCCCCCCAAGAACAACAATTTGGAAAACTTTGTGTAAATCAAAGAAATTGCTTGTAACAAGCAATTTCTTCATTTTACACAATGTTTTCTACACAGTGAGTTGAAAAAATCTAAAATTTGTAGACTTTGAATTGTCGCCTGCAACTCCTTTCAATTTGGACCAGTCTAAAATTTTGCTATCTGGTAATGCAACATGAATTTTAATGAACAGAGCAAGGGGCTCTATATAAAGGGTTTTGCAGGGACAAAACTTTAGTTTGGCTGTTTAGGAAAAAAGTTGAACTATGGAATCACATTGGTGTCCTGGGTTTGGTGTGACAAACTTTAACCCTGGTCATATCTTTGTCATTATTGAAGATATTGACTGAAAATGTAGTATGTGTGATCACTACCACGTAAACCATCCTTACTTATTTACCCATACAAAAATATTTCACAATTTTCTAATTACACTTAACTTGACATAGGAGTAATTCAGATAGAAAATGGTTTGAGAGTTAAAAGGCTGCCATTCTATTTCATCTTCATGTCACCATTTGGAACATAATTGAATGTTTATACTATAATCATGGGTTTTATTTTTGCAGGGGTATCCAGCAGAATTTGCAATGTACTTGAATTACTGTAGAGGCCTGCGGTTTGAGGAGGCTCCTGATTATATGTATTTGCGTCAGCTGTTCAGAATTTTATTCCGTACTTTGAACTTTCAATATGACTATGTGTTTGATTGGACAATGCTAAAACAGAAAGCAGCCGGGGGATCAGCGGCACACACTTCTCAGGCATTAGCAACGGCAGGTTAGTGGTAATTCTAAAACTCATTAAGTTATAGCTGAGCTTCTAGAAATGTCCAGATATTGTCATCACTTGTCTTTAGTGCTGGTGATGGAGGTGTGACAAACTGGAATTTGATTTTTATATCTGTTATGAATGAAGATATTCATTGAAACTTAGCAAGCATATTCCAACCTTTGTATAATATTGCCGTCTGATAATGGGATAAAGGTCTTAGATCTTTTAAACAGTGCAGTCATTTTGACTTGATTTCTTATAAATATTCATTCATGTTATTCTTTGTCATTTTACTCTTACTCAGATTTGGCATTAAAAAGTTATGTTGTGATTATTTCAGGACGATGATAAACCCAATCAAGTTTCACAAGATCTCTGCGTATCAAAAACAGTCTGTGATCAAACAATCCTGGGGGGGACTGACTACATAAATTTTTGCTTGTAGTAATCAGACACAGCTGATGTGCTTGGAGTGGGGAAATATTTCCATTATAATATTCCTTCTCTCTAAATGTATGTAGAACTGATTGTATTATATCATCAGTGGGCAACTAACTTTCTAAATTCTAGCTTATCTAACTCTTTCTTGTTTTTCAAAATTTAGACTTATCCAAAGTTGAAGATGACAATTGAAAATGAGTACAATTTAAAAGTAACCAACCTAAAGGGTAGAAAATATTGTGAAAAAGAAGAAATTGTTTATAACAAGCAATTTCTTCTTCTTCCGCATTGTTTTCTCTAGTATTAAATCACACAGAGTTATAAAACGAGGATTCTACTGGGAAGGGTTAAGCTTTAATTTAGAGGTTTTGGTTTGTCAGTAAAGATGTACTAGGTGTATTTTGAGGACAAGGGTCAAAGGAAAGAAGAAATAGATGTTCCTAGTCATACTAAAAGAGATCATCTGGCAACTGCATATAACCAATATTTGTAAAACTGATTGATCAGATTTTGTTTCAAAAAACAAAACAAAGTAAGGTAGAAATACTATCCTATGTTCACTGGATTAGTCTAAAATTTCATCATCTTGTTGTAAGAAAATAAGTTAAGCATAAAAAGGTCTTCGAAGAGTTCAACTGTAACGCATTTTTGATCATGAAATCATAAATATGGTTTACAACATTAGCAAACATGAAAAGAAATTGGATATCTGTTTAATGTTCAGTTTATTGGGACAAACTTTCACTGATTACAATGATTCTACAAATAGGGAGACAAGTTGTAATTTCTAGTATATCTAGATTCAAAAAGATTGTCCTGGCTTATAGCAATATTATTGTAAGTGCTTGAATTTACATCAGAGTGTTTTGGCGAGGCTTTGGTAAGGGAAATTGATGTGTAGTTTGATAAGTATTGAAGGTTTTAGGTGCGAATATGCAGCCTGAACCATTAGTAATCTGAATATATCCTTGTCTTTGGTTTCATAGAATTGTAGGCAGGTTTGGGCTGGTAAACTTTCAGAAAATATTGTTATATAAAAAGATATTTTTATGCCCACATTTTGGGTGTATTGTTTTACCATTGTCTGTCTATCAGTCAGTCTGTCTGTCTGCCAAATTTAACCAAATAACTCAACATTTACAATTACTTTATGCCTATTCAAGGTACATGGCTCACATTTGAGATATAGGTTCCTTGCATCAGTTTGTTGTGAGGTCAATGTTATCCATCAAGGTCACTTACCAAGGTCACATATCAGAAAAAAGGCTGGTATGGGAGGGCATGGTGTTTATAAACACATCTTGTTTGTTTATTTTTAAATTGAGTTACATTGATTTTCTTCACTATTTACTTTTAAAGGGAGTTACATTGATTTTCTTGGCTATCACAGTTTTCATAATTTTTGAATTATCCAAATTATGTGATTAGTTGGAAAACATATGAAATTATTTGGTAACAGAGTTTATTTTGCTATATCTACTGTTCACCCAGGTTCATTTGCTAGAAAACTACCTAGGTGTTATTTATTTTTGCTTGTTGATTTCTGTCTTTTTGTCGGCTATAATGTAAAAATTGTTGACTGTGTGCATTGGTATGGTTTACTTTTTGTGTATGAAATGAATTGTTAACTCAATATTTCAAGCTTGGCTATTTTGGAACAAAAAGCCGAGATATTTTCATTAACCTAGCGTTGTCATTAATGGAACAAATTAAACTTGAGTAGTTTATTGCTAAACATGTTTCCTAATTTTCTTTTCCATTTTCTGTTAATGACCAATCTATACTGTAAAGGAACAGTCACACTTATCATATTTTGATATAAATATATCCCTGTTTAATTAAGATTTCTTAAACGTTATCCAGCATATAATATGGGGACATAAATGTTATGCTCTTATAAAAATTAACAAATTGCAGTTGTCAATCGATAAAACTCAATTAAATTGTCTATTTGTGTTGAACTCCCAACATTTGTGCCAAACATTTTAATAGTTTTGGCAACTTATTCAAGCTGTAGTTACAACATTTGGGTTGGTAACCAACAATTAACTTTTATTTTATGTTTTGGTGGAAAATCTAATAATCTGATGTCATTTATATCTTGGTCAAATTGCCAAATTGGAGGTCAAGAGGCAAAATCTGTCAGTTATGTCCCAATATGAACAGAGATTTATTTTCATTATCAAGCATTAAACAGCGGCGCATCAGACACCACATGTCATCCGTCTTTATTCATAGAAAATGTCTGTGGTATTCTTGTAGCTTTTTTGATAGGAGCATTGCATGGGTTAACAAATCTGGTTTTAGACTGTTTAATTTTGTGTGCTGTATTGATTATGTTTATGAATTATTTTTGGAGAATGTGAGGTACAGGGCTCTGCAGAGTGGGCGACTCAGGCGAAAAAGTCGCCTGGTTTCATAAAACTTCTCCTGATTTGCTGATCAAAGCGAAGTCGAAGTCGCCTGGAATTTTCGGGAAGTCGCCTGGATACGATAGGTGGTAACCAAATCTGGCCCAGTGGCTATAAAAGTAGGGGACAGTGTGCAATTATACAATTGTCCGTCGGAAGCCCTTTGATCGTAAATCAAGCGTGTATCGATTCTGTAGTCGCGAGGCCAGCAGATTATAGGAAATAGGGGTATGTTCTGGCAGCTAATAGTCAACATGCTTGCTTCATTCACACCTACCCTGATTGATTTCGGCAATGCTGTGTATACTCTCGGCACTAGAAATCTGTATTTAAATCCTTTCCCTTCTTAAGATTAATTATTTCTGTAAATTAAGTTATCATCAGTCTACGAGATTTGTTGCTTACTTTCACAAAATGAGAATAATGGCCGACATTTACGGACGCCGTGTCATTTACCAGAAGTCAAAATATTTTTAAAAATTTGAAACCTTAATGAAAAATAATTCTGCCGAAAATCTACGTAGAGTAAATTCATTTTTCATTAGAATCCTTCAATTTGAGTTATTTGCTTTAATTTTAACAAGTGAAGAAAATTATGGCAAACAATTTAAAGGCTTCTACGGTCTTTTCCCGAGATTTTTGTTATGATACATTCTATTCAAAAACTAAATTTCACTTACTTGTGTTGGTAATAATTCCTTTGAATAACATGTAATCCTATAAAATGGAGCAAATTATCCTGTGTTAACTTTAAACCTCTGCATGTACAGAGTCTGGTTTTGTGTACTGAGCAGTAACCCTTACCCTTTACACACTATAACTGACTTAATCACAGAGGACCTTTTTTGACCAATTAATGACAATTTTTATCCATTTATATGTTATCAGGTAAAGTGCACAGACTTTAACTCATTACCACACAATCCCCCATTTTGACATCTAGAAAATGTTTTTATGGGAAACTGTGGGAAAAGGAGGAAATGTTTGCAGCAAGCAATTTATCCTTTTCCCACATGTTTCTCCCCTCTTTGGCACCATCATTCTTATTTAAGCTCACTGTGAAATGTCTTAATTAGCTTCTTTCAATTTGCACCAGTCTGAATTTTTTCTTCTGGTAATAGTTTGATTAAAAACATGTTGTTACAATAAAATCTTTTCTCATTTTCTGCTTCAAATAGAAACACTACTCATTTCATTCAGACTGCCTATACACTATTTGCATTTTTTTATTAGTTGACTTTTTTTTATCATATATGAATCTATTATGAAATATTAAAAAAAAATAAATTCAGAATCAAACTCTTGAATTCTAAAACAAAAAAAAGAAAAATACAAAAGTATTTGTTCACAGGAATAAGATCTTTATTGAGGACTGAAAGGATAAGCAGTATTTTCTATGTTTATTGCATAATACATAATATAAAATGCAACCTCTTGGTTGTAAAGCTATTTCATTTTCTGATAGAAATGAGGAATATGCGCAAAAAGTTAATTTTTAACACGATCCACTTCTCCTGAAAGTCTCACCACTTCTCCCCATTTTGAAAAACTTCTCCCAATTCTCAGACTAGTGAGAAGTGACTTCTCCCCAAATTCTGGGAGTCTGCAGAGCCCTGAGGTAGTGTCGTATTGCAGGAGGAAATGAATGACAACAAGGAGCTTATGAGAGAATGAGTGTTACGTTAAAGATTATAAGAGTGCACACAAGGTTGTTTTTAACATGTTCATAATTTGTACAATATGTGTACAGCACAGACACATTATGGGAAATCTCACATAAAATTGATACCTGTAACTGATCAATGTAAAAGGGGCTTTATACCATTTGCTGTAAAAGATATCTATTAAGCTACTACCAACAACAAAATTTTAGACTGGCCCAAATTCAAAAGAACTGCAGATGACAATTTCCAGTTGATGAAATTTTAAAAATCTTTGAATTTTTTGTAGGAATCATTTGACAAGCATTTTTTTCATTGTCAACATTTTTTCTGAAACTTTTCCCTGAAGGGGCATCATAAGGAAGTATCATGTGGGAGTGGGTTAAGCCAACATCTTGGCACTATTCAGGGTTAGGTTGAAAATACCTTTTGAATAAAAAGTATTAAAATATTTGAAAGGAGAAATTGTTTTTTTCTTTAAAAATATTGTTCCCTTTTAGCCAATCATTTTTTCAATGGACACTTTGAATTATTGTGTCTGATTAATGACTAAAATGTTTTGCAGATGAAAATTAAAGGCCCCTTTTATATCAGCAAGTTACATAATTAAAAGTGATTGTTTTATGTATTGATGTTTTGAGAATGTAATTGAATAACAATGAAATTATAAGAATCTATGAAACGATATTTAGTAGCTTTTCATTTAATAATTCTTTTAAACCTATCCAAGGCAAAAGCTGATATATATGTTTATGGTAACAATGTTATCTTAGTTTTTGTTCTTGGAGACATACAAGCTATCTCAGGCACACAGCTCTGTCGGAGTTCCTTCGAAGTTGGCCTGGTTAGCTATTTATCAGCTATGTAACACATGAAATTTGTATTTGAAATTGGGTCTTAATCATAAGTTCCAGAGTTCAATTCCTAGTCAAGGCAAATATCCTTTCCGACATTTGTCTCCTTCCAATTGGTGGATCTATGTAACCCTGACTGGGACGAGAAGCTGAAGGTAGTGGAATACTGGTGCTAGAAATACCTGGAATCTATGGTTAAATGCTCCAGCTGCCTCAATATAACTGAAATACTGTCAAAAGTTGTGTCAAGTCTCATTTATTCAATCTTGAAACTGGACCAGGTGGTTCAACTTTGGGTCATGAAAAGTTGTAAGGAATTTATGTCCGCATCTTACCTGGGCCAGTAGTTTGTTTTTGGACATTACCCAGTAAAGTGTATACATTTGTTGCATTTTTAGCAAAACAAGCTCAATGTGAGCTTATGTGATCAATTTCAACCAAACTTGCAGGAATCATCATATCATACGGTGACTCTTTTTTAAATTTATTCATGAAATTTTGATTTGCGAAAATCTAGGGTCCTGGCATGAGACTTGTCAGACATTTAGAAATCATGACATTATTCTTTAAACTTTTCTACCAATGTACCAAGCTTGGCAGGAAAAATCTTTGGATGACCCTTTTCTTTCTTGTTTGTGAAATCATTATTTGTGAAAAATGTTGGAATGTCAGGGCTAGGCTTATCAGTCTGAGTGATATTATGAAATAATCCTCAGGTGAGCGAGTTTGGCCCTCTTGTTAAGCTCACCTAAGCACAATATGCTCAAGAGGAACTTTTGGGATCACTTAGTGTCCGTCATCTGTCATGTGTCAACATTTTCTTTAAACATTACCTCCTAAACCATTTGGCCTATTTGGACGCACTTGGCAGGAATGATCCCCGAGGGACCCTTTTAGGAATTTGTTCATGAAATTTTGATTTACAAAGAAATGGGGGTGTGGCAGGTTGGAGTTTATCAGACTAGGAGAAATCGTGGAACAAGTGCATGTCGTATTGTGATGCAATACAGGAGTCGCCTACCAGATTAAAAAGTCTTTTTTTTATAGTAAACCTTTTCACTTTAATTTTGGAATAGTATAAATTTATTGTTTGTGAAAGGTTTAAATAGAGGATAATTGTTTGTTTCAGTGTAAGATCCATTTATCATGGTTGTTAAATATTGAGAAATTAAGAATTAAAATAATCTAAGGGCAAAAAACAAAAATAACTAAATTGAATTGTAGGAAAGTAACGATTCTCATAATACAAGGTTAAAAACAACAAAGAGCAATAACTTGAACATTGGGCTTGGCAGGGTATCAGCTCTTATGCATAACATTTCTCCACATTGTAATCTATAAGTGTATAAAGTTTCAAGTTCCTAACACTCATGCTTTAGGAAATATGCTCCAACAAAAAATTAAAGGTAAAAATAACAAAGGGCAATAACTCAAAAAAACAGGCAAGCTGGAGTTACCATTCTTGAACATGACACTTCTACACATTGTGACCTATAAGTGTTTGAAGTTTCAAGTTCCTAGCACTTATGGTTTAGGAGATATGCTCCAGACAAAATGAAAAGGTAAAATTAATAAGGGACAATAACTCAAAAATAGGCAAGCTAGAGTTATAATTCTAAAACATGACACTTCTCCACATTGTGATCTATAAGTGTATAAAGTGTCAAGTTCCTAGCACTTATGTATTATGAGATATGCTCGTGACAAAAATCTAGAGTTAAAAATAACAAAGGGCAATAACTAAAAAATAGGCAGGCTAGAGTTACCATTCTATAACATGACACTTTGCCACATTGAAATCTATTATTAATGTATAAAGTTTCAAGTTCCTAGCACTTATTGTTTAGGAGATATGCTCCTGACAAAAATGTAAAGATAAAAAAAGGGCAATAACTCAAAAAAAAACAAGCTAGAGTAACAGTTCTTGGACATGACACTTCTACACATTCTGATCTATAAGTGTGTACAGTTCCACGTTCCTAGCACTTATGCTTTAGGAGATATGCTCTGGACCAAAATGTAGAGTTAAAAATAACAAAGGGCAATAACTAAATAAAAGGCAGGCCAGAGTTACCGTTCTTGAACAGGACACTTTATCACATTGTAATCTATAAACATATGAAGTTTCAAGTTCCTAGCACTTATGATTTAGGAGAAATGCTCTGGACAAAAATTTACAGGTAAAAATAACAAAGGGCAATAACTAAAAATATAGGCAAGCTAGAGTTACCATTCTTGAACACGACACTTCTCCACATTGTGATCTTTAAGTGTATAAAGTTTCAAGTTCCTAGCCATTTTTGTTCAGGAGATAAGCTCCGGACAAAAGTGTGACAGATGGATGATAGATGGACAGATAGACAGACAAGACGGAATCGAGTTGACCTATAGTCCCTCAACCAGTAACTGGTAGAGGACTAATAATCCTTTGAAATCTTCTCCTCCTTAACCTTTTGGCAGATTTGGACCAAACTGGACTGAAAAGGATTACCCTTTTTCAAAACTTCTTCATTTTTTTTTTTTGATTTACAAAAAAGTCGGATGTGGCAGAGCAAGCTTATAAGCTTTTTAGAAATCATGAAATAATCATTTAAAAATCTAAACCACTTGGCCAATAAGGACCAAACTTGACATGAACATTCCTTGGGTGACCCTTTTCAAAATTTGTTCATGTATTTTGATTTGTAAACTAGAGGCACTTAAGCGCCTGTATCGCTCCACAGGCATGAATGTACCAATTCAGATTTTTTTTCAGAAATCCAATAAAATTTTAATATAAGGAGCATAATTCTAAGTCATTGAAATCTTTGAAATAGTTCTAGAGAACCATTTCAAACTTTTCATTGTTTTTACAAAAGTCAAGTTATGTAAAAAGCATTATGTAAAATTTTCGATGTATACCATATATGGACATGACCCACCACTGTAGTAGCCATGATTTTCAACCAATCAAAATTATATGAAGGAATATGACAAACACTTTGTGGAAGGCTGAAATCTGCCAGCCTAAATTTCCGATTGATAGCTTGAGAAACACAACATTGTTTTGTGCATGTTGCCAATTCACTGTTCCACCCAAGGATCCTTCCTGTGAAATTTAGTTGAAATTTTTTAATGCATTTACCATTTTAAGAGAAAGTTTTCAAAATTTCAATGTATACCTTATACATGTACATGCATATAGAAATATCTGAGCCTTAAATGTGCCATGTAGAGTGCACACAAGATTATTTCTAAGATCTGACCTAGTGACCTAGTTTTTGACCCATATGGTCCAATACCACTTGGCAAAAATATAATGCAGTCAAATTTTCTGACCAAATATCAAGACATTTGAGGCAAAAATGTGACCTCAAGCTTCATTGACTGAAAGCCAGCAAGCTATTGTCATGACGTCGTGGCCATTGTGTGGTTGTTCATCCGGCCAAAAACTTTTTAACAGTAAATTGTTTTCAACCATATTTCACAGGAATGATTCTCAGAAGACTCTATATCAGATTCCTTGAAAACAAGATGTAAAAGGGCAGGGCCAATTTCCATATGTAAAGCAAAAGCTTTGAAAATCTTTTTCTAAGAAACCAGTTGATGGATTTCAAACAAGATGTCACTGGAATGATCCTCTGGTGACTCTTTTTTCAGATTCCATCAGTAAATTTTGATTGGTTGAAAACATTGCTGTTATTGTTATGGTTATGTCCATATGTGGTATACATTGATTTTTTTTAAAAGTTGGTAATGAGTTTTTCATCTGACTTGGTAAATTGATTTTTGTAAAACAATAAAAAGTTTGAACATTAAAAGATTTCATTGACAAGATTTATTTGCCACCCATGGTAAATATGATTCAGTTTATTTTGAATTCCTGAAAACACCATTTCCTTAATCAGTACAATCAGACCTGTTGAGTGATACAGGCACTCAAGCGCCTCAAGTTTCTGAGACTTGAACTTGTGTCCTAGTTTTTGACCCAATGTGATCCAATATTAATTTGAGATTTCATTGTGACAAAAATTCTAACTAAAATGTGGCTTCTGAGAGTGCACACAAGGTTATTTCTAAGATTTTACCTAATGACCTAGTTTTTAACCCCATGTAACCCAATAATGAAATAGACTGAGATATTATAGATATACATCAAGACAAAATATCAAGACATTAAATTTTGTGGCAGAAATGTGACCTCTAGAGTGCACATAAGGTTTTTCTAAGATCTGACCTAGTGACCTGGTTTTTTACCCCATGCGACCCAATATTTTCAGTATATCACATACCAGTATATGGAAAAAAGCCCTGCCATGTTTTTTAATACAAGGATCACTCCTTTAAAGTTTGGTCAAACCCAGATCCTAGAATCTTCTTAGCTTTGAAGTTTTCACTATATACCATATAAGGAAATTAGTTACATCCATAAAAGTCATGTTTATATCAGATAAAATTATTTCATGGAATCTAATACGGGGTCTTTCATGAGTTTTAATTTGGCCAGCGTTTTCTGCCTAGAAAAAGTTTATGGACAATAGACCAATTGCTGGCCCTGCCAACATACTCCATTGACCCTGCCCATTGACTCTGATTTGATTTTAAACAGCAATAATTTGCAAAATTTATGGCCAGTAGCATGTAAAACAAGAGGACCATGATGGTCCTAGATTGCTCACCTTAACTGTCTGTTGTTAAAAAAATGCAACTAGAGACAAATAACTTTAATCAGTTTCATGAAGATTGAGGAAAAACTGTGACTTCTATATTGTAAACAAAGAAATTTTCATTAAGGCCCCTTTTCCTGTGTTATCCTATAGAACCTTCCCATAATCTATAAGGTTCATCTTTATGACCTAACAAGACTTAGTATCCTGACCAAGTTTCATGACGATTGAGCCAAAATGATGACCTCTAGAGCATTAACAAAGAAATTGTCATTAAGGCCCCTGTTCCTGTGTTTTCCAAAAGTACCTTCATTATAATCAATAGGGTTCATCCTTGTGACAAAACCTTTATTCTGGCCAATTTTCATAAAAATTGAGCCAAAATTGTGGTCTCTAGAGTGTAAATGAAGAAATTGTCTTTAAAGCCCCTTTTCCTGTGTTTTCCAAAAGAACCTTCCCATAATCAATAGGCTTCATCCTCATGCCCTGATAATTATTCTGACCTAGTTTCATGAAGATTGAGCCTAAATTGGGGTCTCTAGACTGTAAACAAAGAAATTGTCATTAAGGCCCGTTTTCCTATGTTTTCAGATAGAACCTTTCCATAATCAATAGGGTTCATCCTCATGCCCTGATAATTATACTGGCCTAGTTTCATGAAGATTGAACCTAAATTGTGGCCTCTAGACTGTAAACAAAGAAATTGTCATTAAGCCCCTTTTCCTGTGTTTTCCAATAGAATTCTCCAATAATGGATAGGGTTCATCCTCATGATCAAACAATTATTCTGACCAAGTTTCATGAAGAAAGAGCCATATTTGTGGCCTCTAGAGTGTAAACAAAGAAATTGTCATTAAGGCCCCTTTCCCTGTGTTTTCAAAAAGGACCCTCCCATAATCAAGAGGGTTCATGACCTAAGAATTATTCTGACCAAGTTTCATAAAAATTGGGTCAAAACTGTAGCCTCTAGAGTGTAAAGACTTCAATTGTTGACGCCGCATGAGCTAAAAATTAGAACGCTTGGTTGGCGACCTAAACCTTATTACTAAAGCTTGAATAAGCTAGAGTTACAATGTTTAAGCCTCCAAACCAAAAAAATATATCACACAAATGGCAGCCAATGTAGGAGTTCAAAGTTCAAGTCTGGGTTGGAAGAATGATTTGACTGGTGGATTGAATCTTTGATTGACAGTCATGATAGGTCAATTTGCTGGAATGAATGACAGTCACACCACCATTATTAGAGCACTAGTGCACTTCGGCCTGTTTGGCTTAAAATGGATTGACCAATCAAAGCATATCTTTAAGACTGAAAGAACCATGGTGACCTCAGACATTTAAAACAATTTCACTGGTGGGCAGCTTATACATCGTAACTACAGCTTGCAAAACGCTTTTGGATATCAATAGACAATTTCTTTTTTGTTATATGCCCAATCCATATTACTGAAAACTATGTCACTATATATTGGACAATCTGCTTATTCATTGTGCAGAGGTCATCACTAGCAATCTACCAATCACAGTGTCAGTCATACAGGAAGAGCCAATGGAAGACTACATTATCATTAACAATTTATTCATTAACTTTTCTAATTACAGTATACATATACCTTATAGTAAGAAAGGGGTAAGCATGGTCAGGGGTAGTATTAACCATCTGCAAAATGACAAAATTTTAGGCTGAACCGAATTGAAAGAAATGGTAGAAGACTGTTCAAATTGAATAATGAAGATATTGCTTGCAACAAGTAATTTCCCCTTTTCCTTATTTTCAACAGTTATTTTCTTGATCATGTGAAAATGCAGGATTGTGTTGGAATGGGTTTACCAATCTGAATCAATGTTTTGTCTGTATTTCATAACAAAAGGCTCTAATTGGCTTAGACCTATATCTCTCCCATTCAGCACCCTTGTGAAATTTTCAAGAAGAGTGGAAAATCTGGTTAATGAATATCATCTGGACCCAGTGTAGATAAAGATGTGCCAGTAAATCTGCATGCCCAAACTCACAACTCTCTGGTTTCTCTAAACTTTTCATCTCAACTCATTCAAAAGAAAGTAAACAAGATGTCTTTGTGAAACACAATGACCCACAACAGGACTTAACTATGAAAAGTGATGTTGACTTGTACATGAGTTTTAATAGAGTATTTCAGTGAAAGTGACAAGGAATTTTTTTGACATTTGACCTTGGTATGTGACCTTGACCTTATCACATGACCTTGACATGAGGAGATGTGTATTATGGAGTTGTATCATCACGCCAAATATGAGCATTGTATCTCAAACAGGCTGGTAGTAATTCGCAAGTTTTTTGGTTAAGTTTTGCAGACAGATAGACGGACGGACAGATGGACAAAGGTAAAACAATATGCCCTCAATCTTTCGATGCGGGGGCATCAAAATAGCAAATATGGGGGGCGTATTTGAAAACAAAAATTAAGAGAAAAACTAGCACAAGTACCAAGAGCTTTCTGACACATTTGATATCACTTTTTTCAAAACAATTTCCCTAGTATTGTTCAACTCAAATTCTAAGTTATGCACAAATGCTATATGCTTAGACAAGAATGCATAACCCCATGATTGAAGAAGTTAAAGCAAACAAATTAAGAGTAGTGAAAACGGTCTTTTGGCTGGAAACTTGAGGTAATACGATAAACTATTAGTTATATTGGAAAATCTCATTTCTTTTCATCTACAGATGGCAACTCAATACAAGAGGCCCATGAGTGCCAGAGACGCTCTAATGGCTCACTGGAAACAATGTATCCCCTGCTGCTGGTCACAAAATGGGTTTAACCCATTCCCACACAATCCCACTTTTTAAAGCCCCTCAAGAAAAGAGTTTCATTTTTATAAGGCCCCATTTCCTATGTAACTTGAAAGTATTGACAAAGAGTGCTAAGCACATAGTTGTTAAAGCATATTGAGGCCCACTGGAAATGTTTAATGTGAAATGACACTATCATTGCATAAACAAGAACACCCCATGCAGATGTCAGCTATTACTTAAGTATAGATATAGGAAAATGTCAAAAGTTTTTGGACAAGATGCCCATAGAAAATTACCTGAACCAATGACCATGAACTTTATAACAGCAGAAAAGTCTTGTCATTAATGAAATGTTAAATATGAGGTCCTTAAGTACAGTGATAGTAGAGATATAGGGAAATGCTGAATATTTTAGACAATGAGACTGACTACATTGGGGCCATAGTAATATCTCAAGTTTTCTCCAAAAACAGCCTAGCTAAAAATACAAACCAATGTAGTTATTCAAGCAGAGAATTCGAAAAAAGCGTTTTACAACTAGCTCCAAACTCAAGGAACTTTCCTGAAACCATAAAAAGTGAGATAAGTTGTCTTATGCATTGCACAGTAAATGTTGTTGAAAATGAAGCTGCTAGGTGAAATGATATCAAACTTGAAAATTTGTTGGGAATAATGTTAACCCTTGTCATACTGAATCCAGAATATTCCTTTTTTGGCAGGAGGTATAGACAAAGATCAGTCTGCACAAAAATGCATTCTGATCTTTGTCTACACCATCTGCTTCCTCCCTTTAAGCCAGGCTTGTGTATAGGATGGAATGTTGAAATAAACATAGTCCTGCAACCAGTACTTTCACCCCTTTGATTTACTTGCTGTTTTGCAAAGGGTTTCATTCAGCATGACAAGGTTTAACATTTTTGTTTATCCAGATGGGTATTGACTTTCACTCTTATCAATGCATAAACTGTTCAATATTTACAATTTTTTTCACAGATTTCAATAATTTTGAATGACAAACAAATATTGGGGGAAAAATCTGTAGATTTTATCACTACATTTTGTCTGAGTACATGGATCTAGGGACAAGGATAATCAAGTAAGATTGGCATAAACGGCACATAAATTAACTCATTCCCACTTGACAAAATTTTATACCAGTCCAAATTGAAAGAAAATGCAGACGAAAATTATAAGTTGATGAAATTTTATAATTCTTTACCTTTTGGGGTAGAAACATTTTGGACATTGAAGAAATTGCTTGAAACAAGCAATTTCTTCTATGTCCACAATGTTTTCCAAAGCTTTCTTTTTGAGGGGCATAAAAAGGAGGGACTGTGTGGGAATGGGTTAAATGATTAACTGTCCACCTCCTTCTTAACACCTGTGAATCATTTGAACTCAAAATTTTTAGAAGGTGCAGAAGATTGAAATTGTATATAAATTGAAAAGCAATATTCAATTAGGTTAGAAAACAGCATAAGAAAAGAATTTGCCTACAACAATTTTGTAAAATCTTTTTCTTCTTAAAATAATTCATTAAGGTGAACATCAGGAATGTTCGGTATTTAGTTAAAAGAATTTAACTCCTTCATTCCCATCAAAGGACATCATTTCTGCTGTGCCCTCATCTTGCAAGGTTTGTAAAGCCCTTTTTAATAGCCACATTTCAAGTCCATGAAACTCTTCATTGGCCGTATCATCCCCACTCACTAGCTCAAATAGTGTACAGACTGTATTAGTCATACTGTTAGCCCTTATATATTTATATATAAGTTTACCCCATTCCTCAGGGGTTCTCCACATAATTAAACATTCTTTCTTTGTCTTTGGGTCTTTCCATTCCAAATGACCTTTCTTCCTTAATTCATCAAGAACCATATTGACTCCATCTAAAGGTAACTTTCTGTTGATATCTTTGTTTGTAAATATTTTGTTTTGAGCTTCAGTTACATCCAGGCTGTAGCTCTTTCTGTTTTTCTGGATGGTTAGAACAAGCTCACACCAAGCTTCCAGCTGCTTCTTTCTTGTATCTATATTTGGCTGAATTGTGAAGAAAGGTGGAAAGTTAAATTGCCAAGGCATCTCATTTGAACCCATGGTGGAAGGCCAATGTGATATAAAATTCTAAATTCACTCCAGAGTATATCACAATACAAAGTCAATTCTCAAAATATATTCGTCAAAACAATAGAAATAAGAAAATTTTGCAAATAATGAATGTCACACAATGAAACTGAATCAAATTAAACAAAATCCTATTGTCTTGATTTGTAAATTCAAAAATCTGAATTGATCAGATTATTAAAAGGTTCAAATATATATTTTATCAATAAATCCCAAAATTATCTTGTTCAGCAAGAGCTTCCTTTTCCTGTTGCTTCAATGTTTCCTGTGCCTCGCGTTGCATTTTCTCCATCTTCTCAAGGGAAACAGACTTCAAGGGAAGTAACTTAGGTTTACACAGCACAACTGTTGGCATGTCCTCATGATATGTTAGTCCTTGTTTGGGTAAAACCTCCTTAACAAGTGTTTTTGTCTCTGGCATGTTTGTAACCCTACAACAAGAAAAATGAAAATCAATTTTATATGTTGAAGGAATTTCCCCCCAAAGATCTTATTTAGTGCAAAACAAATGAACCTGTCATGTATAAAGAAACAGTATGACTGTTTCATATGAACAAAGAGTGCTAGCCCTGGTCAGATATTATAGACTACACTGGCTGACAATGGTTGAAACTTTTAATATATGGCAGAATTTTGTATCATTCTGCCCTACTCAATATATTATACATCTTTAAAGTATCAGAATACCAGAAAATTTGATCATCAATTTAAGATTGATTAAGAATTGGATCCTATATAACCCAAAACTTATGTAGACTTATGACCTTGACCTTTGCAATTGATCTTCAGACTTTGTAACAGCTGGATGGTCTTACCACAAAGAATACACAAATGCAATATGAAGACTATAGCAGAGGTTTACAGCTAAAAAGTTTGTCTTGGATGAACATGGTCTTTAAAAATGACCTTGACCTTAAAAGTTTTACAGATGATATAAAACTTGGTACATGTATCCGTAGTAAAGTATCACTGATGACAATAACTTTTTTAGCAAGGTTGAAACAGATTAGGCTAAAATTATGACCTGTAACTTGATAAAAAATAATTGTCATTAAGGACCCTTGTGACCTGTAGAGCAGTTTAAAAGATTTTTTTATTAGGGCTCCTTTTCGCGAAAAATTAGATGGAATGTAACCATATTTCTTAGGGATCTTCCTATTGTCATTATGAGGTGTCTGTCGTGTGACCATCTGTCAGTCTGTAATCTGTCACTTTAAAAGTTTTCTTCTCAGAAAGTACGAAACAGAATTCAACAAAAAACCCCAGATAATGATTAGCTCCATCAGCATGAATTTACTTGCCATGAAAGCAATTCTATTTTCTTTAACATGGCAACTCATTTTAACAAGAAAGCCGTGAAGGCCCTGGATCGCTCACCTTAGATACTGCAAAAGTCCATGTATTGGCAATGTTTTGACCTTTTGCAAACTTTTTTTTTGCCAAATTGTTTTTTTATTTTCCTTAACTTCCTTCAGAATTCAATGATCTCTTTTAAATTCTTGACTGAAATTGGGCACATTGGACAATATCCTTTCTTAAAGTACTTACGTCACAAGTTTTCCTTACAAACCACAAAGGTGCTTGAAACATGTAATACAGTAAAACCCCTCTAATACGACCACTTGTGGTACTTTCAAAAAGTGGTCGTAATAGCGGGGTGGTCGTATTACCGAGGTTTGGTCGTTTGTTGTCAAGTAATGCATGTTTATTTTATTTTTGTTCTTTGAATATATTAATACTTTACATACAAAAATGAAACTATAAGAACATGTATTACAGCGGAATCTTATGTCATTTTCAAATTAACGGTCTTCGATAAGTTCTACTTTCTCTATTCTCCAGTTGGTACTCCGACCTCAGATTAATTATTCGTAAGTACAGGTTCAAAGTGTCAAACTGTCGATATCATATCTTTTATAATGCGAATACCAAGCATCAATTACGTTGAAATCAAAATTTATTGCTAATTAACTGTTCGGAACGCCGTAAACAAACTAATCGTAACTTCTCGGATACGTTTATTCTTTCGAATTTATTTCTCGAGACAAAACCTGTGACACATTCAAATAACAATTAAAAAGAATACAAACTATAATTTCTAAAAGTGATCAGCCACTTTAATCATAACACATATTATAATAAGGGTTCGATATCACATAATCAAAAATCCGATAAAGTATTTACAATGTATTCGTACCCAATTAGTGTCGCTCTTATCAAGTGTGAAATTCGGGTGATCGGTCTCAATGTGTGAAAACTGGTCGTTTTAGTGGGGTTCAAAACAGTGTATCAGCTATGGTTGGTACTGAATTTAGTGGTCGCAATTCGGAACAGAGGGGTGCCCGTTTTAGAGGGGTTCGCGACCATTGAAATAAAGAACAAAAAATTCCGTTCTGTAAAAATTCGGTCGTATTAGAGGGGTGGTCATAACCTAAAGTATTTTGGTAGATGACAATCAACAATAATACATGCAAATTTAAAAGCTCTAGGCCTTGCAGTTTCAGAGAGATTTTCTAAGAAATTCCTTTCAGTTTTCATAGCAACCCGAGTTATCAACCGATTATGACTCCTTGAAGTATTTTCGAAGGCCAACACCTAAGGATAACCTCTGTATTATTTCATTGAAAGCAGAAGGTTAGTATAGGAAGAAATGATTTATAAAGAATTTGAAATTATTTCAATAAAATCGGAACCAGAGTTATCAATTGATTATATTCCTTGAAGTATTTTAAAAGGCCATCACCCAAGGATCATTTCTAAAAAAAATCATTAAAATCTAATCATTAGTTTAGGAGGAGATGATTTTTAAAGAATTTGATCCTTATTTCTATGTAAATTCCAAGTAGCTACAATATAGGGCTTGAATAAATCACATCACCATAACCGGAAGACTTTTGGTAAAGGACCATAAGATGATGATACATGCAAAATTTGAAAGCTCAGCCTCTAGGTCTTTTAGTTTTGGAGTAGAAAATTTTTGAAAAAAAAAAAAAAAAACCTTCGGAATTCCCTCAAGTTGCCAAAGCAACCAGAGTAAAACAACTGATTACAATTCCTTGAAGTATTTTAAAAGGCCATCACACAAGGATCATTTATGTAAAGTTACATTAAAATCTGATCATTAGTTTAGGAGGAGAAGATTTTTAAAGATATGTTCACACAGATGGACGACAACGGACAAGCACTGATCACAATATCCATCCAGAGCACTTGGTGCTCAGGTGAGCTAAAAAAGGTTACTTTTTTATGCAAACAAATATTCTCAGCCAAGCAATACCAATTACTTTGAATTGAAAAAAGAACACAAGGACAAAACTTCAAAAGCAAAATTTTTGAGAGCAGACAAAACCCCATAAGTATTATTAACTTTTGAGAGAGGACAAGACCCTACACCACCTGTTTTTAATAGTTGCCTAACTTTCAAGAATTTTCACCTGTATTTACAAATCATTGTTTTACATTACTTTTTTATCTGATTTGAAATTAAGCTCTCTATTAAATTTTTTTTTCCAGATGAGCCAATTTATCAAACCTTTGAAACTCTACTCAGGCTTGTTGTGGAAAAAATCAGACTTGCAACTAGTTGTTTCAATATTTGATCATGATTAATTCATTAGATTTCCTATTTCTAGCACCTATGTTATTTCAGAAAATGAAATGCTTAGAGACTGAAAATCAATCAAATTTTACAGAAAATATGTAAATAGGACCCATAATCCTTCTAAGATAGAGTGTATCAGAAATATCAGTCATAGAAATTCAGATAAAAAAAAGCAAGCTGGGCTAGTAACTTTACAATTTTCACTAGCCAGAATGAAGATATACAAGCCCATATAGAAATATTTCAGAATATTTGGGGATAACATGGTTTGTTGTAGTGCAAAATAAGCAGAGTAAACTAAACTGATAAAATCAGAAGGCCAGAATTCTAACAAGCCCAAATCAATTTTAATAGTTTTTGATCGTCGGTCTAGTGCAAATTTTTATCACTGATATATCACCTTTGATTGGCATTATCATTAGATGAAATGTTAGTTCAGTTTGATGAAGTTTTAAATTGGAACAAGCAGTTTGATTTTAGTGTGTATAATTCCTAACCGGCCAGTGTTCTTCCTGACCAGAATTTACAGACCTTTCCCCCTTTTCCGGGAATATATAGTTTTCCCACCTTTAGGATGAAAATTTCTCCTCATGAGTGAAATTTTCTTAAATATCAAAATATTCTTTGAAAAACTTTGCAAATCGAAAATGGTTCAGGTGTTACAGAAATGTAGTTTTTGTTTTACTTTTTACATTGTCATTAAATGTTAAAAGCAATTTTTCCAACAAACTTTTCATCAATACTTTTCCCATTAGGGGCACTGACCGCTTTTCCAAAAAATCAAGGAAAAACACTGCAGCCAGTGGTTGGGTTGTAAGGGACATTGAAGAAAATGCACTCTCTGGCCCTCTACACATGACTACACCTTTTCACAACATACTGGTCCCAACACGCTTTGTCCCATATTCTAAGAGAAGGTTCCCCCCATGAAAGTATTAAATTTCTGTATGTAGACAGATTTCCTTTGCAATTCAATAAAAGTAAAATGGACTTTAAATCATATGACATTACTAATTCAGAAAATTACCGGTTTTCTTAAATACCCGAGATTAGATCAGTCCGAATGTACATCTACTGTTAAGCTTGATTAATACTGTCTTATTTGAAAAAAATATATAACCTAAAATCGAAGGTTTGACCTGCAGACGAATTAAATCGTAAAAACTTACTATGAGTTAACAATAAATGCAGATAAACGTTAAATAATTCGTCATTAAATGAAATTTAGAATGGAAGTTGAGTAATGACTCTCTACTTTTCGGAATTATTCGGCGACTGTCGTCAAATCAACAAGAACGGTAACTCAACTTGACCCAATTCCGATATGTTTACACAAATTTATGGGCACAAGGTAGGTCTATAAGAATTTTCCAGAAAAGAGGCTGCTTTATTACCTCATATTGTCGGTTGATTTTTATACAAGCTCTCTAGGATGGTCTTTTATTTCAAGTTAAATCGATGGGTTTGCAAATCTAAACCGTCGAGAAAAGCGGTGCACAAATAGGAGACGACACGCTCGATAGGCCTACCTGTTTTTAGGTCACTGTCACTTTGACATATGTGGGTAGGTACTAGTAATATTTTTCCTAAATTTGGAAGGATTTTGCTTCCTTTACGTTGTAATCCATATTGCAATTGCTTAGTTTGGGAAATGTATTCAAATATAAAGTAGAAACATGCGACGAGAGAAATAATTTGATTTCCCCTAATGTTATGATCAAGGAGGTTTGTACATCTATTTATTTCTTAACTCTCAATGACCTAGAATTCTGTCTTAAATTCTCATATAAACAGAATGATGTTTTAAATAACTCCAAGGTCATAGAATTCAAGACATCAGGGCCTTGAACTGAGGTCTAGATAAGAGGGGGTAACAGCATTCTAAAATCCTCTACGAAATGCGGTTATGAGTACTCATTTCATTCATATCAGTGAGACGATTCAAATGCGTACCCACAACATAGAGTTTATGGTAGTATTGGCGAAATATCTAAGTCTGAAATAAGAATTACACCCTCATCTGTAGCTCTGGCCTGGAACTATAGTCATTAGAGGCGAAATGGCTTTACATTCGAATGGGTCTGTTTGCATGGGCCAGTAGAGTATCATGCAACTATCTATATTTTTGGGACAAGTTAGGGAAAACAACATAAATACATCCTACTCTTGCACACAGGCCAATTCGACAGGATGAGTTATTCACAGGCGGAGTTGAACCCTCATCAGATGCAAATTGACAAGTTAATAACATTGGATTCTAATAGAAATCAGTTCTAGACTTGAAACCAATTTCTGACAGAAGGTTATAAATTGTCAACTCTGCCCATCTGATAACCCAGCCTTGTCAATTTGGCCCAGTAATCATGGCCCAATAATATCTTGTATATAGTTTAGCATTGATATTATACTTTTATCCGTCTTTTAATATATCACTCTCATATCCTTGTCATGCTGAACCCGGAATATTCCTGTTTGGGCAGGAGGTATAGACAAAGATCAGCCTGCACATATGTGCAATCTGATCTTAGTCTACACCATCTGCTTATCAATGTAAAGACGAAATTGTTTATAAATTCCATTTTTAATTGAAATATTGACCTGCAACTAGTGCTTCCAGTGATTTCAGTCCTTTGATTTTGGTGCAAATTTAAACAGAATTTTTATTCAGCATGACAAGGGTTAAGCTTATGATCTTCTGAAAGTTTTGCTATTTCTTCTCTCATAAATCACTCTCATATTACTTAAGCTGTCGATCTTCTGAAAGTTTTGCTATTTCTTCAAAGGTATTTATTAAATTTTCTATTTTCCTTCCTTTAAGATTACTTATTATTGCATGTGTAACTCAAATTATATAAAACAGAAATAATTTGGGAAATTTCTCCTTTACAGATTTAGTGATTATTCAAAGTAAGAGTGTGTGTGGTAATGGTTTGAATCTAATACACAAGTACGACACATTCATTTCACACTTTTTCTAATAGCTCAACACTTACTCCTTGGCAATTAATCATTTTCATCCTCTTTTAGTCGATTAACGACAGTATAAAAGCTCAATGTCATTAACTTCCAAACTTTGTTTGGGTAAGATGAATCAATATCTTCAGTACAGTGCTGTTTGCTTATCCTGGGCATCTAATCTCTAGCCTAATGTACAAATTTGAATGCCCCTCAAGAAAAACAATTGGAAAAACATTGTTTAGAGTGGAGAAATTGCTTGTACAAACAATTTCTTCATTTTACACAATAATTTCTTACAAGAAATTTGAAAAAATTGAAAAATTCTTAAACTTTGAATTGTCTCCTGCAACTCCTTTTAATTTGGATCAGTTTAAAATTTTGCTGTCTCTGGTAATGGGTTGAACACCTTTCAAACAAAACATCATAGAAATCTTATTTTCAATCCAATTTTCAACACAATGATGTTATTTATTAGAAGAAAGCTGCAAAAAACATTGTTTATAATGAGGAAACAAGTAACAAGCAATTTCTTCATTATCAACAGTGTTTTTGTTAATGAGTTAACTCCTGCTGAATAAAGTGAAAAGCTTGAAGGATAGGCAAATGTCTGATTGTGAGTAGATGCTGATCTCAAACTGATTTTTTTTTTGTTCTGCGATCCATTTTTTTTTTAGAATTTTCACAAAGTAAACATTTTATTTTAAGTATCTTGGTGTAGATGAGTCATTGCCTTCACAAAAGTTGGGGTTGGGCGTTTGACCCATTACCAGATGGCAAAAATTCAGGCTGGTCCAAATTGAGAGAGGTTGCAGACGACAATTTAATGTTTATGAAAATTTTAGATTTTTCCAAGTTTTTGCACAGAAAATATTGTGGAAAATGAAGAAATCACCAGTTATGCAATATTTGGGAATGGGTTAAATTAGAGGCTACAATTCTAAGAAACTGTAAATAAATGCTAAAGGGATGCAAACAAGTCAAACCTGTGCCTCTGACAGACTGGCAAAGCAACTTTAGGTTTGTTTGCAATTTTTTTTTAGACTGGTCCAGTTTGAAAGAGGTTGCAGATTACATTTCACCTTGCACTAGAATTAGAAAATGAATGAAATTAGGGTAGAGAATAGTGTGAGAAAAGGCGAATTGCTTGTTACAAGCACTTTTCCTTTTCCCTCAAAGTTTTCTATGAATGATTGCATTTCTCGAGGGCGTCAGAAAGCGTCAATGTGTGGTTAAAATGGTTAAAACAATGGAACATTCAAACATATTTGGAACTTAAAATTGAAGTCATTTGTCACATTTTAATTAAGATAAACATTAAGTAAAGAACACCTGTCCGTCAGAGTTGTCACAAAGAGATCAAAACATTCAGCCAGTTAAGGGATGAGCCTCAACCTCTCACAAGTACTTAAGGTCTAAGATTAAAGAGCCTTTTTCACCTGATCCCTCATAACTTTATTTGAGTTCAGCCCTGCATCACAATCTATCTGAGGTTTCACCTAAGTGTTAATTTCAACTAATTTTTCTTATTTATTGAAGCCTGGTCAAAAAAATGAAAATGCATTCAAGCCTAGATAGAGTGTATGACCAGCCAATGATGATTAAGAAAAACAATTTTATTGAGGATCAATTTTAAATTTACAACTACATGTATAATGACAAACCAAATTTATCAAATGTCATCCATTTGACATGTAATTTCAAGAACATTCTTTGTATAAAAGTGCCTGCAACTTTTTAGCTCACTTGAGCTTGAAGTGCTCAAGGTCAGCTTTTGCAATCTAGATGTGGTTGTGGTGTCCCTCCTTTGGCGTCTATCATCTGTCAATTTGAGCTCAAATGTCTTGAAACTTATTCAGAATGTTTTTCTTCATTAGAAATCAGACAATATCAATATTGGGTCACATGGGGTCCTGAAGTAGGTCAAAAGGTCAAATCTTAAAAAAATCTTGTGACTTTAGAGGGTTCATTTTTTGCTCACCTGAGCACAAAGTGCTCAAGTGAGCTATTGTGATCACCTTTTGTCTGCCGTTGATCCGTCGTCTTTCAACAATTAAACAGCATCTCCTCCCAAACCACTGGGCCAATTTGAACCAAATTTGGCAGAAATGTTCCTAATGTGGTCCCTTTTAAAATAGTTGAAAGAATTGAAATCTGTTGAAAACTCTTGTTGCCATGGCAACAATAAGTGAAATTTTGAAATAATCCTTAAAAATCTTCTCCTGACCAAGAAGACGTAGAGCCTTTATATTTTGCATGAAGCGCAAGTATATTGATTTCTTACAAAATAGCTAAATTCATGATCCTTTGGTCCCCAGGGGGGTGGGGTTTATATAGAAATAAACTACGATTTTTAAATGACATCTCCTCCCAAACCACTGGGCAAATTTGAACCAAAATTGGTAGAAATGTTCCTTAGGCAGTCCCCTTTAAAAAGAGCTATAAGAATTGAAATCTGTTAAAACTCTGGTTGCCATGGCAACAAAAGTGAAATTTTGAAATAATCCTTAAAAATCTTCTGCTCCTGACCAAGAAGGCATAGAGTCTTTATATTTTGCATGAAGCATCAGTATATTGATTTCTTACAAAATAGCTAAAATCATGATCCACTGGTCTCCAGGGGCTGAGCCAGGGGGATGGGGGTTATAGGCATGAAGCGTCAGTTCACAGACTTCTTTCTTATTTCTGAAATTATAACCCATGGATCCAGAGGGAGGAAAAGGGTTTTCCTTCTTTCAAATTTTCCCTAAAGCCTTGGAATTTGTAATTTAGACTTTTGGATCCCCAGGTACATAGTCTTTATATGTAAGTGTGGCCCACTTGTATCATAATCCTAACCTTAACATGAAATTAGACTGTTTAAAGAAAAAGAGCCTTTATCTCAGATGAGCGCACCAGGGCCAATGGCCTTGATATTTGGTCAGAATGCTTTTCTTCATAATACCTTGATCAAGTTCAAATTAGGGTCATGTAGGGTCAAAGGTTGGTGACAAGGTCAGATATTAGGAAACCTTTGTGCACCCTAGAAGGCACATTTTTGTTTGTCTTTATAATATCTGAGCCAAGCTTGAAATTGGTGGGTCATGTGGGATCACAAGGTCAATGAGAAATTCAAAGTACCCAGTGTTCACTTAAGAGGGCACAATTTGCCTCAAATTTCTTGATGTTTCGTCACAATGTTTCCATAATGTCTTGGTCCAGTTTGATATTGGGTCAATGATGGGGTCAGAAAGTAGGTCACCTAAGATCAGATCTTGGAATACCTTGAGCACTTGGACTCAGGAAGCTTTTTTTGATAAAATGATTGTGTCTTTGATATTAGGACAGGTTCAATTTCGGGTCATTTTACTGTATGTAGGACAACATTTTTGGCTTGAATATATTAAAACTTGGTTTATGTGATATTTGCAAGACAGAATTTTTAAATTGTGGCACATTGGATTAAAAATAGGTTACTTGTACCTTTGGCAATTGCCACTTACTCAGTTGAGTGCTAAAGGGCAAGCTGGTCTCTAGTGTTAATTTAGACAAGCCTTAAATTATTAGCTCCACTGGCTGAAAACCAGAGAGCTATTTTCATGGCGTAGTCTCCATCGTGTGCATGCATGTATCAGTCTGGCCGTCGGTCCTGTTGTCTGTCCGTCTGTAAACTTTTCCTATGAAAATCTTCTCCTCAACTGAACAGATTTCAACCAAATTTCACAGAAATGATCCTTGGGTGACCCTTTATTAGATTCCTTCAAAGAATTTTGATCTGTTGAAAAACATGGCTTTAATGGGCGGGGCTAATTTCCAATTTCCATATATGGTAAAAGCTTTGATTATCTTCTTCTCATATACCAGTTGATGGTTTCAACCAAATTTCGCAGAAATGATCTTTTGGTGAGCCTCTATTAGGTTCCTTCAAAGAATTTTGATCAGTTGAAAAACATGGCTTAAATGGGCGGGGCTAATTTTCATATTTGGTAAAAGCTTTGAAAATTTTTCTCTCAATTACCAGGGCCCTACAGACTCTCAGAATTTAGGGAGAAGTGACTTCTCCCTAGTCTGAGAATTGGGAGAAGTTTTTCATAATAGGGAGAAGTGGTGAGACTTTCAGGAGAAGTGGATCACGTTGAAAAGCAATGTTTTGTCTGTATTCCTTATGTCAATAGGAAAATATAAAAAGCTTTACAAGTAGCTGCATATTTTGTTTTATATTGTATGCAGTTAATACTAAAGTATTTATCATTTTTTCTGTCAGTCCTTATTACAGAGATCTTATTCCTGTGAACAGAATTTT
This sequence comes from Fragum fragum, assembly GCA_946902895.1. NCBI lineage: Eukaryota > Metazoa > Mollusca > Bivalvia > Cardiida > Cardiidae > Fragum > Fragum fragum. Next base: position 25,332,917 of record OX336374.1, on the reverse strand, counting down.
TTGTCTTCTTTCTTCGGTTCAAGAATAGAGGAATCTGATTCTGAAATTATTTTCTTGAATATCTTATATATAGACAGGGCTCTGCAGTGTGGGCGACTCAGGCGAAGAAGTCGCCTGGTTTCATAAAACTTCGCCTGAGTTGCTGATCAAAGCAAAGTCGAAGTCGCCTGGAAAATACGGGAAGTCGCCTCGTTATTAAAGGCGATCATCGCATTTTGCCTAGAGGCTATCAAATCAGGGGACAGTAAATCAATTATGCAACTGCTGATTGGAAGCCCTTTGATCGTAAATCAAGCGTGTGTGACCGAGGGTTCTTTCCCCGATCACACTTTTGATGCATTTGGTTGGGGAATTTGCCCTTTTGTCTAAATGTTTCCTAACTCGCTTAGCGTGAGTATTGGTTTTCAACACATTAAACGATGAAGTCCAAAGTTCATTTCTGTATTTCTTTTATTCAAGTAGACACTTCTATTTTTGCATAAGATATTAACAGTAAGACAAGCACTGATTTCAACTGTCCTATTATGAACCTCGACCAGATTCCTTCAAAGAATTTTGATTGGATTAAAACATGATTTAATGGGCAGGGCTAATTTCCATATATGATGAAAGCTTTGAAAATCTTACTCCCAGAAACCAATGGATTGATTTCAACCAAATATCACAGAAATGATTCTTTGTTGAACATTTATTGAATTGCTTCAAATTATTTTGATTTGATGAAAAATGTGGCTTTAATTGGTGGTGCTAATTTCCACATATAATTCTTCTTCTCAAAAAGCAAAGGATGGATTTCAACCAAATTTGACAAAATGGATCTTTTATTAGATTTTATATAAAATAATTTTGATTGGATGAAAAATATGGCTTTAAAGGTCAGGGCTTATTTCCACATATGGTATATACTTAAAACTTTGTAAATTTCTCAGAAACCTGTTAATAGATTTCAACCAAATTCCAAAGAAATGATTCTCAGATGACTGTCAGATTCCTTCACATAATTCTGATCGGTTGAAAAACATGCCTATTACGGTGGTGCGCTATGTCCATATATGGTATACAGTGAAAATTTTACATAAAGAATTTAACATAACTTGACTTTTGTAAAAAAGAATCAAAAATTTGAAATGGTTCTCCTTGCATCAAGCAATTTCTTCATTTCCCACAATGTTTTCCAAAGCTTTTTTTTCATTGGAGCACCAAAAAAAGTGTCATTGTGTGGGAATGGGTTATGAAGCTCTGACTACATGTATGTGATTTGGCTCATTTATATTAAAACGGTTCTTGTAGTACTGTATTGACTGTTGGAAAGGTTATTGATACTTAAATTCCAGAAGTGAATGTACAAAAGATGAACAACAATTCATTCAAGTTCGGGGAGGAAGGGGAGCTGGGTAATGGTGTTAGTACAACCAATGACCAAGACTTTGATAGGGTAAGACACTATAAATACAGACAATATTCATTTGTTTTGGTAGATGATGATAGGATTGGTCAATAAAGGCTTTCATGAGTGGCCTAGATCTCAAGGCAACAACTTATTTTGTTCCTGCATGATGACAGAAATATAATGATATTATTAGCAAAATTAATGATATTAATAGCCTAATGAAAGGGAGAAAGATAATTTTTGCTCCACTTGTCATGGCATTGTGTTGATTATGTGTCTATCTATCCTCGTCCATACATAAGTGTGTCAACTTTTTCTTAAACATTTGGTGAATAATGGTAAACCTAAGTGTGATAGCAGCTGGAGGCTAGGAAAGGATGTAATGGTGGTACCGAAGCAAGATATACTAGGACACCTCCATTGTTAGGTGCTCCAGCTGCCGTGAAATGACTGAAAAATTGTTACATGCCGTGTTAAACTGATAGAAACAAACAAAAAAACCTTAGATCTATCTAATTTCATAAAATTAATCAGATTTGTCAAAAAACAGCTTTTATTGGTTGGAGATTTTTTCCACATATGGTATAAATATGTCCTTTTATTGTTTTTAATTAATGGTCAAAGGGAGACAACATAAACTATTTTGTTGATTAGTCTAAAATAATGATTACCTTCCTTCTATCTTACATCTTATTAGGAAATAAGACTTGCTAATATTGACTAGCACATTTTTTAGCAACAAAAAAGAAAATAAAGTGGTCTATTGAAATTTTAGACTTGTCCTAATGTAAAAATGTTGTAGGCGAGGATTTTACGTTGATAAATTTTCAAAATCTTGGTAGAAAACACAAAGAGAATGAAGGAAATAAAATCAGGCATGCTTATTTTCCGTATTTGGCAAATACAACATTGTTGATGAATTATGTTTAGTTTGGTCTAAGAGAGATAATTTACTTTTTTGTGAAATAGTCAACCAAATGGATTATGTCTCTTATTCCTTAGAACTAAGTTGGATAAGATGGTTGTATTTTATTTACATATACATGTGGTCAAACACAAAAATGTCATGTCAGAAAAAATGGGGGAGGGCTTATTTAACCCATTAATAGACAAACAAGATTTTGAAATTGAAAGATGTTGCAGATGACAATTTCAAATTTATGAAATAACAAAATCATGAAAAAAATTGTTTGTTATTAGCAAATTTTACTGTTGAAAAGTAAAACAGGTACATTATCTCCCTAAGTTCGGGCTCTGCAATTAAAAGATGGTAGAAGCCCCATAGAAATCCCTCTTTCGATCTCTCTGTCTATCTATCTATCCTGTGCAAGGGATAACATAGCTATTTCTCAACAGATTTTCATCAAATTTTGTGTGTGGATACCGTTCATCATTATCTCAAACAAGTGCCAGTTTGAAAATATTCCAATTACTAATTTCCAGGATGGCTGACAAAAGACTGCAATTTGACAAATCCTTTGACATGCAATAACTTGTTTATCTTTTGACAGATTTTCTTTAAATTTTGCACCCTCCCTAAAATCTGAGAAGATTGTAAAAAAAATCCGATCACTTGTTCCAAGATGGCTGACAAAATAGCTACCATTTAAAGAATTCTTCATTTTTTCCCTACAGAATTTTTTTCATCAAGTTGCTTGATTGATACAGTTTGGCAATATCTCCCATCAAGTTTGAATTTGTAATTCCTTTACAAAAGTTTTGAAGAGTTCAAAAAGCTTTTGGCAGCATAGAGTCAATTCATTGTTAAAAGTTAAACAGGGGATATAAGAATGAGGCAAAGTGCAAAAAGAGCCAGTTCTGATCAGACTACATGACCTATTCTTTGGTTGAAGTTTTATGCAATTGTCATATTTCTGCTCCTACTTATGCTATTGCTCTGAAACTTTGCACTTGGTTTTGACCATTTCATCATCCCTAAGATTCATTTTATAAGATATCCATTCTGTTTGAGTCATGACCCTTTTTGACTTATAAAGAGAATAACCCATTCCCACTCAATTCCTCCTTTTTATGCCTCTCAAGAAAAAAGCTTGGGAAAACATAGTGGAAAATGAAGAAATTGCTTGTATCAAGCTATTTCTTCATTATCCACAATGTTTTCTATCCAAAAAGACGAAAAAAATCCGTAAACTTGAAAATATTGTCTGCAGCTTCTTTCAATTTGGATCAGTCTAAAATTTTGTCAAATGGGAATTGATTGATGGTTCAAATTTTACATGCAAGTCGGTTCAACATGGCATATTACTGTAACAGTCAAAGAGTTTGCTTTGAAACCGTGTGCTTGTGTTTAGGAATAATATTCAAATCACACTTTACAGAGTTAATTATTTTAATTTTGAACAACAAATTGTGTCAATTTGACATGAAAATAATTTTAATTTCACAAGGTATAATGCCTTTATTAACCCTGTCTTGTTTGAATAAATTTTAGACTGGTCTAAATTGAAAGAAGTTGCAGATGCAATGAAAATTGGATGCAGCATGAAATGAAACCATCTAAAAATATTGTGGAAAAAGGCAATAAAGCTTGCTACAAGCGCTTGCTACAAGCAATATCTTATATTATATATTCCACAATGTTTTTTTCAATTATAAAATCACAGCAGCATAAAATCCTAGTTTATACAGGAAAGGGTTAAAGGTTTCTATAATATTATGTTTCCTTACCCTTTGATATTTAAATACGTCTCTCACATAATCCTGTTTTTGTACATCTCTCAAGAAAAAGTCTATGGAAAACATTGTGGAAAATGATGAAATTGCTTGTCACACATTGCTCTCACATAATCCTGTTTTTGTACATCTCTCAAGAAAAAGTCTATGGAAAACATTGTGGAAAATGATGAAATCGCTTGTCATAAGCAGTTTCTTCATTATCAACGATATCTTCTACCCCTAGACACAAGTATTATGGTACTAAGATTTCATCATCTTTAAAGTGTCGTCTGCAACTTCTTTAATTTGGTCCAGTCTAAATTTGTCTTGGAATGGGTTAAATCTAAACAAATTTTTTTGGGTTTTTCAATATTGGCTACATGGAGGCATAGGTAATACTTATAAGGCATTTGGTGACTCCCTACTTTATCAGGGTGAAATACAAAAAAATGACATTCATCTGGGCTGAGATTATAGAACTTTTTTCGTACTCAATTGAAAATTTACTCAAATTTTTTTTTGCAATTAAAGGTGTATATTACCTTGTATCCATGGTTACTGAGTAAAAATGAAACATTGTATCGGGAAATTATGATTCATTGCACAAAATCTACTGTTAATGTAGAAACTTAATATTTATTTAAATTTGATGTTCGAGTAAATTCTCATATGAGTTCTAAAAAAGCTCTATAATCTCGGGCCCTGACATATCTTATTTGGTGCCATAAATTAATTTGAATTTTGATGTAGTTTGGAAATTTTTTGTGGATGCAAAACATGCAATTGATTTTCCAACAGACTGTCATTGACACTCTTGATGATTCAAACAACATGGATAGAATAGTGGTACCAGGGAGCACACTGTCACCGACGGACTCATCATCTGGAGTGAAGAGAAAACCAAGGATTAAAGATGAGAAGATTTGTCGTGTGTGTGGAGATAAAGCTCTTGGATACAATTTTAATGCCATGACATGTGAATCATGTAAAGCATTTTTCAGACGCAATGCCTTAAAAGAGAAGGTAAACTGAATAATCTTCAACACCATGATTGATTTGGTTTTTTTTGTAGATTTTTAGCTCACCTGTGCATGAAGTGTGAGGTAGGCTAAGATGATCAGACATTTTCTGTTGTCTCTCTGTTCTTTCACAATCTTTAACCCATTCCCACACCATAAAATTGTAGAAGAAACCAATTTCTAGGAAGTTGCAGACGAAAATTTTAAGTTGATTAAATCTTTAAAGCCTTTGTCTTTTTGGGTTTAAAATATTGTGTTTAATGAAGAAAAGGCTTGTAACAAGCATTTTCTTGATTTTCCTCAATGTTATCCAAAGCTTTCATACTGAGGGCTTTTAAAAGGGTCATTGTGTAGGAATTGGTTAAAGAACTTTCCTCCAGAGCAAGCAGGCACATCTATCTAAACATTTCAAGTATATTTCCTGGGTAAAACTTTACCAAAACTGAATTAAACTTTGATAAAACCATTGCAGCAGAAATGTCAACAATATTTTAGGAAGAAACAAAATGATAAATCTTTGCAAATCCTCTGATGACAAGAGGACCATGATGGTCTGAAATAGCTGCCTTAAATAACAAATAGAATTATTGACATAGTGAGCCAAATTGAAATAGCAGAGGGGCAACCTAGGAACATACACAAACAATCTTCAAAGAAAGGTGTTGCCTCTAGTATGATATTTTGTTCCACATGGGATATTTTCATTTCAAATTACACCCAATGTTTATTGTTGTCTGTAACCTCTTTCAAATTGAACCAGTCTTGAATGAAAAAAAAAAAACCCAGAACTGGAAAGATTAAATTAAAGAAATCTTCTCCTACTAAACAATAAGGAAAAGAGGTTTGATATTTTGCAAGAGACCTCTGGGTTGTAGTTTTGGCCCTACTGCAGTGCACCCTATTTTACACAGATACATAGAAGGAAATTGTAAAAAAGGAATATCCAAAAAATACATAAAAGGTAGCATCACCTGATGGTCCTCATCTCAAATGTTTATCTCCACTTACATAATGCCTCTCGAATGACATTTTGATGGTTCAGAGCAAAACAGTCTTAACTGCATATAAACATATTGGCTGTTACAACTGTTTTGCATTGAACCATTGAATTTTGTATTCTGTCTGAGCCCATCCTATTTGACATGCTGGTGTAAACAAAGCATGAAATCTTTACAAATCTTCTTCGGATAAGTGTCTGCTGAAAAAGTTTTACAGGGTGTTTTTCAACCTCTTTGTTGGTAAATCTGGGACTCATTCCTTTAGGGGGGATACTGGTATAATTTCATCTGTCTGTCCCTTCCTCCATCTGTGTGAAAAATTCAAGTAACTTTGTTTTGAAAATTCCTTCTACAATCTTGCTTCAAAAGTAATAAAATTTTATACATAGTTATACTGATCTCAGGTTGTAGTTTTGCAATACTCTTTTTCACATCTCAACTTCTCCTGGCAGAAAAATTATTTCCCACTAATTTAAAAAAAAAAAAGCTGTGGTTGGAATATTAACGGATTATAAGACAACAAAACTTTAGACTGGTCCAAATTCAAATATGTAGGGGACATCAAATTTTAGCTCCATTGGCTTGAACTTTCCGTTGTGCATCCGTCTGTGCATTCGTGTGTTTGTAAACTTTACTTTCAAAATCTTCTCCTCAGAGAGTACTGAACAGAATTCAACCAAATTTCACAGAAATGATCCATAGGTGACCCTTTATCGGTTTATCAGATTCCTTCAAAAATATTCTTGATAGGATGAAAAAAGATAGCTTTAATGGGCAGGATTTATTTCTATATATGGTGAAAGCTTTGAAAATCTTCTTGTCAGAAACTAGTGGAAAGATTTTAAATTTATAGGAGTGATCATTAGATGATTCCTTCAAAATATTTTGATCAGATGAAAAACATGGGTTAAATGGGCGGAGCTAATTCGCATAAATGTTGAAACCTTTAAAAATCTTTTTCTCAGAAACCTGTGGGTGGATTTCTACCAAATTTCACTGGAATCATCCATTTCCTGTGATGACTGTTTTCAGATTCCATCAGTCAATTTTGATTGGTTGAAAACATGGCTTTTATGGTTGTGCCCGTAATTATGTCCATATAAGTTAGCAAGTAATTTTTTTTTTAAAAAATGTTGATATCTTTTTCATCTGAATCTGTTAATGAATTGACTTGTAAATTAATAAAATGTTTGAAATATTAAAAGGTTTCATTTACAAGATTTATTTGCCAAACATGGTGAATATGATTCAGTTTATATTAAATTCCTGAAAATATCTTTGGCTTAACCGATTCCCACACATTAAAATTTTTGACCAGTCCGAATTCAAAGAAGTTGCAGACGAAAATTTAAAGTTAATGAAACCCTTAAAACGTTGCCTTTTGGAATAGAAAACATGGTGGATAATGAAGAAATTGCTTGTAACAAGCAATTTCTTCTTTTAAACATGTTTTCCAAAGCTTTCATATTTAGGGGCGTTCAAAAGCATCATTGTCTGGGAATGAGTTAATCAAAACAATTTGGCCTGTAGCGGTACAGGTTCTCCAGCTGCACCTCTATTTAGTAGATGAAATCTTAATATCATTTTACTATGGTGGTGGAAAGCAACAAATATAATGAAGAAATTGCTTGTGACAAGCAATTTCTCAACTGTCCAGAATGTTTTCTTAAGATTTTTTCTTTAAGATTATCAAAAAGTGTTATTGTGTGGGAAAGTGTAAAGTCACCTCCTGTGACAAGTTCTAGTTTTTCTCCAGTTCTCATAGGCTTATGTCAAAAAAACATTTTTTTATAAACCATACACACATATTTCTACAGTTTCTTCAAATAAGAAAAGTTCACTTTTTTTAACCCGTTACTTCTTTGAAATCCGACATTGGTTGCCTTTTTTGTTAAGCATTTTTGTTTGTTTGGCAACTTAAACTTCGTAACTACAACTTATTTAAGCTGTAGTTTGCAGAATAAGCTGTTGTTTCCAAGTTTATATCGCCAAACAGCCATTCTACTTATTTGTAACATGCTACTGGAAAAAAAATTCAAAAATAATGCTGTTAAAGAAAGAAGTGGAACTTTCTGTCAGAGTCAATGAGCAGGGATAAGGGAGTCAGTGGGTGGTCTTAGCAAATAGTGAATATATCAAACAAACAATTATCCTCTGTGTTAGTAATCTTAACATTATGTGATTTATTTACAGAGCCTGAAGTGTTTGTTCAAGGGAGATTGTCAGGTGGATGTACGCACAAGACGGTTTTGTCCAGCATGTCGACTGATCAAATGTCTTGAGGCCGGTATGAAAAAAGAAATGATTCTTGGTAAGCTATTGGACAGTTTTCTCTCCTTCTCTCTGTTGGAGACTTAACCTTGAAACTTGCCATTTTCACAGCTGTATTTACCCAACCCCTTTCCAAACAACAAAATTTTAGACTGGTACAAAATGATAGAAGTTGTAGGTGACAATTTAAAATTGATTTAGTTTTCAAATTTTCTGTCTTTGGGCAGAAAGCATTTTTGTTACAAGCAATGTCTTCATTTTCCACAATTTTTTCCAAAGCCTTTTCTTGTTGGGCTTAATTGGCTCTTTTCAAAATTTGTTTAATTGTTGTTTTTGCTCTTGGTTATTTTTGCTCTAACAGGATGCACCCTGTTTAACAAAGAAATCTTTACAAATCTTCTCCTGGAAAACCCTAAAGCATAGAGCATGTGGTATCCCCTGGTTGTCTTCTACAAAATTTGAAAATATTGACCCTGTAGTGTCATTTGAGCTGTGACTGGATGAACCCTTATTTACATGGAAACAAAGAAGGAAATCTTTACAAATATTCTCCTGGCAAACAGTAAGACTTAGAGGTTTGATATTTTGTATGAGACATCAACTGGTGGTACTCTGCAAAAGTTGATGAAATAATGCCCCTGAGTGGCTTGATTTTATGGGCTATGCCTAGGCCCATCCTATTTACAAAGAAATAAAGAAGGAACTTTTCAAAAGTCCTCTCCTAGTAAACCATAAAGATTAGAGATGAGATATTTTGTATCAAGCATCACCTTATGACCATCTAAATTGCTGTTAAAATGTCCCTTTGGTGTCATTGAGCACTACCTTGGGTATTCTCTTTTATATAGAAACAAAGAGGAAATTTAGAATAACCATCTCCAACAAACTAAAAAGCTGAGGGTTTTGACATTTTGCATGAAGCATCACCTAATGAACCTCTACAACAGTTGTTAAAATAATTCCCTATGGTTGTCATTTGGGCTCCTTGATATTTTGTATGAGACTATGTTGTTTTGTATGCAGCACCTCCTAGAAGCATCTATAAACACTTGTCATGCTGAACTTGGAATTTCCGGTTTGGGCGGGATATAGACAAAGATCAGCCTGCACATAAGTGCAGTCTGAACTTGGTCTACACCTCCTGCTTGTTCTTTTCTGCCAGAGAAGTTATGAAATAGTTTGTAAAAGAAATATTGATTATTGAACAACAAGTACTATCAGTGCTCCCAGCCCTTTGATTTTTCATGCAATTCAGAAAGGGTTTTTACAGCATGACAATATTTGCATCACCTTGTCCTGTATGTCATTAGGGTTTTGTGGATGCTCCCTATTTTCATAGAAACAAATATGGAAATCTTTGAAAGTCTTCTACTGACAAACCTTTAGGAATAGATGTCTGATTTTATGCATGTTGTATCATCTGATAGCCTTTACAAGGTGGTTAGAATAAAGATCTGGGGTCCCAATTAAACTGCAGGTACATTATAAATGTTAAATCACCTAGTTGCTCTAATGAGGTTAATGAATAAATCCCAAGCTGTCCTATTTTGGTTACACTTTGGTCTTATCTTATTTTACATTGAACCAAGAAGAAAATCTTTTCAATTTTCTTCCACTGAAAAACTCTTAAGCTGAAGGCTGCATACATTACTTTCCTTTACAATCCTATGTTTTTATGTCCCCGAATAAAACAGCTTTGTAAAAGATTATGGGAAAGAAGAGATTGCTTGATACAAGCAGTTTCTTCATCAACCAAAATGTTTTCTACCCTAATAGATGAAGATTTTAAGGTTTAATAAAGATTCACATTTTAGCTCAACTGATCATCACAAAGTGATAAAGGTGAGCTATTGTAATTGGAAAAATGTCAGATGTCCAGTTGTTATAGGTTCTGGATTAAATGTAGATATAAAGAAGGAAATCTTTGAGTTACATTTACTTTCCAAACTCTAAGGTCATACGATCTCATTACTTTGTATACTTTATGAACTCTACCTAAATTACAGTAGTTCAAATCATTGCTTTTGGATCTACAGAATCCCCAACATGTTGTGCCTTAGGTCTACTCATACATAGAGATAAAAAAAGAAATGTTAAAAAATCAACTTATTCAAAACTACAGGACTCAGAGCTTTCAAGTTTTGCAATGCCTGATTGCCCTTTGATATTCTCAACAACCCATTCCCACACAATCCCTCCCTTTTCTGCTTAAAGAAAAAAAGCTTTGGAAAATAATGTGGAAAATGAAAAAAATGGTTCTATCGAAGACAGAATTTTTTTAAAATTCCATCAACTTGAAATTGAGTTCCAATTTTAACCAGTCTATAAATTTGTTGTGTGGGAATGTGTTGAATGCTTCAAATTAATACTCTTGGATCAATTGAAGCCCTTTATGTGGTTTCAAGGTGAAATTCTCTCCCCTAAAAACAGAAGGATAGTGGATATCAAATTCAACATGCATTAGTACACTATGATGCTCAAATTTTTTTTTATATTATTGCCCTAGGATCAACATAACCTCTATGTTGTGGATTCTTAGATTTTATATGGAGATAAATGGCCCTTTATTATGGAAAAGTATGTCTTGAACTGAACTAAGGTGAGTACTTTAGGACCCCCTTGTTAGCTCACCTGAGCACAAATATAGAAATAAAGAAAGATTTTTTAACGACATCTCCTCCTAAACCACTTGGCCAATTTGAACCAAATCTGGCAGAAATGTTCCTTAGGTGGTCCCCTTTGAGAATGGCTAAAAGAATTGAAATCTGTTAGAAACTCTGGTTGCCATGGCAACACAATTTGAATATTAAAATAATCTTTAAAAGTCTTCTCCTCATGACCCAGAAGGCGTAGAGCCTTAATATTTTGCATGAAGCATCAGTATAATGACCTCTTTCAAAATAGTTAAATCATGATCCTCTGGTCCCTAGAAGCAGAGTCCCAAGGGGGTGAGGTTTATATAGAAATAAAGAACAATTTTGAAATGACATCTCCTCCCAAACCACTCAGCCAATTTGAACCAAATTTGGCAGAAATGTTCCTTAGGTGGTTCCCTTTAAAAATAGCCAAAAGAATTGAAATCAATTTAAAACTCGGGTTGCCATAGCAACAAAAGTGAGATTTTAAAATAATCTTTAAAAAGTCTTCTCCTCCTGATCCAGAAGGCCTAGAGGCTTGATATTTTGCATGAAGCATCAGTATATTGACCTCTTACAAAATAGCTAAATCATGATTCTCGGTCCCCAGGGCCTTATCCCCGCGAGGGGTGTGTGTGTGTTATAGCCACGAAGCGTCAGTTCGTAGACTTTTTCTTATTTCTGAAATTATAACAAATGGATCCAGAGGGAGAAAAATTCCTTATTGCTTTGGAATTTGTAATTAAGACTATTGGATTCCCAGGTACATAGTCTTTAATGTATGTATGGCCCTCTTGTATCATAATCCTAACCTTAACATGAAATTAGATTGTTGAAAGAAAAAGTCTTTATCTCAGGTGAGCACCTCAGGGCCAACAGCCTTTTTGTTTTTCAAGTTCACATGCATATTAAATTTATGTCTGAATCTTTTTTGCATTTAAACCAGCGTACAATTTCATCCTCTGCTAAAGGATTAACTCATTACCACATAACTCTGTGTTTTGACAAGCAGAAGGAATAAGGTTGTAATTTCTCCTGTACTCACAATGTTTTTAGCTCACCTGGAGGAATTTTGATTGTCCAGCTTCTGGTGTGTGTCAACAATTTCAAAATGACATCTTCTCCCAAATCACTGGGCCAAAGTCAACCAAATTCAGCAGAAATGTTCCTTGGGTGGTGCCCTTTAAAAATTGCTAAAAGAATTGAAATTTGCAGAAAACTGTGGTTACTATGGCAATAAAACTGAAATTTTAACAAAATCTTTAAAAATTATCTTCACCTGATCCAAAAGGCATGTAGCCTTGATATTTAGCATGAAGCAATAGAGCATTGACCTATTTCAGAATTGCTTAAATCATCACTCTCAGGTCCCAGGGGGGGGGGCTTATAAAGAATTAAAGAAGGAATTTTAAATGGACATCTCCTCCCAAACCACAGGGCCAATTTCAACCAAATTTGGCAGAAATGTTCCTTGGGTGGTGCCCTTAAAAAATTGCTAAAAGAATTGAAATCTGTTGAAAACTCTGGATACCATGGTAACAAAAGTGAAATTTTAATGAAATCTTCGAAAATTATTTCCTCCTGACAGACAAGGCATAGAGCCTTGATATTTTGCATGAAGTATCAGTACAAAATTGCTAAAATAATCACCCTGGGTCCTCAGGGCTGGGCCCTGGGGGATGGGGCTTATATTGATAGATATAAAGAAGGATTTTTAAAATGGCATCTCCTCCCAAACCACTGAGCTGTTTTCAAATAAATTTGGCAGAAATGTTTCTTTAATTTAAATCAGATGATTTAGATCAGATCTGGTTGCTATGACATAAAGAGTAAAAATTAAAGAAAAATGAAAATGAAAATTCATCTTCTCCTGACCCAGAAGTTAAAGATTCTTGAATTTTGCATGAAGCACCAGTACATTGACCTCTTTCAAAATTGCTAAAATTTCAGAGCCACAGATTGATTGGGCTTAAATCGAAATAAAGAAGGCAACTCTTTCAAAACTTTTTGGCCAGTTTTAACCAAATTTGGCAGGAGTTTTCCTTAGATTACCCCCTTTTAATAACAACTATTAGATTTGAAATCTGTTGAAAGCATTGGTTGGCATGGCAACATAAGTTAATTTTAGTTATATTTTGAAGGAGGTCTTCTCCTGACCCAGTTATTATTGGCCTTGAAGAAAAAGAGTGTTATCTCAGGTGAGGGCCTGTTGTTTTACTATTCATTTTTTTATCCAAAACAATCAAAATGTTGTCTGGAACTTCTCTCAATTGGACAAGTCTTATATTTTGTCAACTAGTAATGGTATAATACAGTAATTAAACCATTTTTAGATGACACAGAAAAGAAGGCCCGGATGCAGAAAGTGGTAGAAAATCGCAAGAGAAGATCTTTTACTGATGGCAATGTATTAGATACCAGCAATGTTAAAGAAGAACCTGTATCTGATTCTGACATGTTGCCTGATCAGTCATGTCAGACCGGTACACCTCAACCAACCCCATCACAACTTTCAATTCTGTCGGAGGGGCTCAAGATGGAATTACCATATAGATACAACGCACTGAAAGCCCCAGAGGTGGTTGATCCTGGTGACAACCCTAAAGATCCATTAAAGTATCGAATTCTTGCTCCAGAGGAAAAGGCTTTATTCAAGGAACTTGGAGATGTGTATAAAAATACGCTTGGTGAGTTGTTAAGTGACAGAAATAGTGATGACTTAAATAACTGCACAGATCTCATTAATCAATCTGAGGTCGCAGTGCGGCGCTTGATTTCATTTTTCAAGCATCTTGAAGACTTTCAGAGGATTAGTCATGACAACCAGATCGCAGCATTAAAGGCTTGTGTTCTTTGTTCCATTTTGTTAAGATCAGCATACTTCTTTGACCCAAATAAAAGCACATGGACCACAAAGAATGGGGAAGTGTCATCCTCAGTTTTAAAAACCTCCACAGGTTACGGCGAGATTCACGACATTCACACTGATTTCTGTCGAAAGATAAAACAGCTAATTGGATCAGATGTTGTTGCGTTTGCTCTACTTCAATTGATTTGCTCATTCAATCCTGATGGAAAAGATATAAAATGTCCCAGTCAGGTGTCCAATCTGCAGGACAAGTACTTGGTCTTACTCAAGCATTATTTGGAGGCAGAGTATACATACTCTGTCGGTCAATCGCTGTTTGTTAAACTTATGATGATGTTGTTGGACATGCGAAGAGTTGCGGACTTTCATAACGAAATATTGCTGAAAGCTAACCCTCGTGACATTGCTCCATTGATGCTTGAAGTTTTGGATTTAAAATGTTGAACCTTGATAATGGCCTCCAAGCAGATTGAATAGTTATAAAACTCACCTGGAGTGTATGAAAGAGATACAACTACATCTTAACCCATCACTAGATGACAAAATTTCTGACTTGTCTAAATTCAAAGACGTTCCAGATAACAATTTTCAGTTGAAAAATTTAAAACTTCTTGCCTTTTGGGGTTAAAAACATTATGGATAATGAAGAAATTGCTTGAAACAAGCAATTTCTTCATTTTCCACAATATCTTCTAATTTTTTTTCTTTGGGGCATCTAAAAGTGTCATTGACTGGGAATGGGTTAAGAATTTGTCATAATAAGCTTTACAAATTGTCCAGATATTAGACATAGCAGAATTATTTTTTCCTGTTATAGTAATGCTATGATGGTACACACCTATTTCTTGATAACATTTCAGTAACTGAAAAATATTTCCCTTGATGTTTTGGATGATTCTGAATCTAGCAAAAGTCCTTACACAACAGTTTAGAATATCATCCTTGACACCAAGTGCAACTAACATTAAAAATGCAGGCAACAATTTCAAGTTAATGAAATTTTAATTCTTTTTGTCTTTTTGGATGGAAAACATCTTGGATAAAGAAGAAATTGCTAGAAACAAGGAATATTTTCAATTTCCACAATGCTTTCCAAATCCTTTTTCTCAAAGGGCGCAGAAGGAGGGATTGTATAGGAATGAGTAAACAATTTGATTGCCATATATAATTTTAGAATACATAGATAATGGAAAAATAATGTTTACAAACACAAAAGTATTTTAGGAATATGAATATATAAAACTTGGAGAACTCATGAACTAATTTTTAAGAAATTTTATCCACCTTAAGCATTGGAAAAATTTGGACCACACCTGGCAGAAATGTATCTTAGTTGACCCTTTTCAAAACTTGTTCGTGAATTTTTGATTTCCTCCGAAATGGGGCGTAATAGGCAGACTTAGGCTTATCAGACTTGGAGAAATCAGGTGAGTAATTTGGGCCATTTTGGCCCTCTTGTAATTTCTTATTTTAATTGAAATGAGGCCTTTTTCATTAATTAGTTTAAAAGTACTAGTACTGACAAATTTATTTTATTTCTATCTGAAATATGAAAAATAGTAGAGTTTTTTGGGGTTTTTTTGCGTAACTGGGAACACATATCTTGGCAAATATTTGCAGGGTAGAATGAAAGTTCCAGTATACTGTATTCTGCACCAACAAAGACACCTGCAAAGTTTCTTTTAAAAAAATTGACATGATTAGAGTTTGAGAGAGGTGATGGAAATCAGGCTCACAAAATTTACACTGGTCTGAGATAAACAGTTGCAATTGTTCAGTAAGGGGGCGTTTGTATTTACAGGTTGTCAAATTTGTTGGTGTTATACTATAGGATAGGCAAACAAGTTCCATAACATTCTGTAAAAATATCTATCTAAGAAAAAAACCTAAGCTGCCTCGCCCCTGCATATTTGGTTTTCTGAAGAAGAAAAAGAAATCCATTAGAAGACATTGTGAGAAATCAAGAAATTGCTTTTAACTTGCGACCAAGCATAACCTCGTTTATGACACTCTACTTGCTGGCCTTAACCTCTTTTTTTGGCAATAGTGGAGAGATGATGGTTTTCTTTGCATATAGAGAGCCAAAAAAGATTTTTCTTTGAAATTAATGTAATGTAAAAACAACAGAGCCTAGAGTTTGTGCCTGTTAAGTTAGATTAGCAAAGCAATGTGATATGTATTTAGAGTAGACAAATAGGCAAACAATATGGTTGAATTAAAGAAAACCAACAGAACGTAATTAGTGAATCTACAAAATGACAATCAGAAGCCAGAGTGTTCTAGTTTAGAGTACTTGGTAGGAAGATACAGTTGACAGATCCTTGCCCTCGCTCACAGACCTCCCACACGGAAGTTCTTCTGTGATATCAAGTGACATTAGTTCACTAAATCTCTGTT
Source organism: Fragum fragum (assembly GCA_946902895.1). Lineage (NCBI taxonomy): Eukaryota > Metazoa > Mollusca > Bivalvia > Cardiida > Cardiidae > Fragum > Fragum fragum. Next base: position 25,316,661 of record OX336374.1, on the reverse strand, counting down.
CGGTAACAAAAATAGAATGCAAAAGATGGCAGGTTACCTAAACATCACCAAATTAAAAAAAGGAAATACATGTACTTGATAAAGATGTCGGAGTTAAAAGTTCACTTCTGGTCTAAATGAATGATTTGATTGGTCAATTGATTTTTTGATTGACAGTGGCCATCTGTCAATTGAACTCAAAATCTCCTGATTTGTCTGTCATAATGATTATCATCCTGTAAAGGAATTTCTCCATTTTACCCATTCCCACACAAGCCCTCCTTTTTACACCCCTCAAGAAAAACAATTGGAAAAATATTGTGGATACTGTAAATCGGGTAATTCTCGTGTCGTCTTATTTTCGCGTCAGAAGGACCTGAAGACTTATTAGCAAGTTCATGAATTCTCGAGCAGCTGTATGGTACTTCAGTAATTTCCATAAGTATCCCTGAAAATACACTGGCGAAGAAAAAAAATCATGTACAATTACAGCCTGAATCGACACCGAACTTTGAATAGAATGATTACCTATTCTCTATTCTCATAGTATGACAATTTCTCTCCTGAAATCGCCGTTTGATCGCAAAGTATGCGTTTAAGTTTAAGAAAAAATATTTATGAAAAGAGCTAAAAATCCGTTATCAGGTCGTAAGCACTAACCCATCAAATAGGCAATACGATACTATGTTTACCAAACTGTCATAAGATGAAATATTTATATCCCATAACAAAACAGGTACAATTATTTGATTTTAATCGATTTATTTCGCATCATCTGCTTTCAATTACTTAAAAGGTTCTAAGAGTCTATGCAATAAAGTGTCAGTTACAACTTTTTAGTTCTGTCTGTCTAATTAGTGTCTCCTAGATATTTATTACCTCGTCTGCTTTCCAATGTTATGTTTGTAAAAATTGTTAATAGACTAAGTGGACTAATTTGGCGGGTTATAAAATTTTGCCACCTGATAAAGATTCATCCTCTTCTCCCAACTGATTTATTCCATTTTTATGCCGAGAAGGTGATAATCCCTGTATGAATGAATAATAAAGTTGGAGGACGCTGAAATATGTGAATTATTTTATCTTCGTCGGTCAGCAGTTTACTTTGGACATCTCCGTTTTTTTCTTTACAAAATAATCCAATGAAGTGAGACTCGCGATTATTAGAAAAAATAAAAACCCTCGCTAATAAAACCCAATTTACAGTAATGAAGAAATTGCTTGTATTAAGCAATTTCTTCATTATCCACAATGTTTTCTATCCAATCAGACAAAAAATTAAAATTACATATACTTGAAATTGTTGTTAGCAGCTTCCTTCAATTTGGACGAGTCTAAAACATTTTTTGCATTGGAATGGGTTAATTTGTAAATAGATTATAAAATTATAGATGTTAATGCTCACTGTTTTGTTTATGTTGTTAGTGAGAATTGTGCCTTGATATGACAAAAAACAGATCAGCATTATGAGAGTAAATCATGAACATTTTAACAATTTTGTGGGTGTACCCAGCAATCTGTTAATTACAGAACAAGTGTTGGAGATCTATACTTAGAAAAAGTAAACTACTACATTTGAAAATAACATCAGTGGGAAAATTTTTATTGTGGACACACTGAAAGAAATCATCAGTTGCATGAGCATCTGAACTGAGTACTTTGACATTGAAATCAAATACTTGTGTAAATTGATTGACATGCTCTTAAAGAGAAAGAGACGATTATGAAAACTAGATGCCATTTGAAATAAAACCATCCTATGTGGTAGAAAATATTTTGGAAAAAGGAGAAATTGCTTCTTACAAGCAATTTCTTCTTTTTCTACAATGTTTTCTCAATTGTAAAATCACAGGAACGTAAAATCCAGTGTTTGAACAGGAAAGAACTAAAACAGCTTTGTTAAAATCTCTGTTTTTGTTGAGCTTGTGATAATATATATACATATTTTATAGACAATCAGCTTTATCTGTGAAACAATGAACATGTTTGCCTTGCTCTAACTCAGGCAAATTGCTATGTTTAAGTGTCTGGATTTCGATTCAATGATTTTGGATTGCTTTTGACAGTTACTCAGTCATATTTCTAAAAACAATGGATTCATGTTGTTTGTCTCCCCCTACCTTTAAAATCACAACTTCAAACCAAACCACCAGCTTGCATATACACAATAGCTGCACTTTCAATAAAAGTTTGGCTCAATCCAATACCTATGTTAGACTGGTCCAATTAAAAGTTTTGTTTGAATCATGTCTTACATTGTTTTGAGTAATCTTTCAGTTACATGTGTATCCCAGCAACCAAAATGGAAGGAATTGTTGATGACCATTCAAATACTTTTGAACGGAGAAAACAAGTCTAAAATAGGATTTATGACATCATCACTAAAGGAGGAATTGATTGATACAACAATCTTTCTAATATTTTGTATTTCATTTTCTTTACTGGGTCAAAATAGGGGATTTTGTATTTTAACCTTTCTTGATATGAATTGAATTGTCAACAAGGTTTAATTCCTGTAGATGTTAAGTTTGAAGTGTTACCCGGTGCCTATTCTGAAAGTTGTTGATTTTACACAAAATAAGTTTATTTACTATTATACATGTAATTGATGGTGTTTTTGTTAATGAACTGCTCAAAGTTTTTCATTACACTTAGTTAAATTGGGTGAATAACTATTTTACCTCATTTCCACGACCATATTTTGATGTGATGAATTAGCAATTCATCCTTTACTCACAATGCTTTCCTCATTAAATTACCCTTTATCTTATCTGAAAGCATAGCAACCAGACTGAGCTATCATGATCAATCAATATCTGTTGCCTGTACAGCTATCTGTCTGATATTATTAAAATAATTTTCTTTGCCATTTCCACACAATTACACTTTTTGACGACCCTCAAGAAAAACAATTGGAAAAATATTGTGTAAAATGAAGAAATTGTTTGTTACAAGCAATTACTTCATTTTTCACGATGTTTTCTATCCAGAAAAATGAAAAAAATCTCAAATTAAACCCTAAATTGTCATTTGCAACTCCTTTCAATTTTGACTAGTCTAAAATTTTGCTGTTTGGAAATGGATTAATGGTAACAATCCAACAAACTTCTAAGAGAACTCCATAGGTTAGGTTTATCAGAGGACATAACAAACTCTTGTAGCCATAGCAAGTGATTATAAAGGTTAAAATTCATCACTTTCCAAACTTCTAGGTCTAGCTGTAGTATTGCTTAAAGGCTCTCAGCCAAATATTTGAATACTTCCTAATCTTTAAGAATAAGAGCTTTGAAATTTAATTAAGTTCAATCGCTTATTTATGGTTCTCTTTTAAAACATAACAAGCCCTATTCTATGGAATCCTGGATTTTACAAAGAAATAACGAAGTAAATTTTAAATCTTTTCCCAAACTGTAAGGCATAATAAATTTCAATTTTGCACGATGGATTGCTTTATGAATTTCTCCTCTCTAACAATTAAGCCTATAGCTATCAAACTCAGGTGTGCAAGATAAGGTCATCCTGCTCTTCTTTTTATTTCTGAATTTGTGTGATATACAACATCTTTTGGGCTGAAATTTATGTGTCTGTTAACCATTTTTCTACACAATGATGTTTTCTGATGCCCTGAAGAAATACAATCATGGAAAAATTTGGGGAAAAATATGGTATTTTAGACAGTGTGCACAAGTTCTAAGAATTCTGTGAAGATTTGGTAAAGATTTGCATTACTATCCTGTAATGATTGGAATGTCATATATAACAGAGAACCCCTGTTAGACTATAGTATAAGGAGATAGTGTACAGTAATATGTCATTTTTCTTGTGAATATCTGAATATAGTATATACAATACTGTTTTGATAGAGTATGTGCTGTTGTTGTAAGTGTGTGGAGCAATGTGACTTGTTGAGCAAAAATTTACAAAATATGAAATACTGTATGTATATTTTTGCATTCACCTTTGCATTCCTATAAAAGATACACTCCTCATTTTCAACCCTACTTTTCAAGGAAGAACCCCCCTGCTATTACCATATATATCATCTCATATATTTTTGTGTTGCAGGCTTATTGACCTGTGTATTTTAACATAGCAGCTGTGTTGTGCTGTGTATTTTAACATAGCAGCCGTGTTGAGCTGTGTATTTAACATAGCAGCTGTGTTGTGCTGTGTATGTTAACATAGCAGCAGTGTTGAGCTGTGTATTTAACATAGCAGCTGTGTTGTGCTGTGTATGTTAACATAGCAGCAGTGTTGAGCTGTGTATTTTAACGTAGCAGTTTAGTTGAGATGTGTATTTTAACACAGCAGGTATGTTGAGCTGTGTATTTCAGTCACATTTTGTAATGAATTTATCAAAACAAATAAAAAGGCTGATACAGTTTTCTTAAAGGCCAGACATGTTGATTACCCATTTAACTCAATCCTATTTACTAATGCTTTTTGACGCCCTTACAAGAAAAGGCATTGAAAAAAATTGTGTACAATAAAGAAATTGCTTGTTACAAGTTATTTCTTCATTATAAACCTCAAAAAACAAAAAAAATATTAAGAGATCATCAAATAAAATTGTTGTCTACAGCTTCTTTGAATTAGAACAAATCTAAAATGTCAGATAGTGGAGGTGTTGTGATGACATCATGAAAGTTGACCAAGTCTATATGACCAGCTAACAGTGATCAACTCTGTATTAACCCATTACTGGACGACAAAATTACAGACTGGTTCAAAATGAAAGAAGTTGCAGACAACAAGTTTGTTTTGATCAAGCTTCAAAAATATTTGTCTTTTGGAGTTTATTCGTTTTCCACAATGTTTTCCAAAGTTTTTATTCTTGTGGGCTTCATAAGTTTCATAGTGTGGGAATGTGTTCAGAGAAGAAAATATTGCTTCTAATTGTATTTATGGATTGATAACATAGAAATGCATTTTACAATCAGTACTTTCATGAAGAAAAGCATGTGACAATCATTATCACAAAATTATGACTAAACACCCTAAAGAGATAAGAAAAACATTGTTGGTTTTAACAAGCAATTTGCCCCTTTTGTCACAATGTTTATAACCTTTTGTGACACTTATTTTTCAGTTAAAACACTTTGAAATACCATTTGTAGCTCCTTCACTTTGGACAAACCAAACATTTTATCATCTGGTAGTTGGTTGGGAAAAAAAATCTCATATAAAATTTATGAAATAATTATTTAAAAAAGAGATCAAATCCAGCACAGACCAGTCATGGTTAGTGTTCCCAAAATTAAAACATGTTGTTGGGTTGTTACACCTGTCAAAAGTATATGGACAATTCAGATTATTTATTCAGACCCAAAATGTTGACCTCTTACATTTTCATCAGTGGTTGACCTCTGCTTTGGAACCACAGCGTAATTAAATAGTAGCTACACTGTTTAGGTTTTTCTCTAACTGTTCAGCCTTTTGGATTATTTTGCAAACTAATGTCCTTTGATAGGACAAACTACCTGGTCGGGTGTAGAAGGCCTAATCTGTCAATCATACTAGTAATCTGTCAATCATATTTATTTTACATTCTTTAGAGATCAAATCTCTATTTAGTTAATTGATAAAATTATAATGGATGTATATATTGATGTAATCAGGTAAATGAAATGAAGTTGCTCAATTTAAAGCCTCACTGTTTTCACAGAAAACCTTGGGAATTGTTATATCTAGAATATTGTTGTGAGCTGTTATAAGATCTATGACTTGTTTTCATAAACATTGAACCATTAATTCTGATGGCATCAACCCATTTCTACACAATCCCACTTCTTAACTCCCCCTTAAGAAAAAAGTTTTGGAAAACATTTTTGAAAATGAAGCAACTGCTTGTAACAAACACTTCCTTCATTTCTGAAAATGTTTTCTACATAGAAATTTCTTCATTTCCAATAATCTTTTCTATTTGGAAACACCAGTCTAAAATATTGTTTGGTAGTTGGTCAAAAATTGTTGTAAGTGCCTTTATCTATTTGCGCCCTTACAATATTTTTGCTCTTAACTCCCTTAATTTGCAGAAAAATAAATACTGTTTTCTTTTCATGGATAGTTTATAGTTTAAAGCAGGTGATTCTCCATGTCTTATTCACCATTAATCCATTTCCACACAGAAAAAAGTTAGATTAGTCCAAATTTATTGAAGTTGCAGTTCAGACAGCAATTCCAAATTTAGAGAATTTTTAATATCTCTGTCTTTGTGGGTAGAAAACAAAGTTTTGAATTATCAAATTGCCTGAAATAAGCAATTTCTTCATTTTCAGCCTTGTTTTTAGTTCACCTGACCACATAGTGGTCATGGTGAGCTATTGTGATGGGGCTGTGTCCGCCATCCCTCGTCTGTTGTTCCTCGTCAACTTTTACCTTGTGTACACTCTAGAGGTCACATTTTTGGCTCAAATGTCTTGAAACTTGGTCAGAATCTTTGTCCACATAATAGCTCAAAGGAGTTCAAAAATCAGGCATGTTGAGTCAAAAACTAGGTCACCAGGACAAAACTTAGAAAACCTTGTGTGCACTTTAGAGGTCACATTTTTGGCTCAAATGTCTTGAATTTGGGTCAGAATATTTGTCTAATGATATCATGGTTTAGTTTGAAAATTGGTTATTTGGGGTCAAAAACTAGGACATCAGGTCAAACCTTATAAAAACCTTGTGTGCACTCTAGAGTTCACATTTTGGCTCAAATGTCTTGAAATTTGGTCAGAATATTTGTCAATATGATATCATGGTTGAGTTTGAATATTGGTCTTGTTGGGTCAAAAACTAGGAAATTAGGTCAAATCTTATAATGACCATGTGTTCACTCTAGAGGTCATATTTTTGGCTCAAATATCTTGAATTTTGGTCAGAATGTTTGTCTACATGATATCATGGACAAGTTTGAAAATTGGTCATTTGGGGTCAAAACTTGGACACCAGGTCAAATACATTTTGTAATTTAAAAACCTTGTAAAAAATTTTAGAGGTCTCATTTTTGGCTCAAATGTCTTGAATTTTGGTCAGAATGTTTGTCTAGCTTATATCACAGATGGGTTCCAAATTTGAGTCATGGGGGTCAAAAACAAGGCCACCAGGTCAAACTGATAAAAACCTTATGTGCACTCTAGAAGTCACATTTTTGGCTCAAATATCTTAAATTCATGTCAGAATGTTTGTCTACATAATATCTTGAAGGAGTTCAAAAAGGGTTCATGTGGGGTTAAAAACTAGCTAGGCCACCATGACAAATCTTAGAAAAACCTTGTGTGCATTCTAGATGTCACATTTTTGGTTCTAATGTCTTGAAACACGGTCGGAATCTTTATCTACATGATATCATGGTTGGGTTTTAAAATGAGTCATGCAGGGTCTAAAACTAGGTCACCAGATCAAATCTAAGAAAACATTGTGTGCATTCTAAAGGTCTCATTTTTGGCTCAAATTCCTTGAATTTTGGTCAGAATATTTGTCTACATGATATCACGAAGGAGTTTGAAATTATGTCTTGTGGGGTCAAAAACTAGGTCATCAGGTTAAATCTTAGAAAAACCTTGTTTTCACTGTAGAGGCCCTTATGTTTTTGTCAAAGGTCTTTATATTTGTTTGCATGATCTCTTTCATATTTGATATTGGGTTACATGGCTAACCCTTTCCTGTTTAATCCCTGGTTTTCGTTCCTGTGCTTTTATGATTGAGAAACCATTGTAGAAAAAGAAGAAATGTAACTAGCAACTTCCTTTTTTTCCCAACAATATCTTATACCCTACTGAATGGTTATTTGCAAGATTAATCCAATTTGAAAATTTCATCTGCAAAACCTTTGAATTCGGACAGGTCTGAGAATTTTGCAAAACAGGAAAGGGTTAATAAAGTAGGTCACTAGGTCAGATCTTATGATAACCATCTATTTTATGAAGTCACTATACTACTGGCGTAGATGTATAGATCTATAGCCATTGACTCAGTTGAGCGGTTTAGGACCAATGGCCCTCTTATTTAAAATTCTTTTCTTTAGGGTGTCAAAATTGTTTTGGATTTAGGTTAAGATAACTTCATGTTTAAATTTAAAATTTTGTCCCATTTCAAAGGCAAACTGGGCCAAACTTAACCAAATTTAAAAGGAATGTTTCTATAGTACCCCCTTTCAAATTGCTAAAAGGACAGAAATCTGTTTGAAATCTGATTGCTGTGCCAACATGAGTGAAAATTGAAAAAAAAAAGCAAAATCTTCCCCTTAAGCGTAGAGCCATATATATGGCATGAATCATTTTTCCATGGACCTCAATCTAAACTAACAAAAATCATGATGACCTAGGGATCACCAGGGACAGATCCCTAGTGGGGGTGAGGAGCTACATGAAAATATAGATAGGTTTCCTTAACTCAATCCAACACAATCCTGCTTTTTATGCTCTTTAACAAAAGACTTAAGGAAAAGAAAGTTGAAATTTCTTCATTTTCAACCCTGTTTTTTGCCCATAAAGACAAAGACTCTCAAAATACTTGAAATTGTCATCTGCAACTTTTTTGAAATTCAACAAGTCTTACATTTTATGGAGTGGTAGGGGGTTAAACAACATCCTGCCTCAAACCCCTTAGCAAATGATGGTTTTTATGTGATCTCCTTTAGATCGATTGCTAAAAGAATTGGTTGCCAAGGCAACAAAATTTTAGATTATAAAGCTCTTTAAAAACTATCTTGCCTAGAATCTTGACATTTAGCGTGGAGGATCGGTTGGGAATCTATATGATACAGCATTAGGTTTACACAAATGATACAGGGTTTGCACAAATAATTCTACCTCCCTTTAAAAGAATAATTAGATAAAACTTGTAGTTAATAAGTTGCATTACTGACTCATATCTTTCTGTTCAACCTGAGATACTAATTGTTCCATGTCTGCTGTGAGCTTGTATGTCTATCCTACATTTCAAAAATCCTTTCCTAAACAAAGAAACAAATAAGTATGAATAGTTTCATGAAACTGAGCCAGATATTGTAAACGAAGAAATTGTCATTATGACCACTTTTCCTGTGTTTTCCTGTAGATTGTTTGTTTGTATTTCCGCTTATTTATCGTCGCTACCGTAGCACATGCCCATATGAGCGACGCCCCCAGAAGACGGTTAGTTGTTACGGGGGATAGTGCAAGGATACAGGACGAAACTACTGAGAGCCCCGCCTGGTTCTTTAACGTGCTCGATGGATAGCATCGTCACACGGGGCCTCGGTTTAACGTCTCATCCAAAAGACAATTATTTAGTTAGTTGATATGATCAGCCCAGGGCTCGAACCCGTGATCTTGAGGTTTGAAGTCAAGTGCTCTACCAATTGAGCTAATCGGGCTGACTGTAGAACCTTCCCATAATTTATAAGGTTCATCTTTATGACCTAACAATTATCGTGACAAAGTTTCATGATGATTAAGCCAAAATTATGGCTTCTAGAGTGTTAACAAAGAAATTGCCATTAAGGCCCCTTTTCCTGTGTTTTACAATAGAATCCTCCAATAATCAATAGGGTTCATCCTCATGACCAAACAACTATTCTGACCAAGTTTAATGAGGAATAAGCCAAAATTGTGGCCTCTAGAGTGTACGGATGAGACCTGTCAAAAACTAGAATGTTCTGCTTGCAAAACACAGGAAATGGCGCCTTTAACCCTTTTCTGTTCAATCCTTGCTTTTAACATCCCTGTGAATTTATATTTGAGGAAAAATTGTAGAAAAAGAAGAAATTTCTCCCCTACTGAATGGTTATTTTTCAAATCTAAATAAAATTAAATTTTCATCTGCAAAACCTTTGAATTTGGACTGGCCTAAAATTTTGCAGACAGGAAAGGGTCAAGGACAATGTACCTGTTTCCACTATCGCCACCAATTTGGTTCAGTCTCAATGAATCATGGTCAGAATGTCTTTTATGGCATAGGATTATCCCTATGGAAATTTGGATGGTTTGGTTTGAAAAGATTAGAAAAAGGGTTTTATTTGTTTCAATGTTTAAAAACTAGGGGCCACAATTTTGTCTCAATTTTGGTGAAACTTGGGGAGAATACTTGTCCGGTCATAAGGTTGAAACTTATGTACTCTGGTAAATTTCTTTTGGAAAATAAGGGTAAAGGCTCAATTATGGCAATTTCTTTGTTTACAATCTTGAGCACATGAATTTAGATATTTCATAATGAAACTTTATCAGGTTTTTGTGAGATCATAAGGATGAAATCTCCAGAAGATTTGACCAGAAAGCTCAATTTACTGCAAACACTGTTAAAGCTACAGTTTTTGTCCCAGTCTTATTGTAAGGAAATTAGTTCCAACTTGTTGGAAGGAAATCTATTGAAAATATAATCATTCTATTGAAAATTGAAAAAAGCAGGTCACTAGGACAAATCCCTGATCGAATTTAGTGTTATAAGTATTATGCAATGATTGGTTCAATTTTTAAGTTTTACTGTGATATTTTTTTGTTCTGAGAGAGCTCAGGTGAGCAATCTAGGGCTATCTTGGCCCTCTTATTCATCACAGAATGATACAATATTTTCCTATTTATTTCCTGCGAGTATTTCTGAATATGCTTTATGTTGCATTGGAAGTGGTATCAAGGGAAACAAGTTATATTAAGCTTTTTCTGCAATTTATTGTTTGAGTAAAAATACATGTAATGTTATGATGATATAACACATGTTCAAGATATGTTGGTGATTTAAATGTTTATTATTGTAACTTACTCAAATGTTAATGATATTAAAATGTGGTCTTAAAAATAGAAAAAAATGTTCTTGTTTTCAACTCCATTGGACAGATTACAGCGGTCTTACGTCATGGCCTGTATGGGTCTTTCCGTTAACTTTTATCATGTTGTAGTCGGGCTGGCTAGCTTCTGTGAAACTTGAATGATCGTCATGCGTCATGAATTGTCTGTTGTCTACAAATCTATCTTTCTCAAACTTACTGAAAATCGTTGTATAGTTATGAGGAAGACCGTTATTGAATATTGTGACATTATGACCAATATCAAGGGGAAAGGGGCCTAATTGACAATGTCCTTATTACCGCTCTGGAAGTCACAATTTTTGGCCAAATTTGATGAAAATGTTTGTATGGTAAACAGTAGATGCTTGTTGAATATGGTGACATTCTGACCAATATCAACGAGAAAAGGAGTCTTATAGATACTTTCCTCGTTACTGTGCTACATGTCACAAATTTGGCCCAATCTTTCTCAAACTTGCCGAAAATACTTGTACGATCATGAGGAAGATCCTTTTTGAATTAAGTAATATTATGACCAATATCATTGGAAAAGGAGACTTACTGACAATCACCTTGTTACCACTCTAGAAGTCAAAATATTGGCTCAATCTTTCTCAAAATTACTCTGAATGCTTGTAATGTGATGAACCCAAATGAATATGTTGATATTCCTTGTCAGAAATTTAATCCCTGGGGTCAAAGTTGAGGTACGCGGGTTGGAAAATGCTTAATTAGAGAAAGTTCAAAAGACTTCCCCTCGTGCTTTATAAGGCCCCAGACATTCTTATTTGGTATGTAGCATTACCAGATGGTTTTTGTATTATTTCAGTTAAAATTGTGTTCTTAGGGTAAAAAACAGCCCTGCAATTAAATTATGCCTGTATGGTAAAAAAAAACGCCCCTGAAATAGGTGACAAAAATAGGAAAAACCGCAACATTTGAGTAATTTAAAAAAATCTCCCCTTTAGATGGCATTCATATTTGGAATGTAGCATAGCCTGGCTGTTATCTATCAATTTTAATTAAATTATGCCTGTATGGTAAAACACGCCCCTTCCATGGGTGTCCAAAGTTCGTAAAAATGATCAACTATGAGATGTTCAACAATCTTCTCCCAATCTACAAAGTCTAAGGCATTTATGTTTGGTATATAGCATATCCAGATGGTCTTCTGCCATGTTTGCTAAAATCATAGCGCTGGGATAAAACATGGCCATTCCCAAGAGATCAACAATTTAGGCAATTGCCCAATAAGAGCAATTTAAAAAATCTTCTCCTTCTGAAATATAAATAGGTGAAGGACATTCATATTTGGTACGTAGCATTACTAAATATTTTTTTCTATATTATAGGAAAATATGCCTTTAGGATCAAAAACGTCTCTGCTCCTGGGATCGGAAATTTGCGTAAATCGCTCAATATGAAAAAAAATCGTCTAAGATATAGGGTCTTGAGCGTTTATATTCAAACATAGCATAGCATTATTGTTATCTACCATGTTTATTGAAGTTATACCCCTTTGGACGAAAACGGTCGTTCCAAAGGCATATAAAGTTATGAAAAACGTTCAATAAGAGCATGTTCAAATATCTTTCTCTCCAATGTATGAGTTATAATGCATTCATATTTGGTTTATAATCCATCCAGATTGTTCTCTACCAAGGTTGCTAGAATAATACCCATTGGGTCAAAATGGTCCCCAGAGGCCCCAAGTTTGGTACAGTGCTCAATTAGAACAATATCTCTAATTACTGTCCTTATTAAAAGAAGTTGCAGACGGTATTATAAATTGATAGAAATTTAAATACAAGGAGTTTTTAGGATAGAAAACAGCGAGAACTTGTAATTACTAATTTCTCCCTTTCTCGCAATGTTTTTTTTAACCTATTTCATATTCTTTGTATATCATTACTGGGTAGTTTTGTACTATACCCCAAATCATGTTTTATTTATTTGGCTAAGCCGTGGCTTTTTTTATACAAAAAAGTACTTTAGTTTGCAGATGCCCCAGATAAGCGATTTTGGGACCATCATGGTCCTCTTGTTCATCTGGTATTCTGTTCGGCCCTGTGACCTTTGACCTACTTTCTGAAATTTTAATTATTAAGAGTAAAATTGTATAATGACGTAATTGATTGCTTTGAAAGGAAACCGCCTTTCACCTTGAGTCAAATAGTCAAAATTGATAGATTTATCAGAAGTACAAGTTTACATAATGTTTATAACGTACTATTTTCTTTGCATACACGCATAATAAATAATTTTCAAAGATTTCTTGTTTCATTTTTAGATCGCAATTCTTTTAACCCAGAAAGTTGAAAGATTAAATTTTAAATTGTCATCTGTAACTCCTTTCAATTTGGACCATTGTAAAATTTGGCCATCTGGTAATAGGTTAGAAATGAAAGTATAAACTCTGCAATCAAGGAGGTAACTTTAAATTCATTTTCATTGGAATTTTGTAACTTACTCATCTGAGAATAATTACTAACCTTTACCCTTTAGAAAGTTACAGCCGAGGTTCAGGCATCTACATTATTATGTAACATACAAAAATCATTCATCAAAATAAGTTTTTCAAACACCAAAAGAGAGTCATCAAACAACTGAAGTGACTCAAAACTTATCATATTCCCACAAAATAACGCCTTTTTAACGCATTGAAGAAAAATACTTTAAGGAATACATTGTGAGAAAATGAGAAATTACTTGTTATAAGTGATTAATTCTTTTCTCGCGCTGTTTTTTACCCTGTTTGACTCGTTTTCCCATTAAAAAATGTCTTGACCACCTTCAAATTGGACCATGGCAGTCTTTCGATTTTCTGTCTGTTAACGGGTTTTTAAGAAAGATGTACTGGGGTCGGGATTTGTATTTCATAAACAAAACAGTACAATACTTTTTATTGCATAAATTATCTTTATACGTTTAGAGCAAACAAACAAACAAACTAATTGCTGAAAGTAGAGAAACACAGTTGTAGTTTATGAATAAACATTACACAAAATAAAGAGTCATCATGGATTTACAGAAGAACAGAACAGATGTACTATTTTTTGTTTAAAAGCGCGTAATATATGAGTTTTGACAAATGTCTTGTAATAGGTTTTGATCTTTTGCCTAAAAGGTTTACAAACCTTTGAATAGTCGGCCATACGTAATAGTAACGTTAAATCCTTAAATCTGAAAATTTTGGGCGAATAGGAAAAAAGTGATATTAGTTTTCTACCAAGTTGTAGCTACAAAATGCTCAATGCTATCAGTCACCGTCCGTGTCCTTCCCTCCGCACTCTTTCATTTCTTACTATATTTAAAATGATTTTCTTGTTCAATTTCTGAAACACCTTCTGTGTGGTCTAAACGTCCGATTTTCAAGACCTTCAATATTTTGATTTGACCTAGTTGACAATATGTTTTCTATTTTTTTATCGACAGCCAAGTAAGATGATATTGTTTGATGTATTTTGGGCATAAATTTAAATGTTTTGAGCAAATTAGTAGAAAATGGAATTCGTTCTCGATCATCTTCGAAATATAAAATTTACAAATGCGTTTTTCTCTGACAACATTCAGATGTCTTCCCCGCTCAATTTCCAAGTCGTGGGAAGACTATCTCAGCTTTGTCAGCGCCGATCGAAATCTCATATCATTAATATCGTCAAGATCATTTTCAAACTAGAAAGCGGGTACATTTCCAGTCCGCTTGAATTTTTAATACACGAGTACCAGTTTTGTTGAAAATATCAATTAGGCGTTGCTTGATTAGTTCATAATTATTTTGTAAGTTAAATTGCTTTTGCCATATATAGTGAAGACCACATTCGTTTAGTGTACAATTGATGTGGTAAGCCGAGTTTGCATTGTTGTGTGTATTTCCAGTTTCGAATATTTTAGCATGATAGGCTTTCGATTCTATTTAGTGGAATTTTCCTTATTCCCCGTACAGCGTATCTAAGCTAGTGGATCTTTTGACAAGTAATATTATTCTGCAAAATTCTAAAAGAACTGATTCGACGTCCGGAGCTGAATGACTTCCCCAAGTCGCTCCATAAATGAGGACAGGTAAGACAATGTTGTCGAACAAATTTGGTGTAGAGGAAACAGGTAAATCTACTTGATTTAAGATGGTGAATAATCTATGTAGAGAGGACGATGCACGTTGGGCAATGTCGGATTGGGTTCGATTACAATTTTCTGTTTTTGAAGAAATAAACTCCCAAGTACTTAAACGAGTTTAAAAACTTCTATGCGTGTGTTATATAAGAAAATCCTAACTTGAATGTCGACCCTTCTCAAATATCATAATCTTTGTTTTGTTCACATTTGATTGAAGATTCCGTGTATTGTAATACTGTGAACTACTCTGAAATTTACGGTCTTGGACATGAAAACAACAACAACAACAACAATTCAATGACTTTAACGTCGTGGTTAAATTCACTTTGCCATATCGCTGCAGTCAATAAACACACACACAGACACCCCCCCCCTAAAAATACACAAATTAACCCTAGTATATTGACAATTTTAGATAAGAATTGAACTTTGAAGGCCAAAATTTAAGCAGGTTTCGCGACTTAAACATTATTCAACCTTTAGTTACGATGTTTAGTCCAACCGAAGAATTGTTTTTAGCGTATATCCACGACCACGTATTTAACAAAATACTGTTTTTTTAACCACAGTCTTACTTGCATGTTAAGCCATTTCGCGTGGTAGTCAGTCCTTGTGTCAGTATCGACAGAGTACAGTGAATGACTGAAATTCAAATTTCCATTGAACTATCTGGTTATACTGGAGATCTTTCATGGAACAAACACATTGACAATATAACATCAAATGCTAATAAAACTTTAGGTTTTCTCTGCAGAAACATCCAGACCAAAAATAGGAAGATCAGGGAAATAGCGTATAAAACTTTAGTGAGACCCCAGGTAGAATACGCATCAACAGTTTGGAGCCCCTACACAAAAACCTATATCAACAAAGTGGAAAAAGTACAACGTAGAGCGGCAAGATGGGTTCAAAATAATTTCTCTTATTATGACAGTGTTACCTGCATGCAGAAGGTGCTTGGTTAGGAAACTCTCCAATACAGACGAGACATCTCCAGAGTCACCATGTTTTATAAAATCGTTAACAATTTTGTTGCAGTGCCAGTACCAGCTTATCTTGAAAGACCAGTGAGGACCAACCGACATATGCACACAACATCTTTCAGACAGATCCACATAAATGCAGCCTACTTTAAATATTCTTTTTCCCTACACAGGGATACTATGGAACAGCCTTCCAGAAACAATCGTACAGCAACCTGATATTGCAGCGTTCAAAAAGAGTCTTGATTCTTTTCAGATAGTTAGCCGTCTCTGAATGACCAAAATATGTTTTATCAGCTCTTTTAATCAAACACTCACAATACTTTTTAAATTTTGCACCCTAACAAATGTCTAACAGTTTTTATTCCAGCACAGACGCGCACCTGCCAGTAATACCCGAAAGGGGAGTTGGGCAGTATATATAGATAGATAGAACTGCAATATCATCAGTATTCGAGGAATAATTTTGTACGTTACGGAAAATTATGCAATTGTTTGAGTCATCTGTGATGACACAAACATCAAGGTTCGTAATTGTTTTAAATCAGTTGATAACAAAACGGTTATTTTGATGTTGTAGTTATGTTCGTTATTCTTTTCTTATTTTACTGTTTTTTAATAGATTTTTAGCCTAAGAAATTGATGTAAGGTCTCAGAGCGAGCTGGCCCTTTGAAAATAAAAGTAGTTCCAAATTTTAGGAGTGAAAGTTGATGTCATCACTAGTGATGATATCAAAATTTAATACACTGGGAAATCCCACACCTAGGAATATAATAAAAATCCACAAAGCTAATTACACATTGTATTTATCTGCTTCGCGTCCAAAAACGGCTATCTTTGTTTAATGTGACAAGAGAAGTGAATTTTCACACGCGTTTTTCTGTCGGATTTATGTGTTGTTTTCCTTTTTACGTCCATTTCATAGTAGCATAGCATACGATTTTCTTTCTCTTTTTGGCTCCGAAATCCAGAAGACTATTATTATGGCGTGTCCGTCGTGCGCTCATTAGGCTTTTACTCTTAAATATTATCCTCAGATACTACTACCCGAATTCCAACGAAGTAGACCCTTTATCAAGTTCCAATAAAACATGATCAGGTGAGAAAAATAGCATTTAACGACAGGACTAATTTCGATATATTGCTGATAGTGAAACTTTTAAAGTCTCAGAAATCAGTGGATGAATTTAAACCACAGTAATGGTCTTTTGATAAAAACACGAATTCCATGGGCGGGGCTAATTTTATATGGTATAAAGAGAAACGTTTAAACTTATTGACTGGCAATTCAGTTAGCGATTTTCAGTAGAAATTTATCTATCACATTTTTTCAAAGAATTTCGATTGAATTAAAAACAACCAAACAGACGTTGTCTTTAAAGACGGTGCTTATTTCCATATAATAGTATTTATTGAAAACCTCATAAATAAGTCGATGTATTTAAACCAAATTTCACTGCAATGATCTTTTGGGGACCCTTTATCAGATTCCTCCAACGATTTTTAATCAGATTAAAACCATGGCTTTCATGGATGGGGCTAGCTTCTATGATATGATACAGATATTTTGCGGATCTTTTTTAAAAATTCTTTTCATCCGAAACTATTTGCTTGGGTTTCAACCAAAGTTAACAGGAACTATCTTTCGGTGACACTTTACCGAGATCGCATAGGGGTGCAAGGGAATTAATTTATGTTGATTGGCTGAATATATTTGTTTGATAACAAATCTGTCTCTTTGAAGTGGATTGCAAAAGAAGTAATTATTCTAAAATGGGTTGCTTGCAGTATTAAAGACAATTATTTACCTATTTGATTAGTATTTCAAGTGCCCAATAGCCTCTAGTCCATTTGAATAACACTCGTTTCTAGGACTGCAAACTTTATTTTGGCTGAATTTCTGTTTGAAAAGATTACTAGAATGTGATTGTCACGTGACCTGTTCATACGAAGACACGTGTACGTAGGAACCTTTGAATTAAAACGTCGTTCGGCAACCAAAACATCTAAACTACAGTTTATTCAAGCTGTAGTTATGAGGTTTTGATCGCTCACCGACAATTTTACTCCCTTACAAACCGCTTCCTCGATCTCTGACTTAAACTCATGGTCATTGAAAAAGTAACGAAGCGATACAAATACAGCTGCGAACTATTGGTCAATACTGTTTGAAGTTTTAATTACAATCAACCAGCAGAATGATACAATATCATATCTGGATAGATTATACTGAGTTTAGTTTAAACCAATTGAAGTACAAACGGGATAGTGTGACCATTGTTTGCCAGTCATTTGAGTGTGGCGTTCAACCTAGTCGGGATGTCTATATCTCCGGGGGTAAGTTTTTTATTAGTATTAAAATCTACTATGGCTAGTGCTTACCCAAATGAACCGGAGGTGCATTCAGCGGGGGAGGGGGGGGGGGGCTGGGACAATACATCTACGCAGTTTTCCTGTATGCCGCATTCAAAGATCATCCCAGAGAAAATTTTGATTTGACAAAATAAAAGTGCATTCCCTAGTTCAAAGAAATATAGCCATTGGCTAATTTCGATCAGCTAGAAATACCGAAGACTTCCTGATGAAACTGGGTAGACAGTGTGCGCTAACTTTAGCTACCGACTGGAAAGTTTTCGGAGTAGAAGGAGGATATATAAGATGTCAATAAGAAGTCAGATGACCAACAAAAACTTTCATTAAGATCAGATAGGAATGGTGAAATCCGATTTTTACGTCTAGCATATGTTTTGGTTTCATGACCAAAAATGCCCTAACTACGCCTTATTAAAGCAGTATTTACGACGTTTATGACGCTTATCATTCATTTGCTTCGTGTTTTAAGGACCTGACTATATCTTACAAACTAATATTGTTTGATTGATCAGAGGATCTATTTTGTCGGGGGTCAGTAGGCGTTAATAGAGGTCCTTCAATCTCTCGGGAGCTGAAATCTACATATTGAAATGTACTATATACGCCGTATATGTAACATAAACACTCCCATTGCGCGAAACCTTCTATAGATAATCGCTTATTATATCCGAAAGCAGTTTAAAGTTACTTGAGTAAATTGGTGAAAGTATTACGAAAACAAATAATGCCCCATCCTATCTTGTAAGACATAAATATACAAAGTTTTGATTTAATAGACTTTTTTTTCGTTTCAATACGCGATTTGATCATGTCCTAAAGTATCACATAAAGTCTTTTTTCTTTTCCCTTTATGCTGTCCTGAATACAATAGGCCGCAGAATCAGAATTCTAAAGTAATAGAGCATATTGTTAGTAGGATTGAATTACAGTACCTACAAATTGATTCAAGCTGTAGGTATCAGCAACATGATTGAAGCTGTAGATATGACATTATTTTCGCCCACGACAGTCATCGTAGGTCAAGGGTCATAAACATTTTGTTTGTAAAACAATAATTGATAACCATCTGAGTGAAACAAAATCTACGATTTTTCGAACAAAAGAGATTATTGATTTCAAGTTTAGAATTTCTGACCTAGTAATTCACATCTTTTCATAACTTAACAACAAAAATACATAATTCATTCGTGTAAAAGATCTATTTCAAAAATACAATCCAAAAAGTTGAGCTCGGTGAAAAATGAAAACTTCACTTATAACCAAGAACATGTACATGTAAAATTAAACTCGCTTTAGCTATAAATCCAACAATTACGTACTGAAGAGAAATCTCCGAGTAAAACATTGCAGAAAATGAAGAAGTTGTTTATTCATTATCTACATTTTTCCTAACGTTACAATAAAAGACAGAGATTTTTTAAATGTCAGTGTAAAATTAACCCATTCTCAATTGACAAAATTTAGATTGGCCCTAATTCAGAGAAGTTGCAGCTGACAATTCTTTGTTAGTGAAATGTGAAAATTCGTTTGTCTTCTGAGGTAGAAAACATTGTGGAGAATAAAGAAATTGCTTGTTCCAATTTATTCATTATCTATAATGTATTCTTAACCTCAATTCTTGAAGGCTTGTAAACATGCGGGATTGTGTGGGAATGGGTTAAGACAAATCTTTTGGTAGTTACTCAACAACATAGCTTTCCGTAGTAAAGGTTAGCAACACTATTTATCCTTCGTTTATCGACAAGAAAAGGAGCATGCATGTCGCAATGACGTTTCTTTAATGTCGAAAAGAATTTCTGCCGAGACAGGGATCGAACTTGATTTAGCTATTGTATCGATACTTTAGTAGCCCACCCAAACACAGGCGGCGTTTGAAATGATTGGTACTACTGTTAACCAATAATTTAAAGCGTTTTCTATGTTATCCTGAAAGGTTGAGCAATACAGGCTGGACTCTGAAAAACGCATCTCGTGAATATGGACAAATTATCGTAGCTACAGCCTAAATAAAACCAACCACCTGACCTTCTGATTCTTTGAGTATCGTTTTACTTTTATATTCAAGCAAACTTCTCAAAATATTACAATTAATACTTCAAATGTTAAACAGCTGAAACAACTGCCTCGTCTTATGGGAGAGGACTAATTGTAATTTCGGAAAAAAAGTGATTTATAACCGTCAGGCGAAAAGGGACCTTAGGGGAGGGCGAAAAGTATCGGACCTGGTCAGATTTAGCGGACAGCGTGGGCTTACCAGGGTCAATATATTTGTCTCTATGCAGATTTTCTGAATATGATATGACTTTTTTGCAAAATACACGTTTTAATCCATTTTGTTTTCAATATCGTCCAAAGATGACCCCTGCTGTTTCGATCCCCTTTATACATACTTTTATGGACCCCTTTGGTCCATTTTCGTCGGACAGGTCTCAATTAAAAAAAAACAACAAAAAGACATCCGATCGAATGCTCGAGGTTGTTGGTTTTTTGTGTGTGTTTTTTATGTTTGTTTGTTTGTTTTGTGTGTGTGTGTTTTTTTTTTTTTTTTTTTTTTTTTTGTGTGTGTATGTGTTTTCAAGACTCGCACCATGACTTTGGACGGGAAATAATAAAGCGTGATTATCCTACGACCTTTGGTAATAGCTATTACGGCCATTCAGGGTCAGATGGGTTGGCATTTCGGAAATTATTGCTTATATATCTTTAAGAAGATGTGGGAAAATTGGAAACAACTTTCGCGTAGTCTGATCTGTTTTCGTTTTCTCCAGAAAGTTTTATTAATTTTGACGAGACAAACTCAACGACGTTTGACATGAAATAGCTGTAGTAAGGTGTCACCATAAACTCTGATCTTGCATATTTCACTTCCACCAAGCTTTTCTGAATACTCATGCAATGCGCTCTCTTAACAAAGATTTTCTCAACCGAAATTTCATAAATGTGGGTCAGTTTAAAAAGAATTCCTTTCATATAAGTCATAGACAATGGAAAGGCGTTTCAAACAGATCAAATATCAAACGGTCTTATCCCTTACCTGGTTTGCAAAATTTTAGGCATGTCCGAATTCAATAGGTTTGCAGACGAAAATTTGCTTTGGATTTAATTGGAAGAATAACTGTTCACTAGGGTAGAAAATGTTGTGGAAGCAATTTCTTATTTTTCTTCAATATTTTCTTAATTATAAATTCACAGGGACTTAAAAACATGGTTGAACACGAAAGAATTAAAATGCTCTGTTTTTCTTTTTCTTAACCAGACGATATTTCTTCTATTCCTTACTTTTTTCAATGTCCAAAATGTTTTTGGTTGTTGTTTTTTTCATTTAGCAACCATGAGTCTTTTCCTCGATACTTAAAATTATGGGACTGTGTTGTAATGGATTCAGTCAGGTAATACAATACGACCGTTATAATTGTCAATATTCAATATGCAATATTCTGTATGCAAGACAGATTGAAGACAAAACCCAGACATATTCCATTATTCTCTTTGATACAATAGAACGGGATCTTTTGTGATTTTAACAGGCTTTTTTGGATTAATCGAGACAAAATGCAGCTTACCCCATTGTATACGTCCATACACGTAAGTGTTTCATTTTATGCCCTTTCATCTCGTATGGATAGTTTAGTTACGACTATGATTTGAGAACGAGAGCGAGCGTGAGTGCGATAGAGAGAGAGAGAGAGAGAGAGAAAGAAAGAAAAAGTGAGAGAAAGTGAGAGAGAGAGAAAGGGTGAGAGCACAAGCGCGAGAGGGAAGAGCGAGAGGGAAGAGTGAGAACCCCGGAGATAGTAAAGAGCTAGGAATAGAGAGGAAGCGAGAGAGAGATAGTCGTTTTCATGCGTTTTAAGTGTACTTATAGAAATCCTTTCTTCCTTCGAATGGTAAGTTCGTTAATTTTCTTGTATTCTGTGTTGTAATTATCCTCTTTCTATCACAAAAGTAAATATAATAAGTATTTTAATTATAATTCTTTATCTAAAACAACACATTGATTTCGCCTTAGCACCCCTGTCAAGGGCGATTACTAAATATCGCGTCTGAATCGGAGGAGCAATTGGTGAGTTTCATTGGACCGTGAGAACACAGGATGTAATAGTTTGATGATCGTCCATAGGCAACCTCAACATTGTTCGAAACGGCGTCAATCCTTATGAGGCGGTTAAAAAGTACCTGATGTAATAACTTCAGTCATTACCGATCGTCATATTCTAGAAATATAACTGAAAGCGACACTGAATCCCTTCACATTATAATACCATTGGTCACAAGGTCTTATCAATAAAGGGTGTGGTGTTAAGCCATCCATTGAACCGGGTTGTTTTGTCCGAAGTTCTTATCAAGATTTTAAAGTATTACGAACAAAAGAAGTAACTAAGTATCAGTTATGTGAACAAATACTTTTACAATAAACATCAACTTGTTAGGACACTTACCTACAAGATCAAAGATTGGTCCCTTTGTGGATGCATTTATTGATAAAGGGTTTAGAACCGCTTTGAACAATCGTTCAGTACTATCAAGGCGAAGTTCACCTGAGAACTCGCCCCGGGGTTATAAAAAGGACGTACCTATACAATTGTTGGTGTTGTCAGCCCGATTAGCTCAGTTGATAGAGTACTTGACTTCAAACCTCAAGATCACGGATTCGAGCCCTGGGCTGACCATATCAACTAACAAACTTATTGTCTTTCGGATGAGACGTTAAACAGAGGCTCCATGTGATGGTGCTATCCATCTAGCACATTAAAGAACCAGGCGGAGACAGTTTCGCCCTGTGTCCTGTAACTTGCACTATCCCCCGTAACAACTAACCGTCTTCTGGGGGCGTCGCTCATATGGACATGTGCTACGGTAGCGACAAAAATAAACGGAAATACATACAACTATTGGTGCAATCGGAATTCAGTAAACGGCCATACGAATTGGCCAGTCGCTTGTCCCGCTTACTTACTCTCTAGGCCCCGCCCATTGACTCCGACAGGAAGTTCCGATTCGATTTTTAACAACCAGTAACATTTAACAAAGAAGTAAAATGTTTTGTTTGCGAAATAGGCCTATGTCGAAGTTCAAAGCTAAATATCGGGATGAATAGATTATTTGATTGGTCAATTGATTCTTGTCTTTTAGCCGCGATTGGTCAAATCTCCGCTGTCAATTCAAAAATCGATAGACCAAACAAAACATTTATTTTGACCGGAACTGAACTTTGAACTCTGACAATCAATGTCGTTTATAACCCCATTCAAACTACCATATCGGAGGTCAGTAGGCTTGTAACAAGACTGCCGGCCTATATCACTGCGTCCATGTTGTTCATAGTCATTTGTTTTGTTGGATTGCGAAGATCCACTTTTCCTATTTAACACTAATATAAGGGACAATCGTGTTACAGATTCTTACCTTTGCTACTCGATTTTTTAAAAGTTAGATGGACTTTGACTGTTACTACAAATGTCTTACAAAGAGAATACAACAATCGAAATGACAATCTTCGAACTACGCACATTAGTTTAGTTTATTATATTTTTAGTCGATTGTAACGAAAGCTTTAAGAATATAGAGTCGCTCTCGAACACTCACAACCCAAAAGTGTCTACGACCCTGTAAGAGAGACGGTATCTATGACCCACTGCTTACCTGTTTTACATATGAATAGACGGACGCATACTATTAAGCGTCTTGACAATTAACACGCCCTGGTGACGATGGGGCTCGATTCCGAGACCTTCGGGTCAAGAGTCAAACATTTATACAACTCGGCCATTGAAGCTTTCATACACACGTAAGGGGATTCGAATTATCCATATATATTATGTATCCACTTTATCTAAATCTGTCTTAAGAACTTTAGTGCAAAGATTACATTCAGATTTTTCGGTTGGTCAAAATGCAGTGGAAGTGTATGTAGGTTTACACGGAATACGAATTCAGTTCAAACGAGGTAATTCTTCGTGTTTTTAATTAAAGTTATTTTATTCGAACATTTTTAATCAAATGTGTCTTGAATGCCAAATTAGGTCTTTTTAATGAACTCACTAACTGGTGCTATATAAAAGTTCTTAAAAGGTATTAAAACATGCGCATTTTAAGTACTTCTTCATTGAATGGGGTTTAACACCACTTTTAACAGTATTTCGGTCATATCTCGGAGGCTGGAGCACCTAACAATGGATTCTTGGTATTTCTTACACCAGTACCAGTACCAGTACCTCCAGCTGGCCCCGTCAACTGAGCTCCTATAGGGTGTTCTACTTATATATTAAACGGCGTTATTTTGCAAAATGTATTGCTTTACAAAATTTATGACAAGGAACTTGTAACAGAAAAGTTAAATGGTTGGCTGGCGACCAAACATCGTAACTACAACTTGAATGAGCTGTAGTTACGAATTTTAAGTCGCCAAAATAACAAAGATGCTTCACATGAATATCAAAAGTTTAAAGTTCACTTCCGACCTAGATGAATGATTTGGTTGGTGGAATTCTACTTTAATTGATAGTCGCGACCCGTCAGTTGTGTACTGAGAGCGGTGTTAATCTGATGTAAACAAGTGAAATATATATCACGTTTGATGAGAACTGACATATAAATACTGATACATACAAAACCTCGGACAGAACCTGATGATAATTTGACCTAAAAGATTAACCAAGGCTTTTAAAATCCAAAGTTGATATCAATCTAAGAGTCCTGTTGATTTTGTGGTCAAATAACCAATGGTCAAGGTCACAGTGACCCTTACTAGAAACAATATGAATGAGTTTAAAGACCAGTGGGCAAATTTGTCTTACTTGTGTAAATTATAGAGAGATGACCTTCTGATTACCACTTTTCTTATTTTTCTATTTATCGGTCAATTACTTGAGGTAAATTGTCACCCACCTGCCAAGTTGAAGTGGGTAGCTGCAGATAACTCCGGCATTTTACTTATTCGTATGAAACTTAATTCAAATAAATGTTACCCAAGGAAAAGAAAAGAAAGGGCTGTGGCGATACACATATTTGTAAAGGGACCAGACCTAGAACAGGCCAATCAGAAATGATATTTTAAAAGTAAATGTACAGTGAGATAGTATCACCATTATAAAAGGCACTCAGTACACCTAAAATCTCGAACAGTTAAGACTCTGTCAGTCTGCAAGGTTGGTGGAACTGACTATCCCGTTTACTCGCTGAAGTTCGCGTTTGAGTCTGCACGGGATCGATACTTTTCCAGATGGCGCCTTTTGAAGTGTTTAGACTCTTGAAACTCTATATATATAGAGATATATACACTGTGTAGTGTTTTTAAAGTCAACGACAATATTTCTTTCACTTGGCTTATATGTGTTTTATTGGTTTCACCTCAAATAAGCTGCGATTTGGATCAAATTGGAATTGTCCAAAGTTGTAGACTCCCGGGAACGTTTCCACGTGACCAATAGCTTGATCATTGAAAATGTTAATGTTTTTCTATTATAAACCGTTGTAAACATTTCAGAAAGCAGCTACTTAGATATTTTCTAACCAAGTGACGAGAAATATTTTTCTATTTTTGTGTTCGCCGTTGACCGATGTACACGTCGAAATTAAAGTTTTTGTGAGCTATAGTTACAAGGTCTTGTTTGTCAATTGAGGAAATTGTGTCTATTAGCAAGAGCCTCTAATTTTCGTTGGTAAATGTCACAATTTATGCGACAACCTAATTAAGGTATATATAGGATTAAGTTTTGGACTTTATGAAAATATTATTATTGACTATCATATATAAACTGCGTAAGAAATAGCCATTACATTTGTGAATTCTGTTTGAACTGTCATTGGCCATGTTAAACTGTGAAATTTTGCTGTTTTGACTCGGAAGATTCGCCATGGATAGGATGCGATTTAATTTTGAGTTGGTAGGTGATTTTTTTTACACAATTTCGTTTCACTGATAATGTATCAGTTTTCATGTTTCTGAAAATAAAGAAATGACAAGTATAAATTTTGGTCTATTTTTTCTTCAACCAGTTACCACAAAATCCTGCTTTTTGCACCCTGAATTAATATAGATCAGAAAAGATTATGGGAAAAGGAGAAATTGCTTGTGATAAGCAATTTTTTTTTCTTAAAATGTTTGAAATATTATTTTGTACTTCTTTTGGAAATTTATTCCATTTTTGGATTGTCTTCTTCCACTCCTTCAATTTGAACCAGTTTAAAATTTTCTTGTCTAATAATGGGTTAAGTCGAATAAAGGAGTTGTTAATGAAGGGTTAAGTCGAATAAAGGAGTTGTTAATGATTTGTTTGTTTGTTTGAATGGGGTTTTACGCCGCTTTCAACAATCTTTCAGTTATATCGCGGCGGCTGGAGCACCTAACAATGGAATCCTGGTATTTCTCACACCAGTACTACCATTACATCCTTTCCTCTAGATTGACAGTCCGACGCGCTACCAACTGCGCTATGACGGCGGCTCGAGTTGTTAAAGAAGGGTTAAGTCGATTAAAGGAGTTGTTAATGAATATTTACCAGGTAAGCACTGTTTTGTATACCATGTATGGGCGTATCACAAAATGGAACGATCTCCTTTTAAATAACAACATTTACAGGAAAAAAAAAGAACTCGATTTTGTCAAATTGTACATGTCATAAGAAAACAATTACAACAAAACATTAAATACAATAATCGAATTCCTTACTGAGAACTAAAGGAAACAAGGGAATTTGTCTAGTAGGGCCGAACGTCATAGTACACTCGGCAGCGCATCGAACTCCAAATCTTCAATCAATGGATGTCATGGGTTCGATCCCCTCGCGGCATTCCTTTCCGATATTTGACTCTCACCGGATAATCGTACACCTAAGTGGGATAGCAGCTGGAGGCTAGGAACGGTTGTAGTGGTAGTACTGATTTGAGAAATACAAGGAATCCATTGTTAGGTATTCCAACCGCCAAGATATGACTGAAATACTGTTAAAAGTGGCGTTAAACCCATTCATTCATTCATTGGTCTAGTAGGAATATTAAAAAGATCTTGTAGATAAAACAATTTTGATTCTATCGCTAATTGTAAGGAGAATATTCTTACAGAGGTATTCCAGTGTTTGTAGAGATATTCCGGTCATCCTCTGTCGGCAGTATGTAACACGCTGTTGTATTTTGATTAAATCTGTCTGTGTGAATATCCTTATTTAAATGCAGTGTATGCCATGTCCTCATTGCATTGTCCATTTTAACCCAAAAACCTACACACAGGAATGAATGTGCATAAAATTGTTCATGATGACTTTATATTGGACCATAACTAAAAGATGCGGACAATATCTTACTCAGATACGAAAGTGTAAATAATCATCGTATTGACAAACAGGTTGAAATACAAACAAATACAAACAAATCGCTATTAATCCATTCCCACGCTATCACTTCTTTTTAAGCCCCCCCCCTCCCCCCAAAAAAGCCTTCGAAACATTGTGGAAAATGAAGAAATTGCTTGTATCAAGCAATTTCTTCATTATCCACAATCTTTTCTATCCCAAAAGACGAAAAAATATACCAATTTGAAATAGTCGTCTGCAACTTCTTTGAATTTGGACCTGTCTAAGACTATGTTGCGTAGGAATGGGTTAAATCCACCTACCTGGTTTTACATATATCTCTAAAGTTTAACGTTTGAACACTGAAAATCGGTGGTACAGTCCTTCACCGCTCAGGGATTAGTGTGACAGACTCGCAACTGCAAACACTCGCGTCTCTTTGTCAAGACAGTTCATAACCCTCTGCTTAGTACTGATGACATCTCGGAATCACATTTGTGACTTCGCCGAGATGCCAAGATGCAATTGAAAGATTGGTTATTGCTTCGCTACGCAAAACCCGATCAGCTTTCTCATTCTCAATTTGTGAGCATTTGCTTTATAGAACCTAATTTAGTTATAGTTGTAATTAATGTCATTATTGCAGAAAAATAATATAGTCCATTGTCATTCAAATTTCCCATTTAGAAATGACAGATTAACTGTCAATCAAAAGTGAATTATTCAGTCACATAATTGAATCAGACAAGAAGAGCTAATGTTGATCTCCTGACAATCATTTATTACGTTG
Organism: Fragum fragum; assembly: GCA_946902895.1. Lineage (NCBI taxonomy): Eukaryota > Metazoa > Mollusca > Bivalvia > Cardiida > Cardiidae > Fragum > Fragum fragum. The sequence continues at coordinate 25,288,379 of OX336374.1, read as the reverse complement.
TTGTTGCTGACAACTTAAACACAGTAACTATACTATATCCAATCTGTAGTTACGACATTCAGGTCGGTCGTCTATCAAAGGTTTGGGTTTTTCTTTTGTTTCCTGCATCAGACCATTTATTTTGTAAATGAATGTCGTTTGATACCTCGGTCAAACTACCTGGTTATAGGTCAGTAGGAGTGACTAGCGATCCCCCATTTGACCAATCATGGCTGTCATCCAATTAAATGATCGACCAATCAAATCATTCATTCAACTTTGAACGTTGTACTCTGACATTGGCCGCCATTTTTTAAACAAAATTTTTGGTTGGTTTGGTGCCTTTAAAGCTGTAGTTACGACGTTTAAGTCGCCAACCAATCATTTTTCCCAAGTTTTTATAACATGCTAGTGGATATAATTTTTATAAATTAACGCTGTTTAAAATCGAAGCAGAACTGCCTGTCGAAGTAAATGTAAGGGGGACAACGGAGTAAGTGGGCGGGGTTAGCGATTGATCAGTGTGATAGCCTGAATGTCCTTCCGTCTTACTTCGCATTTATTTCCTTCAAGCTTTATTATCCTAAAGAATTACCCGCATCTACGGCAATACCACTGAATGTACTTCCGCCTTATTTCGCATGTGTTTCCTTCAAGCTTTTAATCCTTAGAAGTTACCCGCATCGCCGGCAATATTACTGACTGTTTTTTCGAAATTATATTCATCAGCCCGCATCTCTACAAATGTCTTAATTTCCATACACAGTTTACCGAATCAGATACCTCATTATTGTTCCCATGTCAAAAAAGTCAGTTAAAGTCACTAAAACCATAAAGCCTCAGCCTTTGAATTTAGAGAACTTAGGCCTTAGAATCGCCAAAATGTCAGTAATGTAAATAAAGTATTTTAATACCCTACATTCCAAATTATATAGTTTGGTTATATAACCGATTGACAATAAAATTTAAACTTAATCCCCCAATTAATGGAATTCTAAAGGCCATAAAACTTGAATGATGAATAAGTCATCCAAAGTGGTCTCAATAAGCTTTCATTTTACAATTTAACCGAAATATCGCCAGACCACGCAAGAGGATTCCTTGCTTCTATTTAAAACTTAACCGTGGCATTGGTACCCTGTACCAACATGTTCTACCAACTGGAATTTATAAAAGGTATTGAAACTGAGACCTTATCTTAGATTTACTTTTTTGATTTATTTGATTTAAAAGAAGCCAAATCGTGGAATCCATTGTCTACATGTAAGAAACGGGTCTTAGGATCGAAGAGACCAAAGCTTTAATCCCATCTGTACCTTGAGAATGAGCCAAAAGTCTCTCTAGCCAGGTGTTCAATGGATCATACGATGCGTGTAATTCTATGCGCTGTGACTTACGCTTACAGCCGATTGGAAATTGATTGATCGGGGTGAAAAAGCCGGTTGAGTATGGATAACGTAGAAACAGATACAAACGAACGATTTCTACCTATCTTAGTGCCGACTAGCTGCCGACTGCTCAGGATCGATTGTATAAGCATCGGTCAGTAGGTCCCCACCTGCTTCACCGGTCATATGTTGACGATATGTCGCTGATCGTCTCGTGATTGTCATTAGTCATGTATTTAATACATATTCGACGGTTTTAGGTGTTATGAGTACAAATTCTCTACAAATATTTTCTTAACAGATAAATGCAAAAAATCCTATTTTTCGGGCTATTCAAGCAGAGAAATTGTTTAACCTTTCACATTAAAGGGCTTTGTTTGATTTCACGTAGACTATAGCTTAGCACATTACCATAAGACAAATTTTTGTTGCAAATTGAAAGAAAATGAGACGCATTTTAAAATGATTAAAAAGATAAGTATTTAAGATAGTCAAAGAAACTCCCTTATCCAAAGTATCTACTCTAGAAAATGCCACAGAAAGAACTTTTCTCAAATAATTCTATACATAGTTGAAAATAATGTTTAAAACTATTGAATCGGAGGTAATCATAATAATAAAATAGACTTTAAGTAGAAAATCATTACCTTATTGGATAATATTGCCTTTGTGAAAGGGTATTAAAGGCTCATTTTAAGCAATAAAATTCCCATGTCTTATGTTTAATATTCGGTGCTTGCCATATTTAACGTAGGATATTAAGAGTAAATCGCTAAATTCTCAATATTATAATATATTTTAAACCTTGAAATTAAAAACTCTTACTTTTAATTCAAAACTTGAAATCAAAGGAATAAAAATCCCTATTCCAAGCTGTAGTTACAAGGTTTCGGTAGAACACCGTCGATATACGAAAATGTTAACACGTTTCTGACCCTTTGTGACTCAATATTTCTCTTGCACAAGACAAACATAAGGGTCCTGTATCACAAATTTTTAATACAAGAATGTAACCTGTACTGCGGGCACAGAGTTTTTATAAGACCCATTCTTACCCAAGTTATCTAATATAAAACTTGTAATGATATTTTATAGTCATATTGCAAGTTTACAAAAGCATGAGGCAAAAGTAAAAACTCTAGAGTGCACATTTTTGATGTAGGGGCGTACCCCCCCCCCTCCCCGATACCCCCCAGATATCCCTAAATCGACACACCTTGTCCGAGATTGTACAGAGACTAACATTCTGACTAAGTTTCTAGACAAGATAATGCACGACGGACACCTGTACACTACTATAGATCATAGTAGATCAGATTGAACACTTTGAGATTAAGAGGTATTCTAATATACTGACTTTTGACATTTAAAACGAAAATCAACCCCTCTAACGAATAGTCAAAGAAAACCCAAATAACTAAACAAAAATCAAACAAACGAAAAAGGTAAAATAAAGAAATAATGATTGAATAAAAGAAATTAAACAGTATAATATATAATGTATGTCACACTTTCTCATTTGCTTTTAAAAGTAAATTATAATGCTGGTTCTTCTGGTACTTTGAATTTATTCTAAAGCATGAATGGAGTTAAAGGTTGGATAAACTTTTTTTTATTGACTTCAGAGGTCGGCGGCCTATTTTTGGGATTAGCCTCCCGAATATTTAAAAATCACCCTAAATTGTATATACTATATTGATTTTAGTGTATGTTCGTTGAATAAGCTGTAATTACGACGTTTAAGTCGCCAGACCAACATAAATGTTTCACATAAATGGCGGTCAATTCGGAGTGCAAAGTTAACTTCCAGTCTTAATAAAGGATTTCATTGATCGACTGATTATTTGATTGACAACCGCGATCGACCAATTCCCTTAAAAAATAAGCAATATACTCATTCTTATTTATCAACAAGCACCTTCCCCTTCACTATAGACCATACAGCGTGTTAGGGCTTAGAGGCATGGTGTTAATTCGCAAATGATTTTAATAAAAGAATGTGTTTAATGCAACAATCATCTTGAATTTAGCGAAACAAAGATATTTGAGTTACCTTGACATCACCGGGTTACTAAGGTCATGCATATAAACATAATGTATTGGTGAACAACTTATCATAATTTGTCGACAGTTTTAGCTATTTTTATTTCTGTAGCCTGGTTTAACTTCAGAGTTAGGTATGTAGAATTTTGTCATTTAAGAGATTTTTCGTAAATATGTACCGTTTGATCTTTGTACAAAATTATTACGTAAAATATTGATAAAATACAGACTGCGTGTTTTGTTCAACGTCATCGTGGTCAGAACGTTTGCTTTTAATGTTTATTTTGTCTTTGTCGTTCTAAAATCTCGTAATTACAGCTTGATTCAAGCTGGAGTCACGAGGTTTTAGAACGACAACGACGATTTGTGAATGAATGTCATTCTACCTCCTTTACGAAATCCATGTGGCCGATTCCGTCATAAAAGTTCGTCACAGATAAATTAGAGGATCTGTCAAACAAATCGACAGCGGGGGACCAAAACGTCGTAACTACAGCGTTAGTAACAAGAATTTACTCGACATAAACGATTTTCTGAAAGAGACAAGATACGTGTTTAGATTGCAATCCGGATAAGAGAAAAAAAGAAGGCGAAACAAATATCTTCTAGGAAGCGCCAAAAATCTTTCTAGCCTGGACTATAATCATTTTCAAAATGCGTCCCCCGCTTGATCTCTGCTGTATCCAAATATTGTAGCAAATAAATAGGGCCGCCGGTAGTCGGTAGCGCGCCAGACTCCTAATCTTCAATCATGGGTGTCATGGGTTCGTTCCCCGGCGGCGGCAAATATTCTTTCCGACAATTGTCTCTCACTAATGGGTGGATAATCGTAAACCTAAGTGAGATAGCAGCTGGGGGCTAGGAAAGGATGTAGTGGTAGTACTGGTGTGAGAAATACCAGGAATCCATTGTTAGGTGCTCCAGCCGCCGCGATATGACTGAAATACTGTTAAAAGCGGCGTTAAACCCCATTCAATCAATCAATCAATCAATCAATCAATCAAATAAATAGACTGATAATGCTAATTTTTATTTGACGGGTCAAAGAAACAAACGCGGTACGGTAAGATAGAACAACAATAATTCATTTAAAGCTTTGAGTAGGATGGTAAAAAATGTCACAGTTCAATAAAAGGCGATTTTCGTAAACAGGAGCAAACATCAAGATAGAGCACAACATCTTACTGTTTATGGGCTTCAGACATCTCAAGCCTTAGTTATAGAGTTTCTTTCTAAAACCCATTGTTCACAATATGGTGACAGACTGGTAAAGGAGCCTGACAAGGGTTCGCGGAGGTCATGGATACGAATTTCGTAGTCATCACCGTGTGTTATACTTGACATCATATTATAGATGTACAAACCGTTATATACAAACTATTCTATATTTGTTTATTAAGTTTATACGCGTAGAAATTCGTTTGGAAAAACTCATGAAATAGTTTAATGAAATGGAAAGATTACGATGATATAATCGTTGCGATGATGTAAAATCAATATAGAAATATTGCAATATCGATTAGGCATCAGATCATTGACAATATACGGCAATTATTAGATGAAACGCTATCCCGGTACATTGGTTGTAATGCAGGCTTTATAAATTATGTCCCGTTTCATTCTCTGACGTCTTTTGTAAACCTATACAATATGTATAGGTCCTGCAAAAAGTGTTGTCAACTCGCAGTGGTCTCAACTAGCAGTGGTTTCTACTTATGAAAGGGATCATCTAGAGATTCCGCAAATCGAATAGTTAAAAACATATCTAGCAGAGGTCAACCAAAATCTCTATCATTAAAGATCATGTGTATAGTATAGTACAATGAAATTCCGCGAATTGCAAAACTGCTAACAGCTAACATTTCATAACCTGGTCAGCCTTTGCTCATCCAACCTAATCAGAGTCGACACGTTTCACTGTTGAAAACGTTTCACTAACTGGCGGGTTTTTTTTCCTCAAAATTTGTGGTCAGAACTTTACATGTTAAAAAAGGGAAATAAGTGTTGTTTGGCAACCTAAACCAACAAAATGCTGAACAAGTTCACTTCCGGTCTAAATCAGTGATTTGATCGATTGACTCTTTGTGACAAAGAGGATCCGTCATTTCTAAAGACCTGTGATTTCTGCTACAGGAAAAATCATGCTCAGTCTATCTGTTTGTCTGTCTGTCCTTCTCCCCCCCCTCTTCCTCACTCTATATTTGGTCCCATCAACCATAATCTTTCCTTTCAACGGAAAGAAAAACTCGCTATAAGAATCAGTAAACGTTAACTATTGATACACATGCATAAAAATTCACACGGTACGATAAACATTTAAATTGAATTCTTTCTTGTAATTTGGTAGTTACCGAATATTTATAAAGTTCACCATTTAGGCAGGTAAAGATATTGTTCGCCTTTAATTAATTCTCCAAACCGATTAAACAAGTTTAATGAATTTCGACTCTAGCTAAAATAACATTTGTCTAGGTTGATTAAAAGGATTAAGATTTTTATCGTTAGCAACGTAACCAACTGTAGCTCATTTATTGAATCCATTTTTCGCTAGTTTGATATTGTACGATCAACATCCACAATCATTCGATGTCGAAAGCAAACGCAAGTCTTTTTTCAAGCTGTGGGAAGAAGATTGGGGTCTTTATTCCATGGTAGGCTTAAGTAACCCATTCGTATTTATTACACTTAAGTTTATTGGCGTTCCCAAAGAAAAAAAAAGCTTCGGAAAACATCGTAGAAATTGAACAAATTGCTTGTTTCAAGCAATTTCTTCATTTTCCACGAAGTTTTCTATTCCAATGAACAACCAATTTTAAAATTTAGTTAACCGTCGTCTGCAACTTCTTTGAGTCGGACCAGTCTAAAACTTTGTCGTCTGGTAAAGGGTTAAAGCGAATAGATTCTACAGAGGTTAATGAACTGGTTATATCTTACGACAATGTATTGTTGTTTTTTTAAAAAAACGAGTTCACAGAATGGCGCATGTTCAATAATAATAGAAATGTTCCGTATTAAATGGGTATATACGATTTTAATTATTGAAAGCATTGAATGAAAACTTTTGAGTCAACAAAATTCTAAATGTAGACCGATGCTTGTCTTGAGAAGATCAAGCATTAATCTTATCATCATAGAATCAGCTATAGTTACAATGTTTTGTGCCACCGACGATGTTGTCATAATTCTAGTAAAGCCGTTTTGGAAATCGAATTGTCCTAGTTATCAATATAGAAAGACATTATAACTACAGACTGAATCAGCTACCGCATTTTAGTAGGCCAGGATTTCCTTAAATAGTTGTATGTGAAAAAAAAAAACACCTTGTAAATCACATTTGACGGATCACCGCAGTCAAAAAAAAAAAAAAAAATAAATAAATAAATAAAATAAATAAATAAATAAAAATAAAATAAATGAATAATAAAAAAAACTGATCAACCAATTAAATCGTTCACATAGACCGGAAGTGAATGGTTAATTCTAACATTTATGTCAATTACATCTGTTTTTTTTTTTCGACATAAAAGTCGTAACTACGACTTATGCAAGCATTAGTTACGACATTTAGGTCGCTTACCTGCGACTTAAGGTAAGTTATTTTATACTTTGTAACTTAACGATATTTAACCCATACCCACTCAATCCCTCCTTTTTACGCCCCAAACAAAAAGCCTTTGGAAAACTTTGTGGAAAATAAAGAAATTGCTTTGATCAAGCGATTTCTTCATTATCTACAATGTTTTATATCCAAAAAGACGAATAATAATAAAAAAAAAAAAAAAAAAAAATAAATAAAATTCCATCACTTTGAAATGTCGTCTGCAGCTCCTTTCAATTTGCACCGGTCTAAAATTCCACTGTGTTGGAAAGGGTTAAGTCACGCAGCTTTAGGCGTAACCAGCGATCAATCAAGTATACACATGGTTATGCTATTAGTAAAACAATATTTCCCGAAACACATGATGTATAAAACCTGTCTATATTCTTTTTCATGTCAATATTTCACAAGAACGGAAATTTGATCGATATTGAGATTTTAAATAGTAACGTAAGCGAGCCATGGCGAGTTAAGAACAGAAAAGTAAAAGAGCCTTGGCGAGTTTAGAATAGAAAAGTAAGTAAGCTTTGGCGAGTTTAGAATAGAAAAGTAAGTGAGCCTTGGCGAGTTTAGAATAGAAAAGTAAGTGAGCCTTGGGGTGTTTAAAATAGTAAAGTAAGTGAGCCTTGGCGAGTTTAGACCAGAAAAGTAAGTGAGCCTTGGCGGGTTTAGAATAGAAAAGTAAGTGAGCCTCAGCGAGTTTGTTATAGTAAAGTAAGAGAGCCTTGACGAGTTTGAAATAGTGAAGTAAGTGATCCTTGGCGAGTTTAGAATAGTAAAGTAAGTGAGCCTTGGCGAGTTTAAATAGTAAAGTAAGTGAGCCTTGGCGAGTTTAGAATAGAAAAGTACGCGAGCCTTGGCGAGATTAGAATGGTAAAGTAAGTTAGCCTTGGCGAGTTTAAAATAGTAAAGTAAGTGAGCTTTGGCGAGTTTTTTATAGTAAAGTGAGTGAGCCTTGGCGAGTTTATTTAAGTAAAGTAAGTGAGCCTTGGCGTGTTTAGAATAGAAAAGTAAGTGAGCCTCGGCGAGTTTATTAAAGTAAAGTAAGTGAGCTTTGGCGAGTTTATTATAGTAAAGTGAGTGAGCCTTGGCGAGTTTATTAAAGTAAAGTAAGTTAGCCTTGGCGAGTTTAGAATAGTAAAGTAAGTGAGCCTTTTTCGACTTAAGAATAGTAAAGTAAGTGAGCCTTGGAGAGTTTAGATAAGTAGAGTAATCGAGCCTTGGCGATTTCAGAAATAAAGAAAAATAAGTGAGCCTTTGCGAGTCTAGAATACTAATGCAAGCGAGCCTGTGTGAGTTTAGATAAGTAGAGTAATCGAGCCTTGGCGAGTTTAGATAAGTAGAGTAATCGAGTCTTGGCGATTTCAGAAATAAAGAAAAGAAAGTGAGCCTTTGCGAGTCTAGAATAGCAAAGCAAGCGTGCCTTGGTGGGTTTAGATAAGTAGAGTAATCGAACCTTGGTGAGTCTAGAATAGCAAAGCAAGCGGGCCTTGGCGAGTTTAGATAAGTTGAGTAATCGAGTATTGGCGAGTTTAGATAAGTAGAGTAATCGAGTATTGGCGAGTTTAGATAAGAAGAGTAATCGAGCCTTGGCGAGTTTAGATAAGTCGAGTTATCGAGTCTTGGCGAGTTTAGATAAGTAGAGTAATCGAGCCTTGGCGAGTTTAGATGTAAAGTTAAAGCGAATCTATTATAGTAAAGTAAGCGGGCCTTGATGTGTTTAATATGATAGTAAACTAAGCGAGCCTCGACGAGTTATTTTTGTTCAGTAAGGGAGGCTTAGAGAATTTAGACTCGTTAAAGTAAGCTAGCCTTAGCGAGTCTAGAATGGTAAAGCAAGGCTTCGCGAGTTGAGAATCGTTAAGTTAGCCAGCCTTGGCGAGTTTAAAATCGTTTATAAGCCAGCCCTTGCGAGTTAAGAATACTAAAATTGGCGCATGTTGGTGAGTTTAAAATAGTAAAGTAAGCGAGTCTTGGCGAGTCTAGAATGGTAAAGTAAGCGAGCCTTAGCGAGCTTAATACCTTTTTATTCTATACGAGGCTAAGATCAATTTATCTCAAAGAATATCGTGTGATAGATTTTTTTCTCAAATAAATCTTTTGATCACAGGAAAAATATCAAAATTCTATGCCATCTGGGATAGGGTTTAAAAGTATTTTTCTTACCCAATCGAGAACTTACTCAAACTTTTAGTTTAGTTTAAAGATGTATTTCTGTTAAAATACTGAGGAATGTGCATGGAAATTAGAGTTTTATTGGTAAAATGTTACTTTTAACAAATCTAATGTTAGTGTTGAATTAAAAGATAAATTTAAATATGGAGTTTGAGTGAATTCTCAACTGAGAATGAAAATAGTTTCATAATCTCGAGCCCAGATGACGTTATTTAAAAATGTGATTTATAATGAATCTTCACTATAGAAAAAAATGTGGTTAGTTGAGAAACAATGATTCACAACAAATATAAACTGATAAACTGTGCTCGAACCCACACGAAAAAGGTATTCTAAGACAACCAGTACTAAAACAACAACAATAACAACAACAACAACTAAATGACAAACTATTACAATCTGTATGTCATTATGATTGAAAGATGAAGGCTTGAATTAGTAAAGGGTCATTTTAGTACCAGTGAAACAACAACAACAACGGTAATGATAATGATGATAGTCCGAAAATTTCCCGTTTATCATCAAAATCGACTAGTCTATCACGTCCAATAAATATTTGGATCTTTCAATCACACCCTTTGTTAAAACTGTTTTGATTGGTTTATTTATTGTCAGTTAACTTTTTAAGTTTATTGCACGGTAGTAAATGGAAGCAATCAGATTTTATTGGATTTAAAGTTAAACTGACATTCAGTTATAAGGGGTATTTGGATTGAGAATAGTAGTGGGAATGGATCCAGTTATTGAGGAGGTATATATATTTCTTGTACTTTGATAGAAATCACGGTAAATTGAGCAAAAGTGACTTGATAGAAGGGGATTCTTGAACGAGCGACAAGTATCTACCCTTACCAAAATCATGCAACAAAGAGAACCCAATCTTGTCCAAATGACAAAATTGTTAGACTGGTCGAAATCGAAAGGACGTCAACTGGTATCGAAATAAGAAAAAGCATATACTATTTGTTACAAGCAATAGATATTGCTTTTTTCAAACAATTTCTCCTTTCATTAAATGTTTTTAGAATCTATATTTCTCTATTGCATTAAAATGCGGGTTTATGTCGTAATGGTTCATTTTAACAATTTCTAACGACATTTATGACATTTTTGATATTTCAGCGTCACTTCAGTACGTTATCTCGTGTGTAATGATTACAGATCATATTTTGAAAGAGTTTGTAGATCAATCAAGTCCAAATTGGAAAAACTGAACGGATAAAGAATCGCAGTTTCATTTTATACATATCTATCATTTGGTAGGAATAAATAGTTGTAAACGTGCAGTAATATTCAAGGATTAATAAAATATCTTAAACTGAAAGCACCAAAATGCAAAGACACATAAGGAATGTCGATTTCAAAAAAATAACAGAATATTACTTAATTGTTACCTTGTCGAAAAACCTCCTTCAATCAATAATTCGACTGACAAATCAAGTCAGTCATTCAGTCTTGAACAATTTATCTCCAACACTTCGTCTTTAGGTGGTCAAAACGACGTAACTGCAGGTCAACCAAAATGTAGCAACGGCCCACCAACGACTGTATTTTTGCTTTTTTCCAGCGAAATTTCTCAGTCAACCTTTCATATTGACGGAAAGTGGGCGTGTCCGGCGATCCGTCAATTAGCCTTGGCTGGTGACCCATCAATTCCACAGGACCACTGAATGTTACATATGAATGTGTTTCTTTCACTAATAAGTTTGATTAATCAAAGTATGTAACAGTAAACAAACACATGTTTGTTCAGTTAACCAACCCTACTCATAGGTTAAAATTGTCTGTGGAAAAATGTCCTTGTTAGAAAATCGAAAACGCGCATAAATAAATTTATAATTTCATATAAGATTGTCTTTTGCGAAAGCTTGTTTAGATAGGGTTTAAGGCCACTTTTAACAGTATTTCAATCATGTCGCAGCGGCTGGAGCACCTAGTATTTCTGGTATTTTTGATATTTCTGACACCAGCACTATCACTACATTATTTCCGAGCCTCCAGCTGCTCATCCCACTTAGGTTTACGATTATTCACCCATTGGTGGGAGACAAATGTCGAAAAGTATTTTAGGTTCTACCGGGGATCAAACCCGGGACCTCATGATTGAGAGTAGGACGCGCTACGAGCTAAGCTACGACCGCAGCCCGTATGCGAAAGACCATTATTTTCACTAACATTTAGGAGTTTTAAGAGTGTATAGGTAATGTATTTTCAGAAGAATTTGATTGACACGATCGGTTTGTTGTCCTTTCGATCCAAAATAAAGCCACAATTGTGGAGACGATGTTAATTGTAAACGAAAAAGAGTGGCCTTGTGATACAGGGAAATTTGCCACATTTTTCAATGAAAAAAAGTACAGAATTTATTTATTAAAAAGAAGACCCACTTTGTTTTAGTCTTTAGTTGGCGGCCTCATTCTTAGATAGTTCAATTCATACCATAAGCAAAGGCTCCAGAGAAACCGTTAAAGACAACATTTCATGATTCGTTGATTAAAGTAGCGACCATGCTCTTCAAATACACAAATATCTTTAAGCAAGATCGAATGCGGTCAAGAATTGAATCAGCATAAAAATTGTCATTAGAAAAAAAGAAATTGTAATTGCCTCGCTCCCCTCTATATGCCTTCATTCCATTTTGTTATTTCAGTCACGTGACACTTGAGCCAATGGAATAAGGTTCTTCGAGTGTGTTTAAATCGACATATTTACAACATTACGATATTCTTTCTTCTTGCAGAACTCGTTCAGCGGGAAGATGGATCGCATTAGGCCGGAGAAACTGCCCCGCCAACGGGTTCAAAAGATCTGGCGCAATGTGAGGTGGGCAGAGGCTTTTCCAGACGACTCCCTTACCATGGACGCAAGTGAGATCACCCCCAACTTCGCTCTACGCAAGGTGGCGCTTCTATTTGAAACTAAGAAATACAGCGAGTGTGCAACTTTAATTCGACGGCTAAACTGTGTGACTTTGGGAAATATTCTTTCAGAGGTGCCAATCGATGTTCTACATGACTCATTGCCACAAAGTCTTTGTATTCTAGAAGCCCTGTATGTTAAACTGTATGAAATCACTGAACACCCTGCTGATTTTCCTCGTGAAGAAATCCAAGTGGATAACTTGTTACTGAAGCTTGTTTCAATGTTTGCAAAGCAATCCAGTATGAACAATAAACACGAGAAGAATTCTAACAGTGTGTACCCTTCTTGTCGGAGTATTCTCAGAGTCGTAACTTGGATTGAGCCGAATTTAAGACGACAGGTGAAATCTAAGAAACGTACCCTGGATAAGTGTCTACGGCATCTCGGTCGCCATGGTCTTGTAGAAAGCTCCGAAGGGACACTGATGAATCTTCACGACGCTTTTAAGATCGAGTTCGAGAAGGTCGTCGGGCAATATAGAAGTGCTATGCAGAAACTGGAGGAATTGCACATGTCAGCCAAGCATCCTACCGGAAGCACTGTAGCCTGGGGACCAGCACCTTCTTCTTCCAGTCATCACAGAATGATGCAAATCAAGAGAGACGATGTTCAGGATAGGATTATTAAAAACAGAACTTTGCATAACTTGTGTGAGCCCGCAGTATCTAATCAGTATCTAAAGAAGTTTATTCATGTTTTAGAGAAAAGGATAGAGTATGACAAAATTGTTCTTTTTCATGACACGGAGTTGAAAAAGATAAATAAAACTGAGACGTCCGAACAGACCTCCCTATCTGTGAGTCTAAAAGAATTTTCGGAAGGTAAGAATATAATATTTATTTATTGTATATATAGCAGAAAAACTTTCACCGACGAAATATACAAAACGTCTTTATAAGGAAAAATATAATATGCTAATTTTAACAGGCTAATACTATTAACGATTTCACATGAAAATGCTGGGAGACAAGTTCTTCTAGCTTGTCGATTCTGCTTCTTGTACTCGCACCTATTATGTGGGCCAATGACAGACCCTAGGTCGATTGCCGCTCCCGGCAATCGAAAATGGATTTTTATTTGGGAAGCGGACGTTTCGATCATGGACAGCACACGATTTCTCTACATACAATTTAGCAAATCTCTGAAATAAAACGGCTATCATAACTTTATCATAATGGTAAAATTCTTGTATGTTTTTTCCGTAAAGATTTATAAGAATAACTGAAAGAATGTAAACATTGCCTTTTTAAAGATTATCAACATCAAGTAGTTAATGAAACGATTGTAACATAATTGGTGAACAGATTTGATGCGTGTTTGGACTTTAAAAATGTTTTCCGACCTTTTGCATTTACTTGTGTATTTTGAGCGTATGCCGTAGCACCGAGACTAAAGATTTCTTCGTCAACTTATGGTTGATTGCTATCCTATCTAGGTTACGCGTGTATTCTACAACTATTACGTGAAGTGTTGGAGGAGGACCAGTTAACAGAGGACGGGGAGGAGGACGATGTTTTTACAAGTGATGAAGACACCATATCTCCGCTAGCTTACAAAGAGAGACTGAGGTCTCTGTCGGGTCTCAATGGAATTTTTGCGCACAGAAATATGGGAGGTAGGTGTAACTTAGATTTATATCTACAGTGAGGTATTATTCATTCTCTATTTATTTCATCGTGGTTTGTATTGCAAACAGTTCAACAATTGGCTGCTTCTTTTTCAGTATTAAGTTGTATCATAATATTTCCTTATAAAACTGCGTGGTAATACCTCGAATTATGATATCAAAGTAAACATGATGGGGAAATACCACTACATTTCTTTGTCTTTGTTAATCTTTTAGCCAGTTTGGTTTGTCCAGCTTGCTCCAATTTAGACCTTTCTAAAATTGACGAAATACATTAATTTCAAAACTGCAGAAAGCATATCAAAGATATTTTTGTTTCAGTTAACATATTGACCCCTGCTTGCTTCTCTCGTTATTGTCTGTTCGAATGCGGGTTATAATGTGGTCGAAGGTCTTGGTGTGAGGTTAGTTTGCCGCATGCTAAGTAGATAGCATTATCGTGTGAGCCTTTCACATGGTTAACATGCATGGCATTTTCTTTAAGACTGTGTATACATGAATATTAGCCCATTTCGGTTTGCATAGCATCTGAGTGGAATTCGTTCAGGATTGATATAGATTTGGTCCCAACTGGTGCAAAATTTTATATCAGGTTTAAGAACTAAACCAACCATACTAAAATCCCGTGTATTATTTCGTTCCCATTTAATTGTATTTGACAACTGATCACACAAAGATGACAGATAATCATTATGTGACTGACTTTGACCCATTTATGTCAATAAAAACAATGAGGCGAACCAAGTATCCGAATGATAACTACTAATTAATTATTTAACTTGTTAGCCTTTTGATAGCTTTATGCCTCCGTTTCAGGCCTTTCTATTTTCATATATAGCCATACATTCAAATGAAACCGGTAATGATGATTCGGTAATGAATTTTTTTTATTTATGAATGTTAAAATAAACAAATATGAATAAATGATAATTATAATCAAAACAAAAAACAAAAACAACCAAAAAACAAACAAAAGAAAAAAAAAAATACACGACAAAAAATAAAGATGAAATTAGCCGAGCTGCATTGACGACGTCACTTTGGTTATTCAATGGTGTATTTACAAAAATCTATTGTAGTACATTTTGATAATGAGCTCACAAATGACATTTACGAATTCTTACCCCATTATTCTTTTTTTTGGGGGGGGGGGGAATTAAAGACTTGTCCTAATTCAAAGGGCCAGCAAACGATATTATGAAGAAGAAATTGCTTTTTACAAACATTTTCTTCCTTTTCCACAATGTTTCTCAAGTAAAACATCATAAGTACGTAAAAATCAGGGATCGTACGGGAAGGGTATAGTATTGAAAATTTGCGGGTCGCTGTCCACTTTGAAAGGGGGTTCGAAGTGGATATATAACGCCGCCATTTTGCTAAATTTACATTCAGTTACATGTTTAAAAAGGTTGGCGGTCTAAACATCGAAACAACAGTTTGCATATCCTGTAGTTATGCTGTTTAAGTAACAAAACCAACAAAACAGCTTCACATTTTGAATGTCGACCAATTTCGGAGCTTAAAGTTCCGAGCTAAGTGTGTGGTTTGATTTGTCAGTCGAGTTTTTGATTAATAACCGTGATCTTCAACGTCCCATATATCCGAATTACCATTGTATGTTTGTAGCGTAGGTCGGGGTATCGGTCAAATAATCTCGAGAATCTACTATCTGCAACCTTCGGAACTAATTTCTATTGCTTATTAAGCAGTACGTAGAACGAATTGTTCTTGTCGGTAAAATTAACGTAGTAATTTTCTATATTCACCTATCTACATGGTGTAAAGGTTAGTCTAATAACTAATGACTACAATCAACTATTATTAAATAACCATTATGTTTACATTTTCTGATTTTATCGTGTTTATGGTTATTATAATTCATACACGAGTAATTCACTTTTGCAAACTTGAAGAATTTGTTAACAACTCCTCTGAAGACTTTAAAGTTATGTTAAAGCATTATTCAGATGATCATTCGAATATTTGCTGAAAATATTTGTTATTTGCCTGGCGAAAGGGGTCTATTTTGGTATTTATGCAACGTAAATATTTAAAACGAGATAAGACCCTACACATTCCAACTAGAAATGCGACACCAACACCGAATATCTATGGGAGATAAAAGCCACAAAGCCCTCTGGTCAGTTCTGGTCAGTTTGTATGTTCTCTTCGCAATTCGAAGGGGTTTCCTTTTCGATTGACAAGCCATCTTTTCCATCTATCGTAGTCTCCTATATATTTTGCCGAAATTCATATTATTTAATTGTTAAAAGTGTTAAACCGATTAAACCGATTTAAACAATCAATATCATTTAACATTGAAACGAACAGAATTTGTTTTCTATATTCGATTTTGTCTTCAATGTTAACATTATTGAACAATACGATATTATCTCGTTCAGTAAAGGAAGGGTAGGCTATAATAGATATTTACAAAGTGGTTTACCAAAATATTTATATAAGTCCACTGCGAATAAACCGAGAAATATAAATTATCAAGGACAGTAATCGTAACAACTGTCAACAAATATGTGACGCTTCATGTCACTGCTTGGATTTGACGGTAGGCAAGCTGATTTCTAACATGTGTAGGTGTAAAGCGAAATGAACAGTATACACAAAACTCATCTATTTAGACCTAATGTCAACAAACATGCTAGAACAGTTGTGTGGTTATAAAGAGAATCACTGTCCGTAGCCAAATTATTATAGATTGAAGAAAACTGCATCTCTTGAAAAGCTTCGTGAGAAATGTAAACATTTGAACGTCTAGCTATGACATAACTATAGACCTTTCCCTTGTACATATATTTCAATAATTGTTAAGTCTACCTTACCAAACACAAAAAGACTTTGGCAGATCTTTAAATAGTCGAACGAGCGATATTACATAAATCGATTTTTGTTTTACGGTGCATTAACAGTCATGGTCTTTGTGATTTTCAAAATAAAACATTGAAAAATATGACTTCAAGAACAAATACAACCACAAGACAAAATACATTAATAAATTAGGCAAAAAACCAAAATGATGAATTGATGACACTTTGTGATCTCTACGACATATGCCAGTTGTCATGTTAGTTCCGCCAGATGAAACGGTAGATGTGATAGCGGTAGTCTTACAGTGGTTCATTCTTATACAGGGATATTAGAGGACAAAAAAGAAAATAACCGGAAAACGCCGAGTACACCACATGTTTTTAAATGTTTCCATAGGTTTTCTTATTCATCATCTTTAAGAAAGATATCCGTTTGTCCGCTAAGATTTCCTTCTGGTGCACGTCGGACTCTATGTATATCGTTACGGCATTTTCTGTATTCTTATATATATAGATCTGAAACTAGTTAAGCCGAAGAACGGCATGCAGACAATATTCACTTACCCAAGTCCGCCAAAGATGGCTTCAAACTTATACCACAACAATGTTTAAATTATACAGGTGGAAGTACAAGTAGAAGAAAGTTTCGCCATTTTAAAGGGCGATCATTCACTGAAGGTTTGTAGATATGTAACGTATTTATAGCACGGATGTGGTGTTTTTGTATCATACCTGTTTTAACTGTATGTGTCTCGACTACCAACAATATAGGTTTAATGTCCTAATTATAGCACAAATCTTCATGGCTTAGACATATACTACTTAACCTTTTGACATGTTTTAAGAGAAAGTGAACTTTTTTGCGGGTCTAATATTAGCTTTATGACTTAATTTTAGTATTTGAAACTTTGTATTTGAGATATCGGAATGGTTTGTTTCGGTTTATGTAGTTACGATATGTAAGAACCTAATCCCTCATCACATGTAAAATTGTAGTAGCTTAAAATGTGGTTAGCCAATTCCCACTGAATCATATCTTTTATGGACTTAAAAAGGCAGAAAAAACTTTGCAGAACAAAGTGGAAAAAGAAGAAATTGCTCGAAAATTCTTCATTTAAAACAATTGTTTGTTATCTACCTCTAAAGACAATATATAATTGTAGAAACTGACAATAATACTATGGTGCCGCCTACAACTTCTTTGAATTTTAACCTTTTTAAATGTTGGCGTCTGGTCAGGGTTTAAAGCTTTAACTGGTAGTTATTAACAAGATACATGTAGTTATTTTTTACGGGTTATCAACCATATATGTACGTTTGTTTTCTGAAATATTAGTGTATAGATATAACTAATCTTTCTTGTCTAATGATGTTTTCTTCACCAAAAGACAACACGTTTAAAGATTTCATCAAATTACAATTGTCGTCTACAACTTCTTTGAATTTGGACTGGTCTAAAGTTTTATTGTGTGATAAAGGGCTATTGCAAAACCGAAAAGTTTAATCTATTCTGTCTGCAAGCAACTCTATTCGTAAACTGTAAAAGTGCCTTGTCAGTAAATTATTCAATAGAAACTACACTATCTGCAAACTGATCTTGATAAACTACTACTTGTATTTAATTTCTCTTGAAATTATTTTGTGAAATACTCTATCTGTATCTTAATCTGTCCGTACCTTACTCTGTCCGTACCTTACTATGTCTGTACCTTACTCTGTCTGTACCTTACTGTGTGTACCTTACTCTGGCTGTACCTTACTCTGTCTGTACCTTACTGTCTGTACCTTACTCTGTCTGTATCTATCTTACTTTGTCTGTACCTTACTCTGTCTGTACCTTACTCTGTCTGTACCTTACTGTCTGTACCTTACTCTGTCTGTACCTTACTGTCTGTACCTTACTCTGTCTGTATCTTACTTTGTCTGTATCTTACTGTCTGTACCTTACTGTCTGTAACTTACTCTGACTGTACCTTACTGTCTGTACCTTACTCTATCTGTATCTTAATCTGTCCGTACCTTACTCTGTCCGTACCTTACTCTGTCTGTACCTTACTCTGTCTGTATCTTACTGTCTGTACCTTACTCTGTCTGTACCTTACTCTGTCTGTACCTTACTGTCTGTACCTTACTCTGTCTGTATCTTACTTTGTCTGTACCTTACTCTGTCTGTACCTTACTCTGTCTGTACCTTACTGTCTGTACCTTACTCTGTCTGTATCTTACTCTGTCTGTACCTTATTGTCTGTACCTTACTCTGTCTGTATCTTACTTTGTCTGTACCTTAATCTATCCGTACCTTACTCTGACTGCACCTTACTCTGTCTGTACCTTTCTCTGTCTGTACCTTACTCTGAATGCACCTTACTCTGTCTGCACCTTACTCTGTCTGTACCTTACTCTGTCTGCACCTTAATCTGTCTGTACTTTACTCTGACTGCACCTTACTCTGTCTGTACTTTACTCTGTTTGCACCTTACTCTGTCTGTACTTTGCTCTGACTGCAACTTACTCTGTCTGTTCTTTACTCTGTCTGCACCTTTATCTGTATTAACCTTACTCTGTCTGTACTTTACTCTGACTGCAACTTACTCTGTCTGTTCTTTACTCAGTCTGTACCTTAATCTGTATGTACATTACTCTGTATTTACCTTAATCTGTCTGTTAACTTTCCTGTTCCTATATTACTCTACAACTTTTAGGGGAAAAGCAGATAATATTATAAAGTAAATGCTATTAGAAAAGTAGAAAGTAGCTATCCTATGGGATAGAAAATATTGTGTTAAAAACAGAAATTGCTCGTCACTATTTCCTCCTTTTTACAATGCTTTTTTCAAAAGTAATATCAAAGGGACGTAAAATTTAGAAGCTGGACGGGAAAAGGGTTAAGATATCATTATGCACTTTTTCGACTTTTATTCACAAACACTCACATCAAAAATAAATGTTTTCTCTGTAAATAATTCAAGTATTTCAATTTTGAAATAACGTTATGAACAAGAGAAAGATGAAAACTGATCCCTCTGTTTTGTAAATAAATCAATTTTGAACAAAATTATGTTCGATAGTTTACATCATACCTGTCATGATATTTGATAAATTGATTGGTTTGTTAAAATAACAATAATATGACAAGACACACGCTGCGCTTCAATGTAAATTGTGATGAATCATGAATTCATAGACGTCTCCTCCTTTTGCAGCAGTAAAAAAAGTACGTAGAGTATCGACAGTGATCGGACTGCGCAATTAAACCAGGATTTTGGCTTCTGGTGGATTTTCCAGCAAATAGATAACAATCCTGTCCAACTATATGTTTGTTTTTCAAGATCAAACTGAATGACCTCCGCCAATTCACATCTCTTTTCATAAATATTAATATTGAGTAGTTTTACGGATGGCCCCTTTTCTCATGACGGAAAAGCTTTTAAAATTTTGATTATACACTATTTTGATGAAAACTATAGATTATGTTTAACAAAAATAATCTATCCTCTATTACATAAGAAAAAATACTGAATTACGGGGGGAAATATTTAATGCCATTGAACTACATATATCTCTCTTTCGCCACTTGACGACTAAGAACCATTTGACCAATTAAATCATTCATTTAAAACGGAAGTTAGCTTTGAATTCAGACACTGGCCGATACTAATGTGAAGATTTTTTGTTGGTTTGGCGTCTTTAAACGTCTTAACTACGCCGTATTCAAGCTGTAGTCACGACGTTTCGTTCTCCGACTATTTTACTTTTTTATGTCTCATGGTTCTGGCTATGAATTTTGAAAAATAAAACCATTCAATTCTAAGTGGAACCTCATTCGGAGGTTTGTGGGCGGGGCCAGCAGAGTTAGTCAGATGGCGTAGCCAACAATCTACCATTTACGATCAATTATTTTAGTAGAATCTGGTAAAAACTACAGAGCCCAAGTTTTTCTCACAAATGATGAAACAGGAGAAGTTTGGTAAATTGTCAAAAAAAAAAAAAAAATTGTCGAAGTTGGAATATAGCCGTTTGGCAATAGCTGGTACCTTTTCTAGCAAAGGGTCACAAATTCTTCTTGTTTTTGATGTGACCCTTCTACCGGAAAGACAACATCTTGTAATTCAATACACATAATATATTTTTGAATAATATGTATGAAAAAAAAGAGGTGGGTCCATCAGAGGTCAATCAGGTTTGGTGTCTCCAAAACGAATATACTTACAATGGTAAGTTAAAATGATTCGTATATAATCAGACTAATCAGCCAGTAACCAGTATCCAATATTGGCAGCCAGACCCGACTCGTAGTCTGATCAATGTCGATTCTGTTCGCACTTCTAAGGTGATCCCGTTTCACATGTCGGGTCAAAAACCATTGAGCCTAATTATTGTCTGGGGACAGGACTAGAATGATTAAAGTGTGTTTGTTGTTGTTGTTTTTTTCCAATAATTTTTTCTCAATCAAAGTGTGTCCCTTTAGTTCGCAGACAACAATAGCCATTGTGCTGTAATATAGATTTAAATTTATAAATCAAACATTTTCTTTTATGACACTTTTCCTTTTCAATAAGGCTATTATATTTCTTCTTAAATTTCAATTCAATACATGTATTATTCATTTTACTTAAGAATGTTTATTTCGTTGGTCAGTTTGCTCTTTTCATTTATCTATCTAACAAAACGTTTTCTTGTGGATTTTTTTCTTCATTTATTGATGAAACGAATTCATGTAACAGAGATAAAGTCGACAAAGACTTAATGGAATAACTTGTTTAATAACTAGAATCAAATTGATCAACAATATCAAATAAAAACAATAAATAAAATAAAATAAATATATCACTACATGACGAAATAATATAAGATTGTTCCAAAATATGAAGCGATGTTGAACAACTTAATCAAAGTGCATCATGATTGAAGAAATAAATACAACATATAGATAAAACAAGAAGAGAAAGTGAGGAAATGATTCTTTCAAGCTAATTCCTTTTCTCTTAATATTTTCCGGGGAATTTTCTTCAGAACGTTGAGGGATTGTGTGATAGTTGGCTAATTACACGACATTAAGTTTGTATACATGAACCTTACCAAGGTATTTACAACACTATCGTCCGTCCATACAGTGGACCCTGTGACCGGCCTTGATAACAACATAGTAGAATAGACGATCAATGTATAACAGTAAATGTCTATAGAGCATACAATGAAGGGCTGGTCAGATTGTGCAGACTGATCCGAGTCAACATTCAGCGCACTTATGTAATTGTTGCAAATGTCATACAGGGTTCATACTTCGTCAGTGGACGATAAGAATAGGACACCTTTAGCTTAGGACATCGACAAAATATAAAAGACATATTATGTTAAAGTTATGATACAAAATCTTGGATTGGATTTGAGCTGCTTAGGAAAATTTGGGTCGGTCTCGTGAAATATCAAAATTTTCTTACGCGGCGAGATTTATAGACGCCTAAGTCAGCACTTTCGTCGAAGATTTTCACAGTACATGACGTGTATCCAACTAATCCATTCGGACCATGAAAATTTAAAATGAAATCCTAATTACAATCTGTTTGTTTTTTCAGGAACTCGACCTTCCATTATTCCCCTAGGTCAAACATTTCGACATGGCAGTATAAATGGTATAAATGGTCACATTAACAATCACATCTCAGCGACAATACCTTCCAGGATTGGTAAGTATTTATGCATACGCAAAGCAAAACTATGAACCTTTATTCTTAGCATATTTCCACACAATCTCGCCTTTTGATACCCCATCAAGAAAAAAGATTTGGAAAACGTTGTGGCCAATAGGCACCCGAGATCATATGTGAAATTTGGTTGAAATCCATCAACAAGATTCGGAGAATATCTCAAAAGTTACCAGAAAATATTCCATATATCGATGGCTTAGAGCGCACATAGTATGGCTCTATACTATGTTTTTGCTCTAAGCCATCGATATGTAAGTTGGTCCCCCACCAAAAATCATGCTTTTTATCCAATCAAATTCATTCAAGAAATCTGCTTAAGGGTCTCCAAAGGATTCTGTGAATTTGGTTGAAATCAGTCTCCTAAAAGAAAAAAAATGTTTCCACTAAATACCATGCATTAAAATAAGCCTCGCCTATTAAAGCCAAGCTTTTCGTCCGATAAAAATTCTTTTAAATAATCTGATAAAAAAAGACACCAAAGGATCATCCCTGTGAACTTTGATTGAATTCAAACAACTGGTTTCTGATTTTTCACCATAAATGGAAATTAGCTCCGCCCATTGAGGCCATGTTTTTCATTTTGTCAAAATTATTTGGAGGAATCCGATAAAGGGTCACCCAATGATTTCTGTGAAATCCTGGTCAGTACAACGGACACCACGCCATGACAATAGACCAATGACATTTAGTCAGTTGAGCTAACACACCACCAAGCAAACTTCGCCGTGGTTTAAAACAGGCGGAACGACCATCAAAACTATTTTAGATCAAATTCAAAAATTGGTCCAGTACTCGTCGTTCGGCGATAAAAATGTAATTGACGGATCGCTGGTAACGACCAATGACCTCCCACAGCATGTTCCCTTTACATATTAAACGGTGTTGTTTTGCAAAATTTATTGCTAGCAACATGCAACAAAAAAGGAAAAAGGTTGGTTGGCGACCAAAACCCGTTTTTTTTTTTTTGTCACCAGACCGACAAAAAGGCTTCATATTAATATCTGCCGAAGTCAAGAGTCCAAATCTCACTTCAGGTATAAACTAGACTTGGCTGTCATTTGTCATAACAAAAATACCCCACAAAACGCTTTGTTAAAGGGATATAGGTACAAGTAATTTGAAACTGCAGTAACTCGAATATAACGTGACATGCCCTTTACTAATAATAAATCATTTATCCTTCATAGAATTTGCACAAAAGCATCTACAGTTCCTAATGAACACGTCTTCAAAGGCTGAAGCGAATCAGATACAGAATGTTTGAGGAGTTGCGCTCCCAATTAACACATCTGCCAATTATAGAGCAAATCATATCGAAAACCTTATGGAGATATCCGGACAAGCATTCTACGTCAAGTCAAGGGCAATAACTCGGTAATTCTTGATTGAAGTTTCACAAAGTTGCGTCTTGCTCATCTGCAGCTCTTAATGATCAATTCTTCAAACCGACAGGCTGGTTTCAGTATACCCCCTTAACTTCGTTTGCGGGGTATAATAAATGATTGAATTGGCCGATTGATTCTTTCAGTGACAGCTGTGATTCGTCAATAAAACTGCAGTTACGAAGATTTCGTCAATCCATGACATTTCCTAGTAACCAGTAAAGACACTCTTAACTTCACACTGAACGATTTATTATAGAAACTACGGCGCAAAATAAGAGACGGTCGATAATGACACTATTTCGTTCATTTGTCACAACTCTGGGTGCATTTTAAAAAGATGAATTCGAGATACTATCAATGAATGATGAATGTCAGCCCGATTAGCTCAGTGTTAGAGCACTTGACTTCAAACCTCAAGATCATGGGTTCGAGCCCTGGGCTGACCATATCAATTAACTAACTAATTGTCTTTCGGATGAGACGTTAAACCGAGGCCCCGTGTGACGATGCTATCCATCGAGCACGTTAAAGAACCAGGCGGGGCTCTCAGTAGTTTCGTCCTGTATCCTTGCACTATCCCCCGTAACAACTAACCGTCTTCTGGGGGCGTCGCTCATATGGGCATGTGCTACGGTAGCGACGATAAATAAACGGAAATACAAACAAACTATCAATGAAGTACGCTTTAACTGCTTTCATTTGGATATATATAGATATTGACTGACAATCGGTTCACCTATAACAAGACGCCAAAGTTTAAGAATGGTACAAATTCAAAGAAATTGCGGACGACAATTTTTGTTTGGTGAAAATAGAAGATAATGGATAAATTGCTTGTAACAAGCAGTTTCTTTATTATCCGCACTATATCACAAAGTTGTCTTGTCTTTGGGGCGTCATTGTGTGAGAATGGGATTAATTCAATACTTAGTCACAAGCACTAATAAATGGCTACATATTTAACCAGGTAAAGTATTACTGGTGAATGAAGAACAGAAGATGCAAGAGGAGGAGCTAGACCGTTTGAAGCATCAGTTAGAGAAGTCAGAAGAGATAGTGAAGCATCTACAACAACAAGAGACCAACTATCTACAACTGTAAGTGATGCCCGAAATAGTTCACCATTGATGGCTGTTACTCAAAGTATTAATCGACCAATTAAATGATTCATTTAGTATTCCTGTAATTTCATTTTTCTAGGCCTGACCTCAGTCAAGGTTGAATATTTACTGAAATTATGTTTTTATACTTATTTAACCCGTTCCCACACAATTCTGTTTTTACGCATCCTCACCCCGAAAAACAATGCTTTAGAAAACACCGTTGGAAATAACGATATTGCTTGTTACGATGTTTTCTCGGCTGAAACGCCCCCAAGAACAATGCTTTAGAAAACATTGTGTACTTAATGAACCTTATTTTTTTCAACCACAAAAGACAGAGATGTTTAAGACTTTATTATATTAAAATTGTTGTCTGTCAATCCTTTCAATTTGAATCAGTCTAAAATTTTGTCGTCTGATAAAGGGTTGACAAGTATCCTAATTTCTTCATAGGATTGCACAGCTACAACATAAAGAGTTTGATGTCGGGACAGAGAAGTCAACTCTCGTAGACAATTATGCCAAACTATACAGCCTACACAGAGAAACGGCTCTTCAAGCATTAAATACATTGACAGAATTAAAAGAGGTACATTCTCTTAAAGGGAAGATACTCTTCTCAGTAATTGTGGTAAGTATACTCATGTCAATAGAAACGTCCACAAAATATGAATGAAAACATGTAAAAACCTCAAATTTTCTTAAATCGCTTCTTTAGAACGACGGTTTGAATGACCACTGTAACGAGACAAGGTTATCATTGAAGATTGTTTAACCCTCAGTTTGAGTTCATGAGTAATCATTATCATGACAAGTTTTAGTTCTAACAAGACAACAAAGCGTTTCTACACACATTTCAAATAAATCCTCATTTAAAAAAACCCCCTTTTGACAGAAAGATACGTCGTAGCCATTTTATGATACACGTTTAGCGAAATGGTAATAAATTGTATGTTTATGACGTAAACCTCACTTTTTGTTTTTGTATTCAAGTTAACTTAACAAATCGGGTAAGGAGTTAATTTACTCTTTCTCTAATACATGTGCATATCAAATCTTGAGGTTTAATACATGTTTAAGTTAGTTGTTACAAAATATTACCATAGATTTTCTTACCTTTTCGCAAGAATGAACAAAAGAAATAACCCGTAGATCAACCTTTTCCATAATATTCACAAAATACTTTTCCCCTTAGAACTAAAAATCAACTTGCTTAAATATCAAACCATTGTAATTTTCAGCTTGCATTTAGATCAGTTCAACAGTCCATACAAGAATTACGAGGCAAACTACGACATTTACTAAAACTGCCAGTTCCAAGTGTTCATATGTTAACTGAAGATCATGTTGCTATAGAAATGGAGTCACATATAGATAAATATATGGTGAAAACAGCACAAAGGTTTGATCTATCAACATGTGTACAGGTAAATAAAAGTCAACTTCTGCACAGACAAGCTATCACCTAATCTGACTAGGCTGGATGAGATTTTAAATGCAAATTGAAAACTTTATTCATCATTGAGAAGAAAATATTGCATAAAACGAAAAAAACTCTCTATAATGGTAAATTAAAGACTAACTCTCACTTATTGATTTCTTTTATCAAAAAATCTCTAGTCAATATTTACCCATCCTACTTTTTTGCGCCTCTAAAGGAAAAAGCTTTGTAAAAACTTGTGGGCAGTGAAGAAATTGCTTCTAACAAGCATTATCTTTAATGTCCACAATGTTTTCTACCATAAAAAGCAAATACTTTCTAAATTCCACCGACTTGAATCCGCAGCAACTTTCTTTCAATTTAGTCTGGTATAAAATTTGTTGTGAGGTGATATGGATTAAACCACTATCATTGAAAAAATTCTTGTTCGTGATGAATTGCAGCATTAAACTTATTTTACAGGAGGTGAGCTCCCAGATATTTGCCACGCTGTTCGACTATCCCAGTTTGAAGACCTGTGAAGGACTCATCAACTATATTCAAAATTGTGTTACTAACGCTTGGCACTTAAGTGTTCAAAAACCACCCTATGTGATATTGTATGATTCCCGAACATTTCATTCGGATTACCACACGACCCTGACAATAGATAACCAGTCTGAAGCGATACAGAACTTCATATGGCCAGCTTTACTTCATGGTGTGAATGGACCTTGTGTTTATAAAGGGATTGTTGAAATGTAGTTACATGAAACAACCTAATTAGGTCAAGAAGATAGACAGCAAAATGAGCTTAAATTGGTTCCCCTTTTCAAAAAACATCGAACGTGAAATGTAATTTCTTCCTTTCCCAAAACTGTCTGCAAGTATCAAAACATTGTAATTTGTTTCAATTCCAAATAAAAATGAATGAATAAATGTATTCTTCGGAGCGGGGTAAGGGGCAGAAACAGACCACATGGAACGAAGTGATCATTAGAAGTATTGTTATCCAAACATGGGATTTCATTTGTTATGGATTAAGGAGTAAAATAAAGTCTATTTATTATTTGTCATTTTATATTAAGTTTTGTTTATGTTCCAAAGTAACCTGGTTTCTGAGTTGGATCTTCATACAAACAAGAGCACCATATGCAGGTGCCTGAGGGTGCTTGACAGTGTATAAAAATCCCATTTCAAAAGGGATACACCTCTTTCAAAATATGCAGTTGGAATTATCTATATAGACAGTGTGGGACACACTTTGTTCAAAGACATATGGGCTTTAATCCAGCAGTATTTCAGTAGTATTGTTACAACTGGAGCACCAAACCATAGATTCCTTGTATTTCCTATGATAAGAAGTCCTACGCCTTACCACTGCAATATAACCGCTGCCCGATCATCAGTTATTTGAACTAAGTGTTGCGGCTCTGGCCACTGCCCAATCATCAATAAATGGAATTAAGTGTTGCGGCTCTGGCCGCTGCCCAATCATCAGTAATTTGAACTAAGTGTTGTGGCTCTGGACTGTGTGAACAATTGACAGATAGCTCCTGTCAATCATAATACTGACCAATCAAAACATTCATTTACAAGAACTTAAATGGTGACCTTCTGCCCTTATATCAAGCACTTCTGTTGGTTTCGTAATTTAAATGTGTAACCATCGCTTATTCAAGCTGTAGTTATGACATTTAGGTCACAAAACAATGATTTTTTTTATCCCTTGTCAGATAGTTTGAAAACTAATGTTGATTGATGTCTTTGTCAAAATTCTGCTCTAATTGGAAGTCTGGTGGTGGTGCCAGGAATTCATTAATTTAATAGGTAAGTTGTTTACAAACAATTGTTTACCAACTGACCAGGAATTCATCAATTTAACTTGTAAATTGTTTACCAACAATTGTTTACCAAATGACCAAGAATTCATCAATTTAACTGGTGAATTGTTTACCAACAATTGTTTACCAATTGACCAAGAATTCATCAATTTAACTGGTGAATTGTTTACTAACTGACCAGAGATTTTTCAATCTATATATACTCTTTTGACATTCCCACACACTTTTCCACGCCCCTCATTAACAAGAGGCCCATATAAGGCCTTATCGGTCACCTGAATCCAAAGAGCAAAAAAACAAATTAAAGTCCACAAGATTATGCTACATACTACATATCAAAGCTCTAAGCCTTTTAGTTTGGGAGAAGAAGATTTTTAAAGTTTTCACCAAACAAGCCTATGTTAAACTTGGGACATCTTGGAACGGGCTAATTCTGACCCTGGGGCAATAATTTATACAATCTTGATGGAGGTCCACCAGGTGTTGCTAAATACAAAGTATTAAAGCTCTAGGACTTCCTGTTCAGGAGAACAAGAGTTTCAAATTTTCACTATACAAGCCCTATGTAAAATTCGTGACGTCCACGAATGGGCCTATTTTAATACTGAGGCAATAATTTGTACAATCTTGATAGAGGTCCACAACAGGATGCTGTATACCAAATATCAAAGTTCTAGGCCTTCGAGTTTGGGAGAAGATTACCAATTTCACTATATAAGCCCTTCTTAAATTTGTGACATCTGGGAATTTTCCAAATTCAATCCTGAGGCAAAAGTTTTTACAATCTTCATAGAGGTCCAGCAGATGATGCTGTATACCAAATATCTAAGTTCTAGGCCCTCTCATTTTGGAGAAGATGATTTTCAAAATTTTCACTCTATAAGCCCTTTGTAAAACTTGTGATGTCCGGGAATGGGCTAGTTCTTTCTCCGGTGCCATGATTTATACAATCTTGATAGAAATTCACTAGATGGTACTGTATACCAAATATAAAAGCTCTAGGCCCTCTAGTTTGAGAGAAGAAGATTTTTGAAATTTTCACTATATTAGCCTATGTTAACCCCCCCCCCCAAGCACAGCCATTTCTTGACAGATTTTTTTTTCTTGTACAAACTTGATAGTCCTTGCCCTAAAGACTCTAAATGCCAAATGTGAATCTAATCCGACAGCCGGTTCATGACCAGAAGATTTATAAAGATGTACCCTTTTTGGCCCCTTATGGAGCCCCATGATGTGTACAAATCTGAAGCGCCTTCCAATAAGGATGCTTCCTGCCAAGTTTGTTTGAAATCCATCCAAGGGTTCTTAAGAAGAAGTCGAAAATGTAACAAGAGGCCCATGAGGACCTGAGACGCTCTACTGGTTATCAAGTTTTCCGTTAAAGAAATCTGATAATTAAAGAAGTTAATTGCTCAAAGAAGAATGCATAAAGAAAAGAAAAGGGCTTTATCCCCTTTATCATTTTAAGCAACAATTCTCAAGGCCCCTTTTCCCAAGTTTCATGACGGATCCACTCCATTTCCAAAAGAAAGTTACCTTATGACCCTACAATCATTCTATGAATATTTCATCAGAATCTGATAATAATTGTGGACTTTATCACATAAACAGGATTGTTTTGAATGAAAATCAATAAGGCCCCTTTTCCTGTGTTTTCTGATGGATCAATTTCATTCCAAAAGGAACTTTCCATACAACCCGACAATTGTCCTGTGAAATTAAAAAGACAATTTGATAATGATTGTGATCTTCATCACATACACAAGAATGTTTTGAATGATAATCTGTAAGGCCCCTTTTCCTGTGCTTCGAATGCCACAATTATTCCATGCATCTTTGAAGAGAATCCAATAAAACTGTTGACTTTATTGTGTTAACAAAGATATTAAATTCAAGTTCTTATAAGGCCCCTTTTCCCTTGATATTTTACTGTTGGTTTTATCATTCTGTGAAAGTTAAAAGTGAATCCAATGAAATATTGGGAATTCATTATGTTTACAAGAATATATAAAATAATCATATGGCCCCTTTTTACATGATACTTGATGGATTGTACCCAGTTTTGAAAGGTGATTGTACAATCATTCTGTGAAATTTTGAAGTGAATCTGGTGAAATCAAGGGACATCATTGTGTTAACCAGAATATTTAAGAAAGTTTTTCATAAGGCCCCTTTTTTCATGACACTTGCCATAATCAGATCCACTGTCAAAATCAACAATTGGAATGATGGTACAATCAATCTGTGTAATCTGTGGAATCTATTGTGTTAATGAGTTTATAGTGAAATCTTCATAGGGCCCCTTTTCTCATGATAATTTACAGAACAAGCCAAATTTCAAAAGGAACAATTCTAATGAAGGTACAATCATTCTTTAAAAGTTAAAGAGAATCAATGAAAACAGTGGACTGAATTGTATCAAGAATTTTTGTAACAAAATTTTCATACGGCCCCTTTTTCCGTGAAACTTAACAAATCAGACCCAATGTACAAAGGAACAATCTTAATGATAGTTTGAAGAAAATGATAAAGACTGAGGACTTTATTGTAATAATGATGTTTTGTAATAAAATTTTTATAAGGTCCCTTTTCTTGTGTCACTTAACCAATCAGACTTAATTTATAAAGGAACAATCCAAATGATGGTACAATCACTCTATTAAAGTTTGAAGAGATTCTGATAAAGACTGAGGACATTGTTGTGTTTATGAGGATTTGATAATAATTTTTCATACAGCCCCTTTTCCTATGATACTAGACAGATCAGGCCCAATTTGGAAAGAAACAATCCTTATGATGGTACAAACATTCTGTGAAAGTTTGAACAGAATCTGATGAAAACTGCAGACTTTATCTTGGTGTAAAAATTTTAAAATAAAATTTTCATAAGGCTCCTTTTCCTTTGATAATGAAGGATTAGGTTTCAGGTCAGTATCAACAATCGTGATTATTATACAATGATTCTGTGAAGGTTTGAATAAAATCCAATGAAAGCTCTGGACTTGGTTACAAGGATTATAGATAAAATTCTCAAAAGGCCCCTTTTCCCATGATACTAGACAGATCACGCCTAATTTGAAAAGAAAGAATCCTCGTGATGGAATAATCATTCTGTGAAAGTTTTAACAGAATCTGATGAAAACTGTTGACTTTATTGTGGTACAATGGTTTTAAAATTAAATTTCATAATGCTCCTTTTCCTGTGATACTTGACGGATCAGGTCTAATGCAAACATCAACAATCATTATTATTGTACAATTATTCTGTGAATGTTTGAAGAAAATCCGATGAAAGCTCTGGACTTGGTAACAAGGATTTATAAATGAAATTTTCATAAGGCCCCTTTTCCTGTATTTCTTGACAGTTCAAACCCTGTTATGAAAAGAATGATAGTTATGACCTTCCAATCATTCTGTGAAAGTTTCAACAAAATCTGATCAAAGCTGTGGGCTTCATTGTGTTAACAGGGTTTTATTAATTGAATTTCCATATAGCCCCTTTTCCCATGTTACTTGATGGATCTGAACCAATTCCAAAGGGAACTCTTCTTACAAAAGTATAATTATTCTGTTTGAGTATAAAGACAACCCCATCTCATCTGTGGACTTACAAGTATTAATTAAGATTTTTTTAATTGAATTTTCCTAAGGCCCCTTTTCCTATGTTTCTCAATGGATCAGACCCAATTTGAAAGGAACAATCCTTATGACGGTACAATCATTATGTGAAAGTTTGAAGTCAATCAGGTGAAATCTAGAGCCATGATGTGTTAACTAAGATTTCTTTATTAAATTTTCATAGGGCCCCTTTTCCCATGAAACTTGATGGATCAAACCTACTTCCGAAAGGAACAATCCATTTAATGTGATAATCATTCTGAGAATGTTTGAAGAGAATTTGTTGAAAACTATGGACTTTTTTACAAGGACTTTTTCAATCCAGTTTTTATCAGGCCCCTTTTCCCGGTGGTCCTTGATTGATCATACCAAATTTGAAAGGAACAATTCTTATGATGGTACAATCATTCTGTGAAAGTTTGAAGTCAATCAGATGAAAACTGTGGACTCTAGAGTGTTAACAAAGATCTTTGAATTAAATTTCAATAAGGGCCCTTTTCCTATGTTTCTTGAGGAATCATATCCAATAGACCTTTTCACGGTCTCACAGCGCATGCGTCAAAACGAATCTCGTTAAAGGCGATATTTACCCGAGACTTTGTCACGTGATCGATTGCGGGGAGTCGATAATTCATCACTATATAATCCTATATAAATTGTCTATTTTGAACGAGCAAAAATAAAGGTCAAAAATCAAAATTTTGGTGCAAAAAGGGTTTCAATATGTAGGCAGATATATGCAGACTAGTTGTAGCGAGTAATATTGATGATATTATCGTGTATTAGTAACAAAATTAAGTTTAAAATGACATGGTGTCTAGGCCATATGAAACATTACGTACCTCGAGTTTTGCGAAAATTACCCTTTCATACAATAATATCTCCTACGAAATAAGAAATTTTCGACATATTTTTAACTCCCCCCCCCCCCCCTCATACACATACAAGGAAGGAAAAGTAAATAGTTATAGTTTGACACTCGACGCAAACACTGAATGATTACGTTGATGAATGGAAAATCCCGCCTAAGTGTCAAACATCTTGACAGAAATAACATTCCAGTATTAATCCATTCCTAATGATTGAATTTTTTGATTGGTCCAAAAGAAACTGCAGACGACATTTTAGAGCTAATGGAATTTAATTGTTTATTTATTTTCTTTTTTTCCTTATGAGACGGGAAAAATATTGTGGTTACCGAAGAAATTACTTTATCCAAGCAATTTCTTCATTTTCCACAATGTTTTGATATGCTTCTTCTCAAATTTACATTCGCCGCGTTCTGGTAATAGAAGTGTTGGAGGAAAGGAGAAAATATATTCTTTGATTTATATAATCTGCTTTTCGTCTAGATATGCCATATACCGATTAAAAAATGTATATGGAAATTCAAAATTGAGAGCACTATATTTTAACGAAAAAGGATTATTACAGAAATCATAATAGTATGATGACGATGTTAATAGTGCGAAGAAAAGAATGAAAAATAGAAATAATCAAATGTAATGATTATAATGGAGTGCTGTTCGGTAAACTGTCTTGATGTAAAGGGTTCCCTTTGGTATATCACATATCTATATGGTGTTATGTGTAGACGGCAACGTGTCACCAAGCATCCAATAAACAACACCGCACACTCTTTATGTATATTAGTAAAATTTAGGAATTGATGAAACAACTTTGTCTTTTTATGTTTCAACCGATATGCCGCCAAGTACTGGGCCCTGATCGACGAATCAAAGAATCCGACCAGACGTCGTTTTCAATCGGCACGGGAATATTATTGCATGGTGTTTATTTATTTATCATTATCATTTCAATCTTTTACCAAAATAAAAATAAATTGAATACGCTTAACAACTTTGAGTGGATACTTTTTGCTGTGGGATATATATTATCCTAAAAAGATGGGCGGAAATGATAATTGTTGCGTGGCAGATTGTAGATCGACAAGGCATAACTCTAATATATCCTTCCATAGAATTCCGAAGAAACCGGAGCCTAGAAGAAAATTATGGATAAAGGCAACTGGAAGAGTCCTCCATATAAGAAATAAATTTGCACCAACGAATAATTCTTCATTTTGTGGTCGTCATTTTGTGAATGGGAAGAGAAGTGATGATCCAACGTCTGTGGACTTTATACCGACAATAAATCTTCCGGTGACTTTGCCAGTAACATTGAGGCAAAGGAGAGCTACTGTTTCCAGTATGAAATCGTCCAAATATGACGGAGCAGTAGAAACCCTTGTGAAAGAAAACTGTAGCGTGTGTTACACCAAGAAACGCGTTTTGTTGCCAGAAATTGATCTTAGAAATGTGCAGAACGAAGTTCAGATTTCACATGAGCGGTCAGATGAAATGACAGAATGCGAAATGCTGCATTGCCAAATCCCCTGCGAGGTACGATTTCAATTAATATCTAACGTAAGTTTGGTAGGATTTTCCCTGGTATGAAGCAAGGACACGGGAACTGCTTAAATACAAGCTGGTATTTTCCACAGTTTTTTCAATGTGACTGAGTCTCTGGACAAACCCCTCTTCAAAGTATTTAACCCATTCCAACTCAATCCCACCTTTTAACGCCCCCCAGGAAAAAAGCTTTGGTAAAACTATGTGGATCATGAAGACATTGCTTTTATCATGCAATTTCTTCATTATCCACTATGTTTTCTATCCAAAAAGACGAAAAAAAAAAAAATCAAAATTCCATCAACTTGAAATTGTCGTATGCAGCTTCTTTCAATTTGGACCAGTCTAAAATTTTGCTGTGTTGAAATGGGTTAAACGCCTTCAACGACTTGTAGGCCCGGACGCTTTCTTTGTCAAACGATTTGTCCCGCAATTCCACTAAATATTTTTTTAATTTTGATTTGTCAAAGGCCGGAACATTTTTCAAACCATTTTTCCATCTATTGTACGGATTTGTAAACACTGACTTCACAAAAAGAAACTTGTTTTCTGACATTTTAACAATGTTAAAGTTCGGGGTCGTATCGAGCCTTCTTATTTTCTATTGAGTTTTTCAAACCGGAAGTTAAAACTCCCCGCAACGGGAAAATGTTGTTGTTGTTATTTTTTGAAAGCGTCTAACGGATGTAGACTTTTTAGTCATCTGGCGCTTTGCGTGAAAAGGTCTATTCCGAAAGGAACAAGCCTTATGATTTTCATAAGGCCCCTTTTTCCTGTGTTTCTTGACGGATCATACCCAATTTGGAAAGGAACAAACCTTTTGATTGTACAATCAATCTGTGAAAGTTTGAAGGGAATTGAAGGGAATCCGATGAAAACTGTTGACTCCAGAGTGTTAAAGAGGCTTTCTTAAAAGATTTTTCGATTAAATTTTCATAAGGCCCCTTTTTCCCGTGATTCCTGATGGATCTGACCAAATTCCAAAAGGAACAATCCTTATGATGGTAAAATCATTCTGTGAAAGTTTAAATACAATCTGATGAAAACTGTGGACTCTAGAGTGTTAACAAGGAATTTTTAATTAAGTTTTAATAAGGCCCCTTTTCCCATGTTTCTTGACAGATCTGACCCAATTTCAAAAGGAACAATCCTTATGTTGGTACAATCATTCTGTGAAAGTTTGAATTGAATCTGATGTAAACTGTGGACTCTAGAGTGTTAAAGAGGATTTTTTAATCAAATTTTCATTAGGCCCTTTTTCCCGTATTTCTTGACGGATCTGACCCAATTTCGAAAGGAACAATCCTTATGATGGTACAACCATTCTGAGAAAGTTTGAAAAGAATCCGATGAGAACTGTTGACTCTATCACGTAAGCAAGGATTTTTAATGGAATTTATAATTAAACTTTCATAAGGCCCCTGTGAAAGTTTAAATACAATCTGATGAAAACTGTGCACTCAGAAGTGTTAACGAGGATTTTTTAATTAAATTTTCATAAGGCCCCTTTTCCAGTGTTTCTTGACGGATCATACCCATTTTTGAAAGGGACAATTCTTATGAAGGTACAATCATTCTGTGAAAAATCATTCTGAGAAAGTTTGAAGCGAATCCAATGAAAACTGTTGACTCTGTTGCGTAAACCAGGATTTTTAATGGAATTTTTTTATAAAATTTTCATAAGGCCCCTTTTCCCATATTTCTTGATAGATCATACCAAATTTCGAAAGGAACGATCCTTATGTTGGTACAATCATACTGTGAAAGTTGAAATACAATCTGATGAAAACTGTGGACTCTTAGAGTGTTAACGAGGATTTTTTAAATTAGATTTTCATAAGGCCTCTTTTCCAGTGTTTCTTGACGGATCATACCCATTTTCGAAATGAACAATTCTTATGAAGGTACAATCTTTCTGTGAAAGTTTGAAGTTAATCAAATGAAAACTGTGGACTCTAGAGTGTTAACAAAGATCTTTGAATTAAATTTTAATAAGGGCCCTTTTCCTATGTTTCTTGAGGAATCATATCTGATTCCGAAAGGAACAATCCTTATGATGGTACAATCATTCTTTGAAAGTTTGAAGTCAATCAGATGAAAACTGTTGACTCTAGATTATTAATGAGAATTTTTTCCTGATGGATCTGACCGATTTTCGAAAGGAATGATCCTTATGATCCTTATGATGGTACAATCATTCTGAGAAAGTTTGAAGAGAATCCGATGAAAACTGTGGACTTTTTCGCGCGAACGAGGATTTTAATCAAGTTTTATTAGGCCCCTTTTCCCGTGTTTCTTGATGGATCTGATCCATTTTCTAAAGGAACGATCCTTATGTTGGTACAATCATTCTGTGAAAGTTTGAAGGGAATCCGATGAAAACTGTGGACTATATTGCATAAACAAAGAAAAGTTTAATGAACGGAAGACGGACGGCCAGCCGGCCGGCTGGATGGACACATGGACGCGGGACGGGAAAAAGCCATCGCTATAGCTCTAGTGGCCTTCGGCCAGTAGAGCTAAAAAGTTAACACATGACGCACAACAATGGACAAAACACAATCACAATAGAGCACCATAACCTTCGGTCATGTGGCCCTAAAAACAATTAGGAAAATACTGTGGAAATGAAATTTGAGAAAAAAACTTTAGTTTCATTAACTTTAAATTGTAGTCTACAATTCCTTTCCATTTGGACCAGTAAAAAAAAAATGTCCATAATGGGTTAAACAACATACATCTTATATTGAAACTAGGATAAACTTTACTAAATTGCGGCTATATACATTTGGAAAAGTAACCTGATAATACTAATTTCTTGATTTGATGAATCTCAAGAATAATTTTAAGGAAACATTGTAGGAAAAGGAGAAAATGCTTGTAAAAAATACTTTGTCCTTACTTTCTACATTAATATTTTTCAATAATAAATTTGCAAAAGCTTTTAATTTTCATCTAATTTTCTCTTTTTCTGTTAAAAACAAATTTTCCATTAGATCAAATTTTAAATATTGATTCTTCTGCAATTGTTATCAAGTTTCGCACTTCTAGATTTATGTTGTATTTTTATTTGCCGTACATAAAAAGTGTTAGCCTATCTAATTCCAAATATTTTATTAGTTTAAAACAATCTATAACCTAAACGTCACTAACATCAACTATCTTTGTCATATTCATGATAGAGTTTTAAAACTGTCATTCTAACTTTGTCATAGACACCTAAAAATATAGCGCCCCCTATAGATATCCACAATGTTCTGGGTAGCACACCACTAAATAAACTGAAAAGGAAAATAAAATCAATGGATTATATAGTTGACATTGTTTTTAATCGATAGTATTGGCTTTAACATCATGTTCAACAGTATTTCAGGTGTATTAAAGAGGCCAGTAAACCTAACTATGGCTTATTTTGTTTCTCACACCAGTACAACTACAATATTTGTTCTGATCCACAAGCTGCTTATCTTTCTTCGGCCAAGTAAATTCCTCAAGGTTTTCTGCCCAGGGACAAATAAATACAAGGGCAAATCTTCAAATAGTAGATATCAAAGGTAACTCACTATATATTGGAAAATAGTATATTGAAGGGTACAAAATGTTGAGGTTAATGAAGAAAATGTTGGGAAAATTGTCTTACTTTCCTGGATAAAAGTTGAGAAAATGTATTTTCATATCCGTGTCTAATAATAAGCTTTATTATGTTTATTCATATTTTCACATTTATTTTTTGTGGTTTGAGTGAATACTGAAAATAGTTGGTGCTCTAAACCAGCAAAGGGCAATATTACAATATTTGTATTTCAAATAGTTTTATGTTTCATTTTGTACAGCAATGCAGCAAGAACAAAACAAAATAATAATTAAAATCAGCAACAATGTCAATCTCTTCCAAAACAGTTACTTGCAAACATTTTTTCAAAATATTCAAAGATAAATATGCTTTCATTGTCTCTTGAAAAACATTTTTTATCATCTCCTTGATGAAATGAACCAGTTTGGCTAGTTAAACCCACTAATTTAATCAACCTCAAACAAAATTCAATCCCTGTTATTGTTCAATGAGATGGCCCAGTATCCACTCTCAATTCTACCAGCACTATGATAAGGGAAATTGAAGATGCCCTTTTTTGAAGCAACAAAAAGTATATAATTTATGGGTGACTCAAATGTCATTACTGTAGTTTTGACTGTTTGATCACAAAACTGTCAGAGGTCAAAACTCTGGTTCATGACAGATGTAGAGATTTAATTAGTCAATTGACTTTCTATTTGAGAGTATCCTTTTGTCAATCATTAGGAACATTAACAAGTGTTTCAACTGCAGCAGTTCTTACCCTCTTATCCCCTTTTCTTGATGTATCACAGATAATGCATATCCTATACTACCAGTTGATAGAGTGGAACCTTTCTGAAAGACAAAATCCAACTGTAAGGACAAGAGCCGTCAGAGACAGATTATGCTCCCCAACTAAGTTTGTTTGTTTGAATGGGGTTTTACGCCGCTTTCAACAATCTTTCAGTTATATCGTGGCGGCTGGAGCACCTAACAATGGAATCCTGGCATTTCTCACACCAGTACTACCATTACATCCCTTCCTAGCCTCCAGCTGCTATCTCACATAGGTCTACGATTATCGACCCATTGGTGAGAGACAAATAGTCTGTAAGGATGAGTGCCGCCGTCGGGAATCGAACCCGGGACCTCTAGATTGATAGTCCGACGCACTACCAACTGCGCTATGACGGGGGCTCCCCCAACTAAGGCTTTGTCACAAAACTGTATGCCATTGGACAGAAAACTTCTTATTGAATGCAACTATAGTTTAAGAGTTCAGTTCACAAGAAAATTGGAAGTTTGACAAACATTGAAGGAAGCTCTTTGGCTTCACATGCCTGATTCTAGTAAAATTCAATTTTATTATATGGCAAAGGGTTAAATATTTTACCTTGACCATCAAAGTTATCAATGAAAAATGTTTACATACAAAAAATGAAGACTCTAACTTGAGTAGTCTTACAGAAACAATAAACTGATTATTTTTAGAGTAGGAAATATACAAAATGTAAAGCTACATGGCATTAAGCCCCCTTTTAGCATGTTAAGGTTCATCGAGTCAGAAATTCACATAAACATAGGGCACTTAATAAACAAAATGTATGTAAAGTAACACAGCCAATGACCAGAAATTTAGTACCAACAGAAAGGTCATGTCATAAGCAATGCACATGTAAAATATGAAATCTATATCACTTACTATCGTATACTTATGGGCTATGTTAAAGTAAAATTTTTCAAAATTTGGACCTTGAGAAATTACCTTGACCTTGACAGATGACTTTGAACTTAGTACCATCAGAAGGTCATGTCATAAGCATTGCACATGTGAAATATGAAGGCCATATCACTTACCATTGTAAACTTATGGACAATGTTAAAGTTACAAAAATTTTACTATTGAACTTGAGAAACAACCTTGACCATCATAGATGACCTTGACCTCAGTACCAACAGAAAGGTTTTGTCATAAACAATGAACATGAGAAATATGAAGGCTATATCTCTTACTAATCAAAAGCAAATGTAAGTTTGTTAAGGAGTAATTGAGAGCTAACTTAAAGCTATTTAACATTTAGCCCCCCTTTTTTCATGACTCAATTTATTTCCTTAAATTTCAAATACTTTATGGTCAAGGGCATCTGATTTGCTATTCTCATTAAATTCTGACCATTAGACTAGGAGAAATCTGAGAAAAACTATATTTTACCCTAAGTCCCTTTTTTCCGTGACGAGGTCTCATATCCAAAAACCGGGAAATACACACCGGCATTATATCATAGAGAGTTCACATGGTAGGTTTCATTTAATTTGGTCTAAGGGTTATGGAGATATTGCTCCGGACGGATGGATGGTCGGAGAGAATAATGAGCGGAATGACGGACAGACAGACAGACGAAG
This sequence comes from Fragum fragum, assembly GCA_946902895.1. Lineage (NCBI taxonomy): Eukaryota > Metazoa > Mollusca > Bivalvia > Cardiida > Cardiidae > Fragum > Fragum fragum. The sequence continues at coordinate 25,248,377 of OX336374.1, read as the reverse complement.
CAGTGGCTATATGCTCTCCCTTCTGGGAGCATAAAAATGAATATTGTCCAGTTCTTCATCATAAATACATAGGGAAGAGGCTGTGAGATATTTGCTAAGCTTTACAGAAAATAAAAGGATGCCCACAAATAACTTTAAACCCATTTTGGTTTAAGAAAAATATTATCCATGTGAGTAAGAATGTATATTTTCTGACAAAATTGTAATCATACCATTATCTATTTTGAATTAAATAAAAACAAGAGGACCATGATGGTCCTATATCGCTCCCCTGAGTATGTTGGCTAAAGGCTTTATGAGATAATATACAAAATATCAAAGCCCTACACCTAATCCTTTTGGAGAAGAAGATTTTTTAAAGATTTTCTCCTTTAATCCTAGGTATAGTGAAGATCCAACTGTATTGAGCTAATTTCAAGAGTATGGTAATTCTTTGAATTACTTAAGTGGAGGATCAATAGGCATTAATACTTACCAAATATCAAAGCTCTAGGCCTAATGGTTTAGAAGGAGAACATTTTCTATGATATCCTTCATTACTCATTTCTGGGATTGCACAAAAAAGTGCTTATTTTCAGAATACAGTAATTCTATGAAGTATTTAAGTACGGGGTCAATAGGTTATTACACACTAAATATTAAAACTCTTGGCCCTATGGTTTGGGAGAAGAAGACTTTTAAAGACTTCCTACTTTATTTCAATGTAAAATCAGGGATCACAGAAAAAGGGCTAATTCTCAGAATACAGAAATTCATTGAAGTATTTTGGAAGAGGGTCAATAGATGATGATGATTACCAATATCAATGCTCTAGGCCTTACGGTTTGGGAGAAGAAGATTTTTAAAGTTTTCCTTCTTTATTTCTATGTTTAATCAGGGATTGCCCTAAAAGGGCTAATTTTCAGAATACCGTAATACTTTGAAGTATTTTGGTAGAGGGTCAATAGATAATAATTTGTACCAAATATCAAAGCTCTAGACCTTATTGTTTCAGAGAAGAAGACTTTTTAAGATTTCCTTCTTTAATTCTTTGTAAAATCAGGGATCACAAAGAAAAGGGCTAATTTTCATAATACTGAAATTCTTTGAAGTATTTTGGTAGAGGGTCAAAAGATGATGATGATTACCAATATCAAAGGCCTTATGGCTTGGGAGAAGAAGATTTTTAAAGTTCAACCTTTTATTTCTATGTAAGATTAGGGATTGCCCAGAAAACAGCTAATTTTCAGAATACAGCAATTCTTTGAAGTGTTTTGGCAGAGGGTCAATAGATGATGATGTATACGAAATATCAAAGCTCTAGGCATATGGTTTGGGAGAAGAAATTTTTTAAAGTTTTCCTTCTTTATTTCTATGTAAATCAGGGATCACAGAGAAACGGCTTATTTTCAGAATACAGTAATTCTTTGAAGTATTTTGGTAGAGGGTCAATAGATGATGATGATTACCAATATCAAAGCTCTAGGCCTTATTGTTCGGGAGAAGAAGATTTTTAAAGTTTTCCTTCTTTATTTCTATGTTTAATCAGGGATTGCCCTAAAAGGGCTAATTTTCAGAATACCGTAATACTTTGAAGTATTTTGGTAGAGGGTCAATCGATAATAATTTGTACCAAATATCAAAGCTCTAGACCTTATTGTTTCAGAGAAGAAGACTTTTTAAGATTTCCTTCTTTAATTCCTTGTTAAATCAGGGATCACAAAGAAAAGGGCTAATTTTCATAATACTGAAATTCTTTGAAGTATTTTGGTAGAGGGTCAAAAGATGATGATGATTACCAATATCAAAGGCCTTAAGGCTTGGGAGAAGAAGATTTTTAAAGTTTAACCTTTTATTTCTATGTAAGATTAGGGATTGCCCAGAAAAGAGCTAATTTTCAGAATACGGCAATTCTTTGAAGTGTTTTGGCAGAGGGTCAATAGATGATGATGTATACGAAATATCAAAGCTCTAGGCATATGGTTTGGGAGAAGAAATTTTTAAAAGTTTTCCTTCTTTATTTCTATGTAAATCAGGGATCACAGAGAAACGGCTTATTTTCAGAATACAGTAATTCTTTGAAGTATTTTGGTAGAGGGTCAATAGATGATGATGATTACCAATATCAAAGCTCTAAGCCTAATGGTTTGGGAGAAGAAGATTTTTGCAGTTTTCTTCTTTATTTCTATGTTTAATCAGGGATTGCCCTAAAAGAGCTAATTTTCAGAATATGGTAATACTTTGAAGTATTTTGGTAGAGGGTCAATAGACAATAATTTATACTAAATATCAAAGCTCTAGACCTAATTATTTGGGAGAAGAAGACTTTTTTTAGATTTCCTTCTTTAATGATTGTAAAATCAGGGATCACAAAGAAAAGGGCCAATTCTTAGAATACAGTAATACTTTGAAGTATTTTTGTAGAGGGTCAATAGATAATAATGTATACAAAATATCAAAGCTCTAGGCTTTATGGTTTTGGAGAATACGATTTTTAAACTTTTCCTTCTTTGTTTCTATTTAAAATCAGTGATTGCCAAAAAAGGGCTAATTTTCATAATACGTAAATTCTTTGAAGTATTTTGGTAGAAGGACAAAAGATGATAATTTTTGCGAAATGTCAAAGGCCTTATAGCTTTGGAGGAGAAGATTTTTAAATTTTACCTTCTTTATTTCTATGTTATATTAGGGATTGCCCAGAAAAGGGCTAATTTTCAGAATACGGCAATTCTTTGAAGTGTTTTGGCAGAGGGTCATTAGATGATGTTGTAAACGTAATATCAAAGCTCTAGGCAAATGGTTTGGGAGAAGAAGATTTTTAAAGTTTTCCTTCTTTATTTCTGTGTATTATCAGGGATCACAGAGAAACAGCTTATTTTCAGAATATGGTAATTCTTTGAAGTGTTTTGGTAGAGGGTCAATAGATGATGATTTGTGCTAAATATCAAAGCTCTAAGCCTAATGGCTTGGGAGGAATAGATTTTAAAGTTTTTTCACTCCGTTGCCATGGCAACCAGAGTTCTTCATGAATTTCAATTCTTTGAAGTACTTTGAAAGAGCATGACCTAAGGATCATTTCTGTGAAGTTTTGTTGAAATTCCATGGTTAGTTTAGGAGGAGAAGATTTTTTTGTAATTGTGAACGGACGGACAGACAGAAGGACAATGACCGATCACAATAGCTCACCCAGAGCACTTCATGCTCAGGTGAGCTTAAAACAACATAAATTTGATTAGCATTTCATCAAAAACAACTCTTGTCATTTTGATATACAATCTGCATAAGAAAATTTCAAAAAGTTATAGATCCTTGTCAAGCCACTTGCTCTTAGTGGGCTATAAAAAGACATTATTACTGTCTAAATATGTATTTTTTGATAAGAATTCAAAATGAAAGTGAAATTTCATTGTCAATATTGCATGTAAATGATAAAACTGTTTAATTTATCTTAAGCAATAAAGAATACTAAACACACCAGTAGAATGAAAATAAAATAATTTTTCTTTGATAATGACATCAAAAGTTTGCAATAAGTTTAGAATTTTGTTTGCTGTAAAAATACAATTGTAAGATCAATTTAACATTAATCTGCCCTGGGATGGCCAAGACAACATTGACTTGATGATATTACAGTGAACTAAGAAAAATTTGCCACAAAGCCCTCTTTTTTATTGCCCGAGAAAAAGTAGAGGTGTTTAAGTGTCTGAGTTGCTCCGACCCACCACCACCCCACCCCACCACCCCCTAAAATTACTACTCATACATGTAATTCAGTACTCTTTAACAAAGGAGACAACTCGTTTTAGAAAGCATTATTTCCAATTTACTCTAGGACAGGCAACTTTCTTTTATACAACAAATATTCTAATTATGGTAGTATCAATTAATTCCCTTGCATCAGTATGTAATAAAGATATTTGGTTGTAATCTGTCTACAACAAAGAATATTGTCAATGATTTCACTATATACCATATATGGCAAATAGCTCTGCCCATACAAGCAATGATCTCAAACCGAACGAAATTCTTTGAAGGAATGTCAATAAGGGTCACCAAATATATGTTTGAAATTCATTTGGTTTCTGGGATTTACTAAGTTTTCACTATACATCATATAAAGAAATAAGCCCCACCCGTGAAATACATGTTTTTATCCAATCAAAATTCTTTAAAGGTATCTGATAAAAGGTGAATCAAGGATTGTTTCTACTTGGTTGAAATTAATACTCTCTGACAAGAAGCTTTTACAAATTAAAGTTTACATAGAAGGAGCAATGACTGACACAATGCCATGACTGTAGCCTTTCAGCCAGTGGAAATAAAAACCTTTGAAAACATTGCCAAAAATGAATAAATTGCTTGAAACAATTGTAATGATTTCTTTCATGAAAAACTTTTACTTTTAATCTTTATCTACAACACTTTTAATCAGGACTAGTCTAATATTTTTTAGAGTTCCAATGGGTTTAAACAAAGAGGTATCATTTAATTTTTAGCTTCATCTATCAAAAACGAGCGTTCTGATTGGTCAAAAACATTATTCATAATCCCATGAACAAAATTTTGACCACGCAGCGATTTTGTATGCTTCCGCACAAAATAGTCCGATACAAAAAGGGATCAAAATTTATAAAGCTTTTGTTTTTTCATTCAATGCTATGAAAATATAAGAAATGAAGAGAATATTTTTTGTTTTCATGGAGTAATGAACCGAAAAACCTAATCACACAATGTATGAATAAACGAAGGAATCCGCGTCACGTATTCATACAGTGTGATTAGTTTTTTCGGTTCATACCTCCATGAAAACAAAAAATATTCTCTTCATCTCTTCAATAACATTTTGCAATAGCAGAGTTTGGACGCCTTGTATTTCTTTGAGCTGTTATGGCAAGTTTTCTTGTTTCACCAGATTGAAAGTAGAGTGAAAATGGAAATATTTCTACAAAGCAACAAGAGGTGCTTGAGCAAATGAATGGCTCCGCTGGCCTGAATTCCTTTAGCGTTACCATTCTAGAGGTCACACTTTTTGCTCAATCCCTCAATTGAGAAACGTCCTGAAACTGTTTGTATGGTCATGAGGAAGAAGCCTATTGGATATGGTAACATTCTGATCAATAACAGGAGCCTTTTGGATATGTAAACATTCTGATCAATAAAATATAATTCAGCGCCGTTATTTTATACTGGAGGTAACTTTGTTTTAGAAAGAATTACTTTTTAAAAGAGCCCCATCCATTACATGTTGACAGGCATATAGTGTTACCTCTTTCAATATGTCAGTGTGTGTGTGAGTACTTGTTTGTGGGTGTGGGGGGGAGTGGTTGGGTGGGTGGGTGGGGGGGGGGGGGGGAGTGGTTCGGTGTATTTCGGAGGGGGGAGTGGTTGGGGTGTGTGGGGGGATTGGTTGGGTGGGTGTGGGGGGGAGTGGTTGGGTGGGTGTGGGGGCGGAGTGGTTGGGTGGGTGTGGGGGGGAGTGGTTGGGTGGGTGTGGGGGGGAGTGGTTTGGTGTATGTGGGGGGGGAGTGGTTGGGTGGGTGTGGTGGGGGAGTGGTTGGTGTGGGGGGAGTGGTTGGGTGTGTGTGTGGGGGGGAGTGGTTGGGTGGGTGTGGGGGGGAGTGGTTGGGTGGGTGTGGGGGGGAAGTTGTTGGGTGGGTGTGTATGTGGGGGGAGTGGTTGGTTGGGTGTGTATGTGGGGGGAGTGGTTGGGTGGGTGTGTATGTGGGGGGAGTGGTTGGGTGGGTGTGTATGTTGGGGGGGAGTGGTTGGGGGTGTATGCGGGGGGAGTGGTTGGGTGGGTGTGTATGTGGGGGGGGAGTGGTTTGGTGGGTGTGTATGTGGGGGGAGTGGTTGGGGTGGGTGTGTATGGGGGGGAGTGGTTTGGACGGGTGTGTATGGGGGGGAGTGGTTGGGTGGGTGTGTATGGGGGGGAGTGGTTGGGTGTGTGTGTATGGGGGGGGAGTGGTTGGATGGGTGTGTGGGGGGTGGTTGGGTGGGTGTGTATGTGGGGGGAGTGGTTGGGTGTGTGGGGGGGGGGAGTGGTTGGGTGGGGGGTGTCAAATTCTTGTCCAGAGCATATCTTCTACATTAATTGATGGATTTCAAAATAATTTGGCTTAGTTGTCTCCCTTGCTGAGTACTAGTGGTATGTTTAAAGTTCTGATTGATAATCTCAAGTTCAAGGTCACAACTGAAGGCCATGTGACAAGCACTTAATCCTTTTCTGAAATTCTAGACCATTACAAATGGAAGGAATTTTCAGAACGCCAAAAACCATTCAGTACGGTGGAGAATATTAAGGACTTACTTGTTACTAAAGTAATTTATATGGAAATTAGCCCCGCCAATAAAAGCAATATCTTTTAATTCTATCAAATTTTTTATAGATCTGATTGAGAAAAATCAAAGGATCATTTCTATGAAATTTTGGTCAAAATCCTTCAGCTGGTTTCTGAGAATAAGATCTTCAAAGTATTCATTATATATCATATATGAAAATAAGGCTTGGCAATTACAGCCATGTTCCAATTTGATCAAAATTCTTCAAGGGAATCTTATAAAGGGTCATCTAAGGACTATTCCTGTAAAAATAGATTGAAAACAGTACAATACTTTCTGAGAAGATTTTTCAAGGTAAAAGTTTACGGACAGACAGCAAACATGCCATGAGGATAGCCTCCAAGCTTTAGCCAGTGGAGCTAGAAACAAAGGCTTGGATAATTATGTATAGGAGTAAAAATACCCACATCAGCCAGCATGATTCTAGTTTTGGCAACATCCAGGGGTGTAGTCAGGGCAGCAGCTACACAACCTGCAATTACAAACAATCCCTCCTAAAATGTGCTTCATCAAAAATTGTGTATAATTGCTTCTTATTAAGAACAGCAACAAGGTGGTTGTAGATCGCTCAACTTCATTTGCTTTCTCAAGATAACTAATCATCTCAAATTTGATAACAATACAAACTTTTACTAAGTCAAATAGATACAAAGGGTAGTGATTAGATGAGCAGGAAACTGAAATTGCAACTGATGTCACCCTTTTCTTCATATAACATGGAATGTCACCACAATCTTCTCTCATGGCTAAACAAACATTTACAGTTCATTTTAGAAAGATTGTGCCAAAATTGCGACTTATAGTGCAATAACAAAGTAATTATCAATAAGGCTCCCTTTCCCATGATATTTCTCAGTTGTCACAATATTTCATAGAGACCTTACTATGGCAATAGAAACATTTTCAGCTTGTTTGAAAAAGATTGAGCCAAAATGGTAACCTCTAAATTGGTAACAAGGAAATTGTCAATAAGGCCACTATTCCCTTGATACAAGTCAGAATGTCATACAATTTTCAATAGGGATCTTCCTAATGACTGTACATATATAGAAAATAAGGGGGCCAAGAGGGACCTAGATTGCTTGTCTGAATTAATTTTCTCAAGATAACAAATCAACTCAAATTTTAAAACAATGAGATATTTTACAAGGTGAGATGGATATAAAAGCAAAAGGTTGAGATTAGATGTGAAGAACATTGATAATGCCATTAGTGTAACCCTCAAAATATTCAATTTAAGGACAATACAAGCATTTACAGTTAGTTTGAGAAAGATTGAGTCAAAATTGTGATCTCTAGAGCTGTAACAAGGAAATTGTCAATAAGGCCCCTCTTCCCTTGATATTGGTCAGAATTTCTTCCTCGTGAATGTAAAATCATTTTCAATATGTTTGAGATAGATTGAGCCAAAATTGGGACCTCATGAGTGACAACACTAAATTGTTGACAACACTCACTGCACAACTGTTGACAGGCAATCGGGTGAGCATCAAATGAGCTTATAAAAACTTAAAATGTCTGAAATCATTTTGCTTCTGTTTGGAAAAGATAGCTCTTAGGCAAGAAAATATGCTAGTTATGAGGACGCAGATATAGCAAAAGCTCAGGTGCTTCAATGAGATTAACCAACAACCTGGAGCACATGCTTGGAAGATCTCAAACACATTTTGAGATCAAACTCCATATGCTATCTACAAAACTATCGATAAAATCAATACCTTTCTTCTAAAGCCGTTTACATACCAGATAAAGCACCACATATAGAAGATTGCCATGCCTCAATTGAGTGACCCTGATACTTTGACCACTTGACCTGTAAACAAAGGTTGTTACAGTCTCATAACATAAATCTTATTAACAGGCACAAAACCTAATTCAATTATCAAACACCACTTGTCCTATAACCAAATGCCATACAACTTTTTGGACTGGACTAAATTCAAAGAAATTGCAGATGACAATTTCAAATTGATGGAAAATCTTTGTCTATCTTGGAAGTAAACAATTAGTAAAAATGTAGAAACTATCTGTAAAAGCATTTTGTTCTTTCTCCACAATGGATTTTGTAGCTAGCAAAGCATCAGCTTTGATAGCTTAAGTTAACAGACAAAATTTAAGGTCGTTTCAAAGTTAGACGAGTGCAAATCTGGAGGCTTAATCACTAAATCTGTTAAGTGCCTACACCATAAAAAGTAGTTCTAATATTTTCCAGAAATATTGCAAACTCTGCGTGCAAGTTCATCTCCAAGGTATTTGAGCACATCGATCTTCAAAGAAGTTGCAGACGACAATTTTGAATCGTTGAAAAATCTGAAATATTTTTCTCTTACGGTAGAAAACAATTACAAATATAAAGAAATCGCTTTTAATAAACAATTTCTTCATTTTCCACATTGTTTTCAAAAACTATTTTCTTGAGGGGTGTAGAAAGGAGGGAATATGCTGGAATCGGTTAGCTCCTTGGTTACTTTAACCTCGTTTCTTTATCATGATAATGTTTGACAAGGAAGATTATTGAACAAAACAACGCTTTGCTAGCTTACAGTACTTTTCAGTACTTTGATTTTCTTGAGGGTAAGAAAAAAAGAGGGATTGAGTAGATATATTTATCCTAGAATCTTTTTACTTTAAGAATGGCACTGTCAAGAATGCTTCTAGATAACAATTCCTACAGAATCCAATTTCTTCCACGACCCTAAAGAAAAAGCAATTGCAAACATTGTGGAAATGAAGGAGTTGCTTGAAACAAACATTGTTTTGAATTTCCCATAACGGTTTCTATCAAGAAACGGAAACTTCCTGACAACAATAAACTGGGGAGCATTTATAAAGCACCCACAATCCCTTTACCAATCTGTATGCTGGGATCATCAGAAAACTCTTGAAAAGAGAAGAACTATTTCTTGTATTTTCAAGGCTCAACTGTTCTATCACCGAGTGACAAACAAAAGTTAAATCTTTATCAAATCTTTAAATTTGCAATCTATCCTTCTATGTACATTGATCTCCATAAGAAATGATTTACTTTGTGCAGAAATGCTCACCTTTAAATATTCCCATAAAGGAAACTGTATGAATGAGAATGGTACTTCTCTTACAACTGTACTAACATAACCTCTCAATAATCCTTGGTAACCCTGAATACAAATATCAAACAGATAGAATGAGAGAATACATGTGATTCCCCTTGCTAATCTTACATTATTACACATCATATACAGCATGACATATCTTTACTGTGTGCAGCATGTCTGTAGTTTATATACAGTAATCACTGATGCAGAAACTTTGTGCTCATTTTGTTCCTACAGTAAACTCTTTCCTCTTCTGTTCCTTGTTTATACATAATTCATAATTGAGAGTATAAAGTAAATAAGCACAAGTGATATTACTTTAGCCAAAAGTGACCTGTTATCAAATTTTGTCTAATAAATCAAGAACAAACATTCTTACTAAGTTTCAAGGTAATTGTGCAAGAAAAGTAGCAAGTAAATTGGAAAGGGGATTTCATTATATTAAACCTTGAGACCTAGTATTTAACCTCAAGTGACCTAATATAACCAGACAAAGATTTTTATGAAGACAAATATCTAAATAAATATCCAGTCCATTGAGTACAAACATGTGGCCTCTACAGTAAAAACAATGTTTTTCTCTGATTTGACCTAGTTTTTGACCCAAAATGATTAAAGATTATAGGCCTTGGGTGACTATTTTCAGGTTTTAGAGATGAAGATGTCCCACACCAAAAGTCAGCTTAATATCTACAATGGTGTTGAAATAAGTAAAAAAAACATGACTGACCGGATAGATGGATGAACTAAGTGCAACCTAAAATCTCCTTGGGGAGACACAAACTAGAGGCGCTTGAGCGCCTGATTCGCTTAAACCGGCCTGAATTTATTCATCATGCAGCTACCTGAGTTTTTTAACACATGAATGATTGATTGAATGGGGTTTAATGCCACTTTTAACAGAATTTCAGTCATATTGCAGTTGAGTACCTGATTCGCTTAAACCAGCCTGAATTTATTCATCATGAAGCTAGTTGAGTTTTTTTAACACAGGATTGATTGATTGAATGGGTTTCAACGCCACTTTAACAGTTTTTCAGTCATATTGCAGCGGTACCTAACAATGGATTCCTGGTATTTCTCACACTAGCACTACCACTAAATCCTTTCCTAACCTACAGCTGCTATCCCACTTAGGTTTATGATTATCCACCCATTGGTGAGAGACAAATGTCAGAAAGGATATGTGATGCCGCCAGGGATAGAACCCTTGACATCCCATGATTGAAGATTAGGAGTCTGATGCACTACCGACTGCGCTATGATGCCAGCTTTCTAACACAGGAAGTATCTCTTTTTATTGCAGTTGACTTTATTGGAGGTAATTTTCTTTTATGTAACGATTTCTTCAGTCAAACTGTATCAATCTCACTATATGTAATTTGGCCAATCCTCCTAAGCTTTATTCTTAAAACCTATTAAAACTTTTGTAAAAACTTCTTTTTGTGAAAAAGGATCAATAATAGATAATTCCTGAAAATGTGGTTGTAAACAATCCTCCAGTTTACTGAAACAATATTTTCAAAATTTTAATTATATACTGTATCTGGACATGTGTCCCACCTGTAAAAAAATGTTTTATAACCGAGAAGTATCCTATGAAGGAAACTGAAAATAGTCACCCAAGGATCATTTGTGAAATCTTAAGACTGGTTTCTGAGAATAATATTTTTAAAGTATTCAGTAAATACCATACATAGAATGCAGCCCCCCCCCCCCCCCCCTCACAAACATGCTTTTCCACCAAGCACAATTCCTTGTAGAAAATTGTTAAGGTCATTAAATTATCATTCTGATCGATTGCTTTCTTTCAATTTATACCTTATATGGAAATTAGCCCCATTCATGTTTTTAGTCCAATCCAAAATTTTGTGAAGGAAACTGATAAAGGGTCACCCAAGGATCCTTTTTGTGAAATTTGGTTGAATTCTGGTCAATACTTTCCAGGGCATACTCTGGACTGAAATTTCTTTTAGCCAACCTTTTAGCCAATCTGAAAATTCTTTAGCCAATTTGGCTAAACTGTAGCCAACTTCTCAGCCGTTGTAGAACTTTAAAATTTATAAAGATTTTTAAAAAAGATTTTTTTCAAATTTTCTATTAAAATATTTTCTTAAGTTAATAATTTCTTTTACCTTTTACTTTTTTTTCAATTTCATGTAAATTTATTCAACCCATTCCCACACAATCCTGGATTTGAGCTCCTCTTAGAAGAAAAAAAAGTAGAAAACATTGTGGACATTGAAGAAATTGCTTGTGATACAACATGTTTTGTACCATTCTAAAATTCAACCAACTTAAATTGTTGTATGCAAATTCTTTTGATTTGGACCAGTCTTGATTTTTGTCAGGTAATGGGTTTATTATAATTTCTTAAGTATGTTGGAAAAAATAAAAATTGATTTTGAAATAGTCCAATATAGGCGGGGGCATTTGGTATCTTTTACAGTAAGCCATTCTCACGATTCCAAATCTATTTTTAGTAACAAATAAACTAGATTTCCCTTTCCATTTTCTTACTCGTCAGTAGGTTGAATAAAAGAACTAAATGGGGAGATCATATTTTGAGGTTCATATTCAACACTAGTGGCCTGATTATGGGATGCATGACACAATATCAGCAAGGCAGACATGCATTTGGCGACGATCTTTTACCTGTCAATCAAGGTAATAAACAAAGAAGAAAAGATTTTAGAGTAAAAGTCCAAGGACAGACGCAGGCACACTTGCATGCATGACAGACACAACATCATGACAATAGCTTGCTGGCTTTCAGGTAGTGGACCTAAAAACCTTTTGTGACAAGATTTAATATGGTAAAGTTACCTCAGATATTAGTGTTTGTTTAAGTGTCTTTACTGAAGACATGTGTGGATTGGCTTGTGTTCTTTGTTTGACCACTTCAACTGGTACCCGAATCAAACAAGCACCCTGATAATGTAACAATAAACAGTCAATATACAAACAACATAAGTCAACATACAGACAACATAAGTCAACATACAGACAACATACAGACAACAGAGACTTCTTTCAGTTAACTCAGATGTGTTGGAGTGTCAATAAAGAAGAAATCTAATGGAGACCACTCCACCCTTATAGCTAAGATGATTAAATAGAATGCCTAACAAACACAGAAGGAGTATACAGTGGTTGACAGGCTGTATCTTTCATTTCTAGTCTGTTTGAACAGAGGCTCATCCATGTTGGTTGCTTTTAAGCTATGTAATTTTTGTAAACTTAGTTTTTAGACTGGTCCATATAAAAACCAGATAAGTATGTGACTTTAAAATTTTGAACCTTTACAGTGACTGTAAACGTAATTTAGCAAAAGAATATTAAATTCAAGAAATGAGTTAACTAACCACTTCTCCTGCAGATGCAGCTGCCATATGAACAAAGGGAGACCACTTTGTGTTCACTGTCCTATCACCAATATACTTCACACCCTCATATGTCACAAAGAACAAACTAGCTGAACAAAGAGAAGAAAACTCATCAAAACTGCCTCGATGGTCGAGTGGTATAGGTGGTATAGGTGCTTGACTCGTGATCTGAAGGTCGCGGGTTCGAGTACCACCGTCACCGGGGTGTGTTCTTGGGCAAGACACTTAATAGCCAGCTCCAGTCTACCCAGCTGTAGAAGTGGGTAGCAGTGGGATTAAGCCACTGCCTCTCTTTCAGGGACGTGAAAACATCTAGTTTGTGTGTTCGAGAGCGATTCTATAAGCTTAAAAAGCTTTCGTCGCAATCGAACTAAAATAAATTAGTATAAACTAAAAACTCATCAAAACAAGAATATGAGTTTGCAAGTTAACTCATTCCCATGCGACAAAATTTTGGATCTGTCGAAAGAACCTGCAGACAACAGTTTCAAGTTGATGGAATTTTAAATTTTTCGTCTTTTTGGATAGAAAACATTGTAGATGATGAAGAAATTGCTTTTCTACAATGTTTTCCAAAGCTTCTTTCTTGAGGGGTGTAAAAACGAGGGGGCTGTGTGGAAATGGTTTAAGCACTGTCCAGATCAAAATATTAAACAAGAGGCTACAACCTGTACCTATGAGCCTGTATTGTGAGAGCTAATTTAGGAATTGGGATATCCCTTTCAGAACAAAATAAGTTGTTTACCTCAAAAAATAGGCTGTGACTGAAAAGTGTTGATCATGTAGCCCAGAATATGCAACTATTATGTAACTATTATGTAACCCCAAAGGTTCAAGTTTAACCAAATACCACAAAATCCCTTGTTGGATTATTGAAAACAAGATGCCAATAGGGCCCTATCGGTCACCTGAGTCCAAAGAGCACAAAACAGATAAAAGTTCACTAGATTATGCTACATAATAAATATCAAAGCTCTAAGCCTTTTAGTTTGGGAGAAGAAGATTTTTTAAAAGTTTCAACTAAACAAGCCTATGTTAAACTTGTGACATCTTGGATTGATTGATTGAATGGGGTTTAACACCACTTTTAACACTATTTCAGTCATATCCCGGCGGCTGGAGCACCTAACAATGGATTCCTGGTATTTCTCACACCAATACTACCACTACATCTTTTCCTAGCCTCCAGCTGCTATCCCACTTAGGTTACAGTTTTCAACCCATTGGTGAGAGACAAATTGACATCTTGGAACTGGCTTATTCTGACCCTTGGGCCATTATTTATAATTTTTTATAGACGTCCTCTTGATGGTGCTGTATACCAAATATCAAAGCTCTAGGCCTTTTTGTTTGAGAGAAGATTTTTTAAGTTTTTACTATATAAGGCCTTTGTAAAACTTGTGATGTCAGGATATAGGCTAATTTTAATCATGGGGCCATAATTTATACAATCTTGGGAGAAGAAGATTTTTAAAATTTTTACTCTATAACCCTATATTAAACTTGTGACGTCCGGGAATGGGCTACTTCTGTGTCTGGGGCCATGCAATCTTGATAGAAATCCACCAGATGAAGCTACATAATATATATAAGCTCTAGGCCCTCTCCTTTGGGAGAAGAAGATTTTTGAAATTTTCACTATATAAGCCTATGTTAAAATTGTGACATACAAGAACAGGCTAATTTTGGAGCTGAGGTTATGATATATACAATATTGATAGAGGTCTACTAGATGATGCCACATACCAAATATCAGAGCTGTAGGTTTATTGGGTTTAACAGTAAAAGATTTTCAAAGTTGTCACTCTTTAAGCTTATTTATCCCCCACCTTTGCCCTGCCCTAGCACAGCCATTTCTCAACAGATTTTTTCCATGTACAAACTTGATAGTCTTTGCCCTAAAGACTCTAAATACTAAATGTGAATCAAATCCGGCTCATGATAAGATGATTTTCAAAGATGTACCCTTTTTGCCCCTTATGGGGCTCTACGGGGAGATAACTCTATGACCTGTACAAATCTGAAGCGCCTTCCATAAGGATGCTTCCTACCAAGTTTGGATGACATCCTTCCAAGGGTTGTTAAGAAGATGTCGAAAATGTAGAAAGTTAACGCACGACGCACTACCACAGACAAACCATGATCGCAATAGGTCACCATGACCTTCCGTCAGGTGACCTAAAAGAGGAACTTGTTTGAACAAACAAAGTCTCTTACTCTTACAATAGTTCCGGCCCTTTATGATACTTATTATTCAACTAACATTAGACTTTGACATCTCTTTTAAGACTTTTTCCCATTTGGACAAGATTGATATGTTGTCTAGTATAGAAGTAAACGAGTAACAAACCTGTGGGAGCCGAACCTAGGGCAGCTGAAGCAAGTCCAGAATAGATTCCATGGAAGCCACCAGCCTTCCAGAAACCTTGAGCACTTTGTAGGCGTGTCTTTACTGTATCCAATGGAAACAAAGCAATATCAACACAAGTACCTGCTGCTGCTCCTCCCTATAAGGTTATATGAAATTACTATGATTGTCCTAGCTAATAATGATAGCTGTAGGCTTTACTGTTATATCAATCGAGTTATATTACTCTTGTTCTATATTTCCGCCAGAGGTCTTTATAAAAAAAAGTTAGATATTCAACTGCTTCACATTTTGACAGTCAGCAATTTATACATGTTTACACAATTGTGATAAAACATCACCATGAAATGCAAAAAATGGCTTTGGAGAAGATCAAGATTTTTATAAACTCCTTTCACGACCTGTATCAAAAATTCAGGAGCCAACAACATAGGGCTTGTGCTGATACAAGAGCAATATTTTTAGTATCGTGGTAAAGTACCATTGGGTAATAGAGCATACAACATTTGAAAGTTCTAAACCTTTTGGTTTCGGAATTGAGAAGAAGACTTTTAATGATTCATCTCTTTATATTGTCTGGAAACCCACAACACAGGGCTCATATTGATACCAGAGTAATATGAATTTAGAAGAATACAAGAGCCGTCGGAGACGGATTATTCTCCCCGAATAAGGCTTTTGTCACAGAACTATATGCCATTTTTGCACAAAAAAACTTTTTATTGAATGCAACTATAGTTTGAGAGTTCAGTTCACAAGATATTTGGAAGTTTGACAAACATTGAAGGTAGCTGTTTGGCTTCACAGGCCTGATTCTAGTAAAATTCAATATCATTATATGGTAAAGGGTTCAATATTTTACCTTCACTATCCAAGTTATCAATGAAAAATGTCTCCATACAAAAAATTAAGACTCTAACTTGAGCAGTCTTGCAGAAACAATAGACTGATTTATTTTAGAATAGGATATATACTAAATGTAAAGCTGCATGGCATTAAGCCCCCTTTTTGCATGGTAAGGCTCATTGGGTCAAAAATTGAAATAAAAATTACCTAGGGCTTTTAATGAACAACATTTTTGTAAAGTAACAAGAAATTTTGGCAATTAGTGAAGGAGGAATATTTGAAAATTAATGACCTTGACAATTTGACCTTGACCAATGAGCTTGAACTTAGTACCAACAGAAAGTCCATGTCATAAGCAATGCACATGTAAAATATGAAAGCTATATCAATTGAGAAATGACCTTGACCTTGACAGATGACCTTGAACCTCATGCAAACAGAAAGGTCATGTCATAAGCAATGCACATGTAAAATACAAAGTTAATTTTTTTGAAATTTTGACCTTGAGAAATGACCTTGACCTTGACAGATGACCTTGAACTTAATTCCAACAGAAAGTCCATGTCATAAGCAATGCACATGTAAAATATGAAGGCTATATCACTTACCATTGTTTACTTATGGGAGATGTTAAAGTTAAACTTTTAAAATTCTGACATTGAGAAATGACCTTGACCTTGACAGATGACCTTGAACCTCATACAAACAGAAAGGTCACCTTTAACTTAGTACCAACAGCAAGTCCATGTCAAAAGCAATGCACATGTAAAATATGAAGAGTGTGTCACTTACCATTGTAAACTTCTAGACAATGTTAAAGTTAAGCTTTTCAAAATGTTGACCTTGAGAAATGACCTTGAACTTGACAGATGACCTTGAAATTAGTACCAACAGAAAGTCCATGTCATAAGCAATCACATGTAAAATATGAAGGCTATATCACTTACCATTGTATACTTATAGACAATATTAAAGTTAAAATTTTCAAATTCTGACCTTGAGAAATGACCTTGACAGATGACCTTGAACTTAATTCCAACAGAAAGGTCATGTCATTAGCAATGCACATGTGAAATATGAAGGCTATATCACTTACCATTGAAAACTTATAGACAATATTAAAGTTAAAATTTTCAAATTCTGACCTTGAGAAATGACCTTGACAGATGACCTTTTACTTAATACCAACAGAAAGTCCATGTCAAAAGCAATGCACATGTGAAATATGAAGGTTATATCACTTACCATTGTAAACTTATAGACAATGTTTAAGTTAAGATTTTCTAAATTTAGATCTTCAGAAATGACCTTGACCTTGGTACCAACAGAAAGGGTTTGTCACAAGCAATGCACATGTAAAATATGAAGACTTCATCTGTAACAAATCAAAAGTTATTGCCAATTTTAGTTTTTGAAGGGAAAAAAGACAGTCAATGTAAAGGTAATAACATTAAGGCCCCTTTTCCCATGACTCATTTTTTTAAACAAAAATTCCTGTTAGTTTAAGGTCAAGGGGATCTGATTTGCTACTCAGATATGAAATTTCATGAAATTCTAACGCTTAGTTTTGGAGAAATTGGCAAAAACTAGACTTTACATTAAGGCCCCTTTTTACATGATGCAGCCTTGAAATAAGAAAAATAAAAAAATTGGTCTTGGAAATTTCCTAGGAAGGCCCAGGGGTTGCTGAGATATGACTTCGGACGGACGGACAGCCGGACGGAAGGATGGACGCACAGGCGGGCGACTATATGCTCCCCCCGGAAAATTTTTTGGGGATTATAAAAATAACATGGATCTACTTGCAAAACATATGAGCAAAAGGACTAATGCATTTCAAAAAGATTTGAAAGATTTTCTTCATTTTACACGTACCAACCAACTCAACTGAGGTCATATGAAAACGGAGCCCCGTAAAAAGGGTTTTGACCCTCAAAAAATCTTGAAATATTCAGAATGACTGCCTTCAGAGAAATTTCTAAAGATTAAAATGAGATATTTTGATCCATGAAATTTTTTTGTGATGCATCTAATTTTCTAAAATTAGAAAGATTTATTGTTAAAATCATATATTTATAAGAGGTTTTTAAAAGGCGATCAAGATAAACCAGAAAAAGTCTGCTGGCACTTAAACTTGCAAATTTGCAAGTTTTGATGTTTCTACCCCTAGAATTTCACGGTTAACCCTTTCCCGTTTTTGGAAATTTTAGAATAGTCCAAATCGAAAAAGGTTGTAGACGACAATGAAATCTAGATGCAATTTGAAATGAAACCATCCTATGTGGTAGAAAATATTGTGGAAAAGGAGAAATTGCTTGTTACAAGCAATTTCTTCTTTTTCCACAATGTTTTCTGCAGTATAAAATCACAGGAACGTAAAATCCCGGTGTTTGAACAGGAAAGGGTTAAGAAGTCACTGACTCCTCAACTTTATAGGCTATCACAAGCTCTGAAAGTGAAATTTGGGGTTTCCAGAAAATTATAATTCAAACTTTGGTGGCTGAAAACTATACTAAATCAAGCATGAGTTTTATTTCAAGATGTAAAGTTGCAATCTATTATGTCCAAATATAGACACAATTTCTCAGAAAAAAAATTGCCTGTGTTACCTGTACTATTCTTCTTTCATTCTTTTTAACATTCTACCAAAAGCAACCATTAAAGGGGACAGTTCAAAGAGAGTTAATCTCTCATATTTCTCCTCAGTTAGTGTAATGTCAATTTTAAATCAATACTTACAATTAATGCAGAAGGAAAATAGCCTGGTTGGTTTTGATTATGATCCATTGTTCACCACCTTTTACCCGTTTCTTTACATTTCAAGAATTCATTCTTACATCTAAAAAGGAAATATAATTTTTAGAAACAAGTCTTAACACTAACTATTCTGTATGCAGAAAATTTCAAGGTAACATTGGATAAATATAGCAAAAGTCCAGCAATAAAGCAAGGGCACAACAATAATACTTGAATATTTCATTAGACATGTTAGTGCTGATGATTTCTCAGAGGTTATTGGGATTTCTGCATTATCACAGAAAGGGGACAGATTTTCCTGATAGTGACCCATTTATTGTTCAAATCAATGTTAGGCAATTCCCTAAAATATTTGTTTAATTCCAAACCAACAAAACAGCTTGTGTAATCATAAATATATCTTGAATGCAAATTATTTTATGTATTAACCATCAGCTAAACCAGGGCTCTGCATAGTGGGCAACTCAGTCAAAAACATCACCTTATTCAAGCAAACGTTGCCCAAGTTACAGAGTAGAGCAAAATCGAAGTCACCTAAAAATACAGAAAATTACCTGATTAATTACAACAGGGGATAATCTGACCTAGTCGCTATCAAATAAGAGGACAGTAAATCAAATCATAATATCCCCTATCGGAAGCTCCGTAATCATATATCAACCATGTATTGATAGACAACATGATTCACACCAATGTTGGTTACATTGTCTTTAGTTCCACACATATATTTGATAAAAAAAGTTGTTTCCATGTCTCTGACATTATCTATTTACGAGGATTGGTCCATGGCTTTGTTTCATTCCATGTGAATAATGGTGGATGTTTATGCAATGTCACTAAAGACAGATTGAAATTTGTTGATAACCAATTAAACTCTTAATAAAAACACATAAGTCCACAGGCACTAACTTTTTTCTTTTACTGTACTAGAAATTTTCTATCCATTTAGAAATATGAAAGTCTGTATATTCAGCAAAGCTATTAAAACTTTTGATATTCAAGGAGCCAGGAATCTTTAAACTGGCTTGATACCATTTTATTTTCTTATCGCTTAGAATATACATCTAGGAGTGAGCACTGTTTAACTAATTCCTATTTGCAAAACTTTCGACTTGTCCAAATTCAAATGTATGGCAGATGAAAATTATAAGTGGATGAAATATAACCATTCAATAGAGAAGAAAATACTGTTGAAAAAGGAGAAATTGCTTGTTAGACGCAATTCCTTCTTTTCCTACAATTTTTTTCTCAATCATAAAATCACAGGGATGTAAAAACGAGGGATGGAACAGTACAAGGTTAAATAGAATAACGACATAACTTAATTCAAAAATAAACAGATGACTAATTTAATTACTGTACAAATTGTAAGATGTTGCAGACTTCATTTTAAAGAGCTTATGAATTTGAAAAATATGGACCATTATATTTAGAAATCATTGTGAGAAAAGGAAAATTGCATGTTATCAGTAAGTTTCTACTTTCTTACATTGTTCTCAGTTACGATTCACCAACACATCAAAATTAGGGATTATATTGGAAATGTTTGTAGTGTACTGAGAAGTATTGTTTAACTTGAAATTTTGGCATATTATTAGACAAGTTGTGAAGATAATTCAAATTCTTCCATTCAAGTCTAAAAAGAAAATCAACTAAAACACAAGTTGACAGGGAGCTAGAATATTATTTTGAATTTCCTTTGAAAAAAATGTTTTCAACTCTGTCCAACTTCTCAAAAAATCTCATCACTTCCCTCTTTTGAAAACCTTCTCCCTTAACCCATTTCTAAACAACATTTTAGACTGATCGAAATTCAAAGAAATTGCAGATAACAATTCAGTTGATGAAATCTTATTTTTGCTGTATGTTGACTAATGTAGAAATTGCTTGTAACAAGACTTTTTATAGTCCACAATGATTTCTAAAGCCTTTTCCTTTTGTGAGTCGGAAAGCGTTAATGTGGGAAATTTGAATGGGTTAATTCTCCCAATATTCTTACGGCAGACATTCCATTTGTCCAGAATTTGCGGGACAGTACCGATTTTTTTAAATCTGTCCTGGCGTCCAATATTTTTTAAAGATGTCCTGGGAATTTGAGAAAAGAAAACCATAAATTTTCGGCAGCAAAAATCCGGTAAAGGGTGTTGATAACGTAAAGTTATAGTATCAGTGCCAAAAATGACATAATTATCAATTTCTAGTTGCACCTAACACACGCCAAACACAAGTTTGATGACGACTTTTACATCTTTACTGCGATGACTCATTGGTGACAAACATTGATCATTATCATGACTGATTCATGTGATAAATGTCGTCTCCATTTATCAAATGCAAGACCTATTGTGGCGATTATTATAATTAACCGTTATAAATATCAGCTAGACTCACCACTTTTGCACTCACCAGATTACCAGACATCGGCAAATATAAGCTATTCTCATTTTGGTTGTCAAATATTTGCTTGTTCCGTACATAGACAGTTGTTTGGATACCAAACTATAATAAAGCTTAGCTTAGTTGTAGTTACTGCAATTCTTAGCTCCAGTGGTGATTTGTGATTTATTCTATGAACAAGGCAGAATACCAGAATATGATGCTCAGGTCTTTTGGAATCACCTTAGTCCTCATATGCTTCTATTTTCGGGCGATTTTTAAAATTCATTCATCACAATCACGCGTCTGAAACCGAGTTTGTAAAGTTTATAAAAAAATTGCAACATAAATACAAGTTTCTCATTATCATACATTTTTCATTGACAGTAAGTAACGAAATCATAGAATTCAAATAATCCACAGAATGCAGATAATTTGATCTGTGGTATCAAATAAACGAAAAAGGCTGCTTTTATATTGTTTATTTGTCCATTTAATTAAAAAAAAGGAACAATGAATCAGAAAGTCTTACTTCAGAGAATAAATCCAGGTTAGAGTTTCAAATTGCAAATTGTGTACGATTAACAAATGACTGGGTTTTGTGCACAATTTCTGCTCTGGGAAAAATGCAACACATGGGCGGCCCTCTGAGTTTGTCTCATCGGTCTCTTTGATGTATGTTACAATCATGCGCTCCCTTTGGGTGGAATGGAAAGACACGACATTTTTGTGACATCAGCTGTGTTTTTCCATCAACAGATGCTTGTATCGAAAGAAAACCTATGTGACTATGATCTTTGTTAAAATTAAAATCACCGATGTTTTAAAAGAACTTTGGACAAGTAGTTAATGAAAAAGTAAGTTATAGCAAAAATTAAATCTACTCAAGCTCTTTCTACGATTGGTTGGCAAGAGCATAAATGATAACACTTGTTTGTGTGTGTGTGTTTGCCTATATGCGACTATTGTCATTAAGACATTCAATACACACAAATATTGTGTTGACGTAATACGGGGAGTGTATGATTTTCGTCCTATCTACTGATGCTTATTCCCTGCCAATTAAATACTTTATCTTGTAAAGTCTTGCAAAAAGTATTTTCATGGATAGTTCAACTCTACAATATATTTCAAATACGGATATAAATCACGTAAATAAAAGAGATTTGTGAGCCATCCAAGAAACAGGTGTTGTCCGAAAATAATTGCACATTACTCGAAAACTGATTACCTTTTGCGTAATATTGACAAACATTTAAATTCGGAAATCACTTAACGACCGTACATTCGAAACACCTTTCAAGTAATAAGTACTCATTATACAACTTGCAATGTCGTTCGTTTTTACTTACATTAATTCAGAAGAAATCTTCCGTCACGAGTTCACCAAGTCTTCAAGGTGTCACACCACTTCTGCTTTAAAATGCAATAGTCCTAGTGCAATTATGTTGTTTGAATTTTGTATTTAAATCAAGATGAGGGTTCAATAATAAATGAAAATAAAAAAAAATTGGACACAGAAAATAAAATTTTATTTTTTTTACCATTGCACCCTAATTTTACAGAATACAGATACTCTATTTTCAGTCATCGGTAAAGGATTATAGGGGTCCTCCTATAAAATCTACCAACAGGTATTTCATGACGAGATTCGAAAAAAATATACTTTTTTAAGATGAAGATACCACCCACTTTCTCGTTTGTATTTGTATGCGAGAGCACACTATCGCATTGCGCTGTACTGGCCATGGCGGGTGAATGCAAGTTTTTCTCGACTTTGGGGCAAAACTGATAATAACACACACACATGCACAAACAAACAAACAAACACGCCAATGCTACAAAATGCCCTTAAAAAAATTGGGTTGACAATGTTGACCGTTAATTTTTACAAGACTTCGATTATTCGGAATCTATACCGGCTAGTATTCTGTGAAATGATATTCACCGATGGTGGAAACAGGAAGAGAATGATTGTTCTTAATTTCTTACATGTGCCCTTTTTAATTGATTTTTTTCTTAAGAATTTCTAAAGTAGAGCCAAACAAGAGTTGCCAAAAGATATTTGCTTGGTTTCGGAGAGAGAAAGAGGAGAGAAATATGCCCTGACAATCCGGTCCGAACGAGAACCCAGGAACAATGTGCTAAATGTATTTCACCTTGCATAATATGAAAGCCCAAGTCCTTGATAATTATCTCAGTACTAGCAAAATAAAGAGTTCTCTTTCTTGATATCAAGAAACATAATACATGGACAGACACTATATACACTGATATTTGAGAAACTTGTGTTTTACAGTCCTACATAATCTGTAGGTTTGAATTTCAGACGTTTCACTATTTAAACATACATCAAAATACTTAATATCGAATGACAAGTTTGAAGATATATTGAACTACAACATTGAAATATACAGGACATTTCACTATGAAAAATACGTGACATTTCTGATTGGAAAACAGATTGGTAGGAAACGTATAAACAGTGTAACGTCTGACACCCCTTAAGATCGGACAAGAGGACCATAATGACCGTATGTCGCTCACCTGATTGTGGCAAGTCAATGCTCTACGGATTTTTTTTTTTTTTTTTTTTTTTATCTATTTATTTTTTTCATATTTCCCCCCTGAGATTTCAATCTATATCACTTTGTACAAAATCGATTTTTTTAACAATTCTGGCCATACTTTAAGGCATTATTGCTAACAACATTACTTTTGAAAGCTCTAGGCCTAATATTATGTCAGTGCAAGAGAATATTTTGCTTACTGTAGAAGTTTAGGATCCTCAACATAGGAATACGTGTAATTCAATCTTAGAGCGGCAATGTAAACACTCTATATCTTGTGGTCTTGAAGAAGAAGAAGACTTAAATATCCCCCTTCGTCTCGTAGTCAAAGTACAGGGACTGAAAATAAAGAGCTTCGTTTCTTTTAAGAGCAACATTTGAAAAATTTTGGTTGAGTACCATAAGGTAATGTTCGTGCAAGATGTAGGCTTTACAGTTTAGGATATTTCTTTGTAGTTTCCTATTCATTTCTATAGTAAATCCAACAACAAGGAGCTTTGTTCACCAAAGAAATACATTGTATAACTTCGACAGAGACTGGACCACATGTCAGTTGTAAAAGCAGAATTTTTAAAGTTCTAGACCTAATTGTTTATGAAAAGAAGAATTTTAACGACTTCTTTGATTCCCATGTAAAATCTGGAATCCCGCAACATAGGGCTTTATCTTTAAGAGTAGAGTATATCTTTGAAGTATTTTGACAGAGGGCCAATGGCTGATTTTATATATCAAAGCTCTAGACCAATTGGTTTGGGAGAAGAAGGTTTATAGAGATACCACTCTTAATTCCCAAGTAAAATCTGAGATCTCACAGCATAGAGCTAATTTGTAGAGTGAGGTAATGGTTTTAAGTTTTTCTTAAAAGGCGGGTCATTTGGGTCAAAACGGCGCAATCACAAAAGGCTCAGTGTACGAAAAGTCCAGTATCGAACAGGTCCGATACAGAAAGGCCCAGCCCAAAAAGGCCCAGATATACGCAAGTATAGCAAGTCAATATAATTATAGTTTACTCAACTGTTAGAAGAAATATGTTTTAGGGGGGGGGGGAGATATTATGAAATTACTTATTCAATCCTTTCCAAGACAAAAATGATATATACTCTACAACGTAGAAAAGAATTATCATAATTTTGTTAACAACATATTGCTTTCCAAAACACTGCTATAATGTTAGAAAAATGTATTTGGAAATTGTTATGTTCTAGCAATCGTATTATAGCTACATCTATTTATGGTAACATTACGTATGGTCCCTGTTATTTTAATTAATACCATGTCCGGTCCTGGATAGTCTGAGTTTGTTAATAAAGCAGTGAACACCATATTGTGTCTTTATATATTTACTCCGAATTCTACCCATAGGATATAACATCTGGCGACGAGGATTACAAAAGGATGAACTCATTGCGTTATAAAGTGGATGGATAACGAATCTTTATACATGTAGTGATGGCGCTTAGTAATTTACCAAACTTTCCGTCATTTGAGGTGGACACGGATAAGTCCAACTGTGGAACAAGGTGGGAAAAATGGGTTTCCAGGCTTGAAAACTTATTTGTCGGACTAAACATTACAGAGGAGGCACAAATGAGAGCTCTACTTCTGCACTATGCTGGAGAAAAGGTGTTCGATATTTACGAGGCAGAAAAGGGGGATGACGACGGCACAACGTATGATGGGACTAAAGGCGTCCTAGATGCATATTTCTCGCCTCAAAAGAACGTTCAAATGGAAATTTATACGTTCAGGTGCCACAAACAACAAGAATATCAATCTTTGGATGAATTTGTCATGGAACTGAGGACATTGGCCAAAAACTGTGAATTCGAAAATGTAGATAAGGAAATCTTACAACAAGTTATTCAAAACTGTCGCTCGAATCAATTACGGAGAAGGGCATTAAGGGAGCCTGATAAAGGATTACAAGACATCCTGACTATGGGAAGAATGTTAGAATTATCGGAGAAACAAGCTTCTGAAATGGAGTTAGAAAGGAATAACGTTAACTCTGTTAATCGAGGTAAGGGAAATTTTCGTAAGAGGCCCCCGAAATATCAGACGACATCGAATTCCAAAAAAGGACAACGGACAACGCCTAAACCTAGGTCACGTGATGATGCCGCAAGCCTATGTAGGAATTGTTGGTATGAATTCCCGCATGTAACAACGCCCTGTCCGGCTAAAGGGAAGACCTGCAATCTATGTAAAAAGTTGAATCATTTTGCTCGCTGCTGCAGGAGTCGTGGGAAAAAGGTAAATGAGGTGACAGACTCAGAACTACAGTCAGGTTCAGAAGATGAGTTCAATTATAATATAACGGTCAAGAGTGTTGGTAACTCAAAGTCACCCAAAACTGAAATTAAACTGAACGGTTCACAGATTAAAGCAACCATAGACACAGGATCAAGTGTAAACATAATTGACGAAAAAACCTTTGTTGCTATAGATAAGCCAAAGCTACAAACTAGACGCTTACCCAGACTGATTCCATATGGTGGTGGCCGAAATCTTAAAGTTCTTGGAAGTTGTGAACTAACGATAGAGAAAAATGACAAAATAATGGTGGACAAATTCTTTCTGGTAAAAGGAAATTATGGTACTTTGTTAGGTTACGAGACAGCCAGTGCTCTCGGAGTTGTGAAAATCGTTCAACCCATCAATACATCAGACTCTATCGAAGCAAAATACCCCGGAATATACAAATGAATTGGAAGACTAAAGGGGCAAACAGTTACGTTGCACATCAATAAGGAAATTAAACCAGTTGCCCAGAAAAATCGCAGGACTCCTTTTCACATGAGGGGTAAAGTTGAGAAGGAAATTAAAAAGCTCTTGGATGACGACATAATTGAGGAAGTACATAATCAATCGACGCCATGGGTCTCTGCCATCGTGACCCCGCCGAAGAAAAATGGAGATGTTCGTATTTGTATCGATATGCGCGAGGCTAACAAGGCTATCGAAAGGGAAAGACATCCTATGCCGACGATCGACGATCTTATTCATGACCTAAATGGAGCTACTGTCTTCAGTAAGCTCGATCTTGCATCGGGATATAATCAATTGGTCTTAGACGAGGAATCAAGACCGATTACTACATTCACTACGCATCTCGGATTATTCAGATATAAACGTCTAAATTTTGGAACAAATTCAGCGTCAGAGGTTTTCCAGAAAACAATTAGTTCGGTAATACAAGGCATAAACGGTTCGAAAAATATCTCAGATGACATTCTTGTGTATGGGAAATCGAAAAAAGAACATGATATTGCTCTTGATAGGGTATTCAAGGCATTACACGACAGTGGTCTAACATTAAATAAAAAGAAGTGTGAATTCAACAAACCTAACGTAACGTTCTTTGGAGTGGTCTTCGGAGGTTCCGGAATATCTCCTGATCCGCTAAAGGTAGAAGCAATTAGAAAAATGGAACCCCCAACGAACGTGTCGGAACTACGTAGTTTTTTGGGCATGACGGCTTACTGCTCAAGGTTCATAAAGGATTACGCTTCTGTCACGGAACCATTAAGGAAACTAACGCGGAAAGACGTCGGATGGACGTGGAAAGAAAACCAACAAAATGCATTCGATAAACTGAAAAATGAACTCTCGAGTGAAACTGTCATCACATATTATGATCCAAATCGAAATATTGAAGTTATCACAGATGCTTCACCAGTAGGGTTGTCAGGAATTTTGACCCAAGAAGGTAAGGTCGTAGCTTACGCTAGTCGCGCGTTGACACAAACTGAAACGAGATATAGCCAAACTGAAAGAGAGGCACTTGCAATCGTATGGACCTGTGAACATTTCAGTATGTACTTAAAGGGTGCGCCATGCTTTACAGTTGTCACTGACCATAAGCCACTGACGACAATTTGGACAAAGAAAAAACCGCCGTTACGTATTGAACGTTGGGGATTACGTTTACAACCGTTCAAGTTGAAAATAGAATATAGACCGGGAAGAGACAATCCATCAGATTATATTTCCCGTCACCCTTTGAAAACTAACCAGGATGCTAGAAATCTTGCCGAGGAATACGTAGCATTTGTATGTGAGGAATCCGTTCCAAATGCTATGACAATGGATGAAATAAAAAGTGCGTCAATCAATGACCAAACAATACGAAAGGCAATCGAATACACTAAAAGTGGAAAATGGCATGAACTGAAAACGCTAGGGTTCAATGAGGAAATAGACATTGAAGATCTACTTTCTTTACGAAATGTCAAAGACGAACTTACTATTCATTGTGACTCGGTTCTTCTGAAGAACGACAAAATCGTTATGCCGAAATCGCTACGAGCAAAAGCAATCAAATTAGGTCACGAAGGACACCAAGGATTGTCCCGAACAAAAAGTTTTATACGCTCTAAGGTCTGGTTTCCTAATTTAAACGCAGAAATAGAAAAGGCGATTCAAGGATGTATCGCATGCCAGGCGAATACCAAGGAAGCGAAACCAAGAGAGCCACTCAGAATGTCAGAAATGCCGACTGGTCCTTGGCAAAACCTAAGTGCTGATTTCTGTGGTCCATTGGATACAGGGGAATATCTTTTGGTGATTATAGATGAATATTCGCGATATCCAGTAGTGGAAATAGTGAAATCAGTGTCAGCAAATTCTATCATTCCGGTAATTGATAAGGTTTTATCAATGTTCGGCGTGCCGGTAGTGATTAAAACGGATAATGGTAGTCCGTTTAATAGCCATCAGTTTAGAAAGTATGCTAAGAATATGGGTTTTGTGCATAGGAAAATTACACCATTATGGCCAAGAGCAAATGCTCAGGCAGAATCGTTTAATAAGCCTTTAATGAAAAGTGTAAGATCTGCAAAATTAGAAGGGAAATATTGGAAAGAAGAGTTGTTAAAATTTCTCAGGCAATACAGAGCAACACCTCATACTGTAACAGGTTACTCTCCTTTTCGTTTGTTGTTTCAGCGTGAGGCAAAAACTCGTTTGCCTGATGCAGTTGTAACCAACGAAAATAGGGTTGTTGATGAAAATGCAAGGCAAAATGATGAAAAGAGTAAATCGTACAGCAAATCGTACCAAGATAACAAAAATCGAGCAGTCGAAAAACAAATTGATATTGGAGACAAGGTTTTACTCTGTACTGGCGATAAATCAAAAATGAAAACAAATTACAAACCTATTCCATACACGGTCGTAAAGAAAAAGGGTCCAATGCTTACAGTTGAAAATAATGGTCATATGGTTACTAGAAATTCGTCTTACATGAAAAGGATATCCGATAATCTCTTAGGTTCAAAACAGTTCATAGTAGAGGAGAATGACTTAAATGACTTGGTGGAAGATAATTGGTCAGATAAGAATTCAAACATTGTGAATGATAAAAACCTGGTTCAGATACAAGAAAGACCAAGGCGTGATCGACGTGCGCCAAAATACCTCGACGATTATGTGTGGAAAGGGAAACGTTAAAAGACAGACTTTAATTAGTGTAGAAATAGAGAATGAAAACAACTTTCACATTTTGGTTTCAAAAAGTTTCATGAAATGATTGGGTAAAGAGCTAACTCTCACTTTGACTCATTTCATTTATATTCTACAGTACGTTCATTTGACTGTTCTGAAATTTGGAACATTTTCAAAAAAATATTGAGTAAATGGATGGAAAGGATGAAATTATACGATATATTTAACAATTATTGATCATGTATACTCGTATCATATTGTTAAGAAAAAATAAGGTGTTTGTTTCATTGCGAAAGAAATGTTATATATTTAAAGGGTACAGTTGTTAATGGTCCGGTAAGAAGAAATTGCTGTATATAGCTGATAAGCGAAGCCGTTGGTTTTACTCACGATTGGAATGTGTTTATCAAATTAATGGGTCATTCATGAGATCATATTCGCATTGTCTGCAAATAGTTGGGACGTGCTCGGATTTTACAGCACAGTTCAAAAAGTCTGTTCCACATATTAAATGTGAAGATGCTGGTAAAAAGTACGTTTACCGTCAGTTTTCAACGTTCATGTAACTGTCTAAAATTTAGTTAAAATTTAATCTAACTTGGGGATGGATGTTATGTTCTAGCAATCGTATTATAGCTACATCTATTTATGGTAACATTACGTATGGTCCCTGTTATTTTAATTAATACCATGTCCGGTCCTGGATAGTCTGAGTTTGTTAATAAAGCAGTGAACACCATATTGTGTCTTTATATATTTACTCCGAATTCTACCCATAGGATATAACAGAAATCATACTTTATGTTTATTATACTTAGTTCTTTGTGCTAATACCATTCAACACACCACATAAACGGATTGACATATTACACTATAGCATTCTATAATTGATTATTGAAAAGTGTTTGATTCTATACAATCAATTGTATGTCTGTTGATAAATAAAGAAATACATATTGTCATAGTCAAATAATGTCAAATGTTAATATGATTATTGGGCCTTTTGGACAGAAGTAATAGTAGGCTTTTCTGGTCTTTTCTGGTCTCGGCCTTTCAGTACCATGCCTTTTTGGTCAGTTTAAACACCGGGCCTTTTTGGATCGGGCCTTTCTAACACCGGGTCTTTTTGGATCAAGCCTTTATGACACAAATGCTCCAGGTCTTACAGTTTGAGAAAAGAATTTTTGATAGTTTAACTTCTTTATTCCTACATTAAATGTCGGATCTCACAACAGGGCTGACTTTCATAGAAGTTTAATTCTTTGAAGTATTTTGGTAGAGAGTCATCGGATGAAGATATATACCAAATTCAATGCTCTCTTTATTTCTTTGTAAAATCCGAAATCGCACAGCATTGGGCTAATTTTCATAGCAGAGTATTTCTTTTGAGTATTTTATATACTAAGTATCAAAGATATAGTTCTTTCGGTTTGGAAAAGAAGATTTTTTCACTCTGTTGCCGTAGAAACCAAAGTTCCTTGTGGGGTTCAATTCTTTGAAAATATTTTAAAAAGCATTACTTAAGCATAATTTCTGTGAAGTTTGGTTGAAATCCCCGGGTAAGTTTGGGATGAGAAGCCTTATTATGTAATTATTGACGTACGTGAGGACGGACGAATAGATAAATACGGACGTTTGACATCAAATGATCCCGAGCACTGTGAAGTCAGATGAGCTTAAAATAACCCAAGGACACAAAAAACCACTTATTGGATCATTATATGTATAAAATACATTAGAAAATTCCATGTATTTCTTGTACGTGTTAAACGTAAAAGGTTAAAACAATTGTGCTGTTCTAGTAAGTATTGAAAAGGATATCAAGTGGTGACATACTTCCATATGGTAGCCGAAAGGTTGCGTAATAGATTAGGAAACAATGTCGATTAACACAATCTTATGTACGCGTGACCCGTCTAACACAAAGGGAACGTATGTGAAATCACAAAGCCTGACAAAAGCGACCAGTCTGTAACTTTGCAGACTTTTAAAGCTCGATACTTCCCACTCTTCCGAGACGACCCCTTTTCGTGACAAGAGTCTTCATGCGAGCATAAGACTGGCCGAGGTATATATATCTTGAAATCGTATACTCGAAAAACAGATCTAAACACACTGAATTCTAATTGGATTGATTTCTTTGAATGAATAAATATAGAAAGATTATACAGTACGATAGATTGACATTTCTTCGTGTTAAAAATGTATCATCAACGGAATCGCCAAGCCAAGTTATTCATTTACGCAGAACTTATTTTTGGTAAAATTTCGTTATTTTACCTATATACAATAAGCCATAATAGTACAGATAAAATGACGTAGAAATTACTTATTTACGTGTTTAAATAGTGCTAATGTTGAATTACAATAACCATTTAATAATGATCACTACTACTACCATTGCTTCATATAATTTATAATGATAACGACATTGACAATAACTGACCAATCGGCCCCGCCCAGCTACTCCGTTGGCCCTGCCAATCGACCCCGACGGGATGTTCCACTTCGATTTTAAACGGCGTTATTGGCGACATAAACATTGTAACTAGAGCTTGAAAAAGCTGTGGTTATGACGTTTTCAAAAGTCGCTAGACTATCTAAAATTCCTCACAAAAATGGCAGCCAATGTCGAAGTTCAAATTCTACTATTCAAAATGAATAATTTGATTGGCCGTTTTTTTATTGACAGCCACGATTGGTTAATGGCGACTCGCAGTTAGTTCTTTGAAGAACTGTAAGATAAAAGTTGTTCGATATTGTTGAAACGCAATGCTCCTATCTGTTCTAAAATTTGACTTGAACTTAAACTAGGAACGAAAGTGGGATCAACTCTATATAAGATAAAAGTAAGAAGAATTTATTATCAATTGACTGTTAACACTGTCAGGATGGTTGGAAAAATTATCCGAGTCGCTCTTCTGATCCCAGTCGTGTGTCACGGATTTCTCTTAGACTCATTCAGAGATCGTAAGTAGCCTACTGGTAAATATGTTACTTGAGAAAGAAAGATTTGTTGTGTGTGGATTCTTGAAATACCAGTCAAATTATAGTGACCATAATTAGACCCACATTATTGTTTGAACCGTGACATTGTAAACAGCGCCATATTGCCTCCAAAAATAAAATATTACTTAATATTTCCTAAAAATGTTTTTAACCGAAAGATGAAAATATGTATCTTCCGAGTAAAACTATTACAAAGAAAAGAAACTTTTTATATTATCAAATACTTATTCTACAAACCGCTGTGTTTCCCGTGTAACTGACGGATCTCTGACACCGATTGACCTCCAACATTGCAGTTCGTTTGAGGTAATAAACATGTGGTCAGGGACATAAGTTATAGGTAGGTTATTGGTAGGCGACTTTAATGTCTCAAATATTCTGTTGGTGCGGTGTCAGTCGCTAAATCAACAAAATATTTACTATAAATATCAAACTCTAAATTTCACTTCCGGTTTAATGAAGGACTTGGTTGGTCTATTGTCTTTTGAATGAAAGCAGCGATCAAATTATAACAGTTAACGATATATTTTTCACGAGTCTGTCGATATTTAGAAGAGAAGCGAAGCGACCTTAGGAATTTATTTGCTTATTTGATGATATAGCGTAGCGCACGCTAATTGATATCGATACTTCAAACCCTCTTTTCCATGGTGTCATTTATGACGCTTTAAGGCACATTTTAACAAATCTGCGATCGTTTATTTCATTTGTCATTTCGATTATACAAAAACTTTAACGTCGTTCAAGAGGATATCTTTTAATAGCAGTTATAAGTTTACTGATGATTATGTTCTCAATGTCCCATTTTATAGCTGTGGGCATAAAACTTTGAAAATAACGTCTGAGTTTAAGGGTTGCACCTTTAAATGAAAATTGAAATACAATTTTCTACAATTTCCCAGGGTTTACGCGTGGCTCAGTGATAAATGCGACACAATCTTAATCTTGGAGGTGTCCTTTGGTAAGCCATACAAAGCCTCTGTCCCAGTACTGGTGATTTTCGGGAAGCACAATTAAAAGCGGTCCTCGTCGTGATATCACTGAAACATGTGAAAGCTAGGGGTTCTTGTCAATTCAAAATAACCTATGACAATCGATTTAAGCTCAAAAGTTGTCCGAAGGATAATGTTCTAACACTTGGTTTTCTTTTACAGAATCTGACTGGAATGGGTTGAAAGGTAGGTGTTCTGCGTTATAATAAATATGTTATGCGAAATGAAACGTCCGAAAATTTCGTAAGTAAAACGTTTGTGTGTGTGTTTGTTTTTTCGAGGAGGGGGGTTTGTATTGAAGAGATGACCTCATAGTAATATAAAATTACCGTCTAATATTCAGACAACACGACACTAGCGAACAATATCGATGGCGCAGTCCGACCAGTGTCGATGTTTCGCGTACTTTTCTGATGATTCCTTTTTTGCGTGATGGGTCTCATATATGGAGACATGACTGGTTTTGGATAGTAAAAGATTTGAAACTGGTAAATAATCCCTGAATGGCAACTCAACTGATGTGAAACGTCAAAAATTATTGCTTTAGATCAACTATGAAAGTCCAAAGTTTCCTACCAATACATTAAATGTGAACGATGTGGCCAAGAAAAAATAATACAAGGAAATTTCTACCTTGTCAAATTGTTTTCGTGAAATTTGATTACAACCGGTACACACGGTAAATCTAGAGTTTTTGTCAAGTTTTGATCCATTACCTTACAACAAAATTTAGACTGGTAAGCAATTAAGAAGTTAATAATGATATCTCAAGGTGGGTTTAAAAAGAAAAATAAGAGTGTGTAAAACATCTTACACAAATGAGAAACTTCTTGTTACAACCCATTTCCAATATTCTCTAAATATTTTCATTAATATCTTCCTCTAGGGGTATTAAAAAGCGGTATTGTGTGGTAAGGGGTCTCTGTTAAGCCAGTCGCAAGGCGCACAACCCTTAAAGTCGACGAAATTGGAACGGGCCGTTAGAAAAGTATTCTGTTAAAAAATCTTCACTTTCTTTATCAAGCCAACTGAGGTTTGCCTCAGAGGGGGATGAGAGCTTTATCGAGAGATAAAGCTTATAACAGAGGTAGAGAGAAAACGTCTTTTTTCTTACAGCCACCTGGAGTTTGAATCCTCTTAGCGCCTTCAAAAGTTTTCCGAGGACCCAGCAGGATGCAGTGGCCACCGGATGGTTACAAATGCCAGGACAGACTGGATGTTCAGGTAAGAGTTATGGAACCGTTTTACCTACACAGTCGTTCAATATAAAAAATGATAAAGGTCTGCATGACCTGACGTAACTTATGTTACGGCTAATTAGAGCTTTTGTCATAGCTTCAAAGCTAAAACGTTGATTGTCAAAAACTTGTCCAGTTTGAAAGAAAATATAGGTGATTTTTCCAAGTTTGAAAATTAACACTGATGAAAAAGCAACCCAAAAGCTTCTATGAAGTGTACCTTCAGAATAAATTACATTTACAAACAAACCCTAAAACTACTTAAGCATAGAATACGTGGTAAATAGCGAAGTTCACATAATGTTTGGCTTTGACGAAATCAAAGTATCTACAAACTAATTGGCTCTGTCTCGACTACTTTTCTCAATGAGACCAGGATTCCAGACTTTTGGCGGATTCATAGCTATACCAAAGGTTATTTCCAAGGTTAAATCTATGTTCACATTATAAAAGAATCGCAAATAAGAGTAGATGAAGCCTAGTGCTATGAAAATTGATTTAAAAAACAGACATTTTCTCCATGCTTGAAATTCCTTCTAAAATGTTTCAACTGAGCTCAAACCGTGTACAGAAAGCTTGCTTTTACTCGTATTAAATCCTATACTTTCTACGCTTCCATTCTAATTATAAACTAATCCTGACAAAACGGCCACGCCCTTGTTTACAGCTAAGATGATCACGTAACTTAATTCCACGTTTTTACGTCATTATGCTTTCAAAAGACGCATTATATCGAACTCTCGCTTATTTCTTTTTCAGGGTCAAAATTTCTCGGTACTCGATTCTGGAAGGACAATGACTTGGGTATCATTTTAATATATGACGCTAACGGTTATATAGCAGGAATTCAGGCCGGGGTATGTAAATTTGTACAAGCAAGTTCATAAGTTCAAGAATGAACAAGATATTTTCCTTTAACCCGTTATCAAGCAATGAAATAGAATTTATTTCAATATTGCTTGACTTTCTAATTTTCATAGCCTGTTTTAATCTTTTATATCTGTAGGCTGTTTCATTAAAACATGTCGTTAAACTATAGATTTTTTTCAACTCGAATGATAAAAAATTCAATTTTATTTGCTTATTATTTCATTTTCAATTGTGACCTCTCACATAAATAGAGACCTGTAATCCCAGCAACAGTTGATCGTTTCTGACCCTTTTTAGTGAGAGAGTTCACAAATCTATTATGAAATAAGACCAGGTTAAGTTGAGTCGAGTCGGGATGTTAATATCGGTATTATGGGTAGCTATATGCACTTGCTCTCCGAAATTTATAACAACTTTCAAAAGTATCTCTCTCTGTAATAGATATTGTAAAGGTTGTGCAACTACCATTTTTAGCTCACCTGAGCACGAAGTGCTCAAGGTGAGCTTTTGTGGTTAGGTGGATGTCCGTCGTGCGACGTCCGTCGTGCGACGTCAATATTTACGTTGTATGCACTCTAGAGGCTACATTTTTTGCCCATTCAACCTGAAAATTGATTATAATGATTGTCTTGATAAAATCTCGAAAAAAATCGAAATTGGGTCAACTGTAGTAAAAAATAGGTCACGGTTTCTAATCTTAGAGAAACCTTGTATGAACTTTAGGTTGTACATCCTTTGCCCGATCAACCTGAAATAAGGTCAGAATGATTGTCTTAGTGAAATCTTGTACGAGTTTGAAACTTAGTCAACTCGGGTCAAAAACTAGGTCACGGGGTCAAATCTTAGAAAAACCTTGTGTGAACTCTAGAGGCCACATTTTCTTCCACATTGGTAAGAATGATTGTCTTTATGAAATCTCGGACAAGTATCAAATTGGGTCTTCTAGGGTCAAAAACAAGGTCACTGAAATTTGATAAGAATGATTGTCTTGATGAAGTCTCGGACAAGTTCATAACTGGGTCAACTTGGGTCAAAAACTAGGTCTTTTGGTTGAATCTTAGAAAAACCTTGTATGCACTCTAGAGGCCAACTGGGTCAACTGGGGCCACATTTTTTGTCTGATCAACCTGAAATTTGATCAGAATGATCGTCTTGGTGAAGTCTCGGACAAGTTCATAACTGGGTCAACTTGGTCAAAAACTAGGTCATTGGTTTTAATCTTAGAAAAAACTTGTATGCACTCTTGAGGCCACATTTTCCCCCCAATTGACCTGAAATATGGTGAGAATGATTGTCTTGGTCAAATCTAGTGAGAGTTTAGTGTGAGTCCGAAACTTGGTCAACTGGGGTCAAGACTAGGTCACTTGGTCAAATCTTAGTACAAAACCTTGTATACACTCTAGAGGTCACATTTTTTGCCCGATCAATCTGAAATATGGTCAGAATGATTGTCTTGATGAGATCAAAAACTTGGTCAACTGGGGTCAAAGACTAGGTCACAGGGTCTAACCTTAGAAAAACCTTGCATGCACTCTGGAGGCCACATTTCTTGCCCCATCAACCTGAAATTTGGTTAGAATAATTGTTTTGATAAAATATTGTATGAATTCGAAACTGGGTCAACTAGGGTAAAAAATAGGTCACACGGTCAAATCTTATAAAAACCTTGTATGCACTCTAGAGGACACATTTTTTGCCCAATCAATTGTCATCAATGAAATTAAATAAAAAAATCGAGACATTCATCTCAGGTGATCATTTTAGGGTCACTATGGCCCGCTTGTTTAAAGTTACGGATGTTTTACAAGCATGACTGAATTGTACGGAGCCCTGTAAGTGACATTCTGTACACATTTTTTTAATTCGTTTTAACGAAATATTAATTTGTTAAAACGAAATAGTTTTTCGATAAAACAAAATACTAATTCGTAATTACGAAATATCAATTCGTTTTAACGAAATATTAATTCATTAAAACAAAAAACTAATTCGTTAAACGAAATACTTATTCGTTATGACGAAATACTAATTCGTTAAATCTAGATACTAATTCGTTAAACGAAATACTAATTCGTTAGAACCAAATACTAATTCGTTAAAACGAAATAGTATTTCGATAAAACGAAAAACTAATTCGTTAAAACGAAATACTAATTCATTTAATCAAAATACTAATTCGTCAAAACGAAAAAGTATTTCGATAAAACGAAATACTAATTCATTAAAACGAAATACTAATTCGTTAAATCAAAAAACCTATTCGTAATGATAAAATACTAATGAGTTGTAACGAAATACCAATTCGTTAAATCGAAATACTTATTCGTTAAAACGAAATATTAATTCGTTAAAACGAAATACTAGTTGGTTTTAACAAATGGGCGATTTTAGGTTTCTCTCTTGGGCAGCTGGGCCGGTTTCGAGCTGGCCCGGTGAATATTGCATCATTTACTGTAAAATAATTGTTCATGATTATTATAATCATCATTTTCATTTCTATTATTTATTTATATTTTCAAAGCACGAACATGTATAATGCAATGCTATGCTCCCACTGACGATCCGATCTACTCGATCAACTCGATGGCCTGATTTCCCTGACGAAACCCGACCAAGCTCGACCAAAAGGCATATACATGACTTCTTCTCGATCTTTACTCGATCGAGCCCAGCCCCTACACGAGTATTCACGACCCTTTCGCGATCGCAACCCGACCTTCATTCCGATGTCTACGCGATCATCCCGAACTTAACTCGATCACTACTCAATCCCCTCCCGACCATCACGGCAAAGATATTCGAGTAGGAAGCCGGGGCGATGCCGACCACACTCCATCGCTCCGACCTCCCCCATCACACATGCTGAGCAAGCTCGATCAGTACTCGATCGCTTGATCGGGCTTGGTCGAGTTGACCGGATCGGCAGTGGGAACATAGCATTAGATAAAAGATATGTTTTTCTTCCATTACAATTGTTTACAAATGAAATCTCTTTCAAATACCAATTGTATCTGTTTTAATTGATACAATATTTATTTGGCAATTTATCAGATACAAGAAATACATATACCGCCTTCGAGCATATAGCACAACCATTTAAGTCTTAAACTATGTGCAAGAAGCATAATGTATTTGGTGTAGGTGTGTATTCCCCAGTATTAATGATTACTGATCCCCTGTAATGTTAAGAGTATACAATATATGCCAATACACATTTACCTTTGAATGATTAATTGATAGAAGTGCTAATTGGTCATTATGCAAATGTATTTTTCGGGATTAACGTAATTCAGCAATAAACACATCAGATCGATATGGGTGAGAGAATTTTGAAACAATTCAGGTTTTCAAATGTTAGAGAAGATATGTATAGAAGAAAGCCAAATACAGAAATGAAATTATCTGCTGCGCCGGGTACCGTCGTTTCCATGACATTATCTGTAACAACTGCGTTCAGTTCGGGAAGTATATCGAAAAAGTCACACGTGGATTAAATTTGTAAGGCGAATGATGCAAAATTTAGCCCGATTGCTTCGGAAATAAAATTGCGAGGCATTTTCCCCTCGTATTTAGGATGTAACATGAACTTTCAACATTTCGCATATGACTGCCTGGCAAGATCATGATGTCACGGGTACAAACATGTAATTGGCCTCGCTTAGAGATTTCAAATATGGTGAAAATAACGAAAGCATAGGCGTTTTTGTTTTTTTTAAGATAAAGAATTTTAAGATTTCTTAAGAATTTTGATTAGGATATATGGCGCCGAGTCTTACAATTTTTAACTAAATCGCGTAGGATATCCTGCTTAGGAACCTTAAAAATCTTAAAAACGCGCAGCAGTCAGGGTTTAATTCACACGCAAAGAGACCATCTGGAAACTCTGTAAAATAGATATTTGAAAAAGAGATCACGTCAAATAAAGGTTAACCGTAGGTCGGATTTCAAAAATTCTTATACAGGGAGGTATAATGATCACCAGTTCTGGAGTAAGAAAATCAGGCAAGTGCGAAAAGTTTAATCCTAGTCGGCCTGCACAATCCACGAAGTCTGACTAGGGTCGACACTTTACGCACTACCCAGATGTTCCCACTTCGCCTGACGGGTAGCAATTTCATTTGTTTTGTGATGAAATTACCAATAAATAAGGCTACCGAGAAGAAAATCTCGATTATCCACCGGAAAGCATTAAATAATAAGTGATAATCTACCGAAAGTTCTCGATATTTTACCGGAAAGCACCACAGCATATAAATTACTGCAACCGTTTAAATACATGTAAATAGTTTTCATTAGGAAGGGTGTTCCGAAAGTTTTGATAATAACGAAACCTATTTCAGTATTAAGCAAAATGTCTCTTACGGTTAGCTAGCTGATGAAAAAGTTTGTGGGAGATCATATCATTACAAAATTGCTCGACTAAAAATATGCTAGCCGAGCGCTAGACGAGCGCAAACACTATATAACCTTCTAATTTGCATAATCTTTGGTTTGGCGGGTTGAGAAGGGTTAGGCCTCTGGATGGCGTTAAGAAGTCAACTCTACGTGCTCTAACCCTCTTTTGATTGCGTAAGTGTTAATGCCTACATTTCAAAGATGAATCTCAGCAATCATTGTATGGTTTCAAAAAAAAATGACAATTTGACTATGCCATGTGACCACAGTAACCTCAAACTACTGTGACGTTTCTATTAGTTCAAGAGCGTTAATTAACGTTATTAACATAGGCCTAAGTCTATTGTATGTTCTATAAAGCTGTCTACTAAATGTCACCATGTCCTAAAATAAATTAATGTATGGACCAAACGCACAACTTTTGAAGCCCCGGCTGCAATTAAAAATCCGTTCATATACTGCTGTTAATGGGGTTATTATGTCAATGCTCAATAGAATCCGCGTATGTTACGTAATGCCGTATTTCACTTAGTGAACATAATTCTTTCAAAGCTAAACACGGGGGTTATAAACTCTTTATATAATTTTCAAAATTCCAAAGCTGTGATGGCCGTGGTCACGAATCAGCCAATCAGTAAATAACACCAGGAAGAGTGACGGATTTCCGTCACATTTCTTGATGCTAATTAATATTTGTCCTCAAATATTTAATTAGCCTGTCGGGAACGATCAGCTACGGTAAAAATATAACGATGTGATGAGAATCCGTCACAATGAATGGTGACAGTAAGCTATCAGAAATTTGACTGGTAACCGCAGTAAATGCAAGGGATTTCTACTGTGTTATAATAAGCATATAGTGCATTTATGTTTTGGGTTTTGGCAGTCAGGGGCTGTTACGACGCGGATGGCTCAAGCTGTTCACATGTGACATATACTGTTTCTCTACCCCTTAACTTTGATATAACTTATTTCGTAATAACGAAATAGTAAATCGTTAAAACGAATTGCTAAATCGTTTTAACGAGATATTAATTCGTTTTAACGAAATACTAATTTGTTAAAACGAAATACTAATTCGTTAAAACGAAATAGTATGTTTTGGAAGACTCGGTTGTTACCCTTCGCCACGTGAAGACAGAATAGGTTACACTCCTGTCCGTTTTTGCCTCATTAAATAAAGAGCAAAAAGGGCCCATTCTCACAATCTGTAGCTCCTACCAAAAGTTTCGATTGGATTTAAATCTTCACCCTCTTAAAGAGCAGTCTTTGGTCTTGAATTACAGGCCAGGATAATGGTATCATTAGGGATATTTTTTTCGCAAATCTTCATTCTGCACATCAACCCATGAAATTCTTTAGGCTCGGAAGTGAAAGTCTTGTAGGGTACCACCTTCAAATGTCAGTTTCTACAAGGAAATAGTTCCCTGATAAATGCTTTGAATCAGATGCATGACATGAAGCAGTGATCTCTCACTCTGCAGAACCCTAACATCAAACAACTTGCTGTTGATTAAACGTTAAAACAGCATGACAAAAGGAGGAGATCAAATTTTCTTAATGGACTACTTTAAGGTACAACCACTCGGAAGAGTGGAGTTGACCCAATAGAAGCGATATATCCAAGACTGCATAACAAATATCAATATTTCGTTTTAACGATTTAATATTTCGTTAAAACGAATTAGTATTTCGTTTTAATGAATTAATATTTCATTAAAACGAAATATTATACCGTAATAACGAATTAATAGCTCGTTTTAACGATTTGATAATTCGTTAAAACGATTTAGTATTTCGCTTTAACGAGTTAATATTTCGTCACCTACGGGGCTCCGTAGGTTTGTAGCTCTACGAGTCAAACATTTCTTTTGTCGGAAACGAGAGGTACTTGTTAAAGCATCTGTTACCTTAGAAAATGGCTACCACTCTACATTGTGTATATATATATATATATCATATAGAGAGATATTTTTGTAGGTTGTTATAAATTCCAGAATCCAAGCGTGAATGGAAATGACCAAACCATATACAGGGAATTATTCATAGGCGAAACGTTTCGCTCCTTGATAACCTTCTTAACCTCTTGGTAGTTACGTTTCGTATACTTCTGTGATGACCCTTTTCATATCATAGACCTCAAAACAAGAAAAGATGACAAACAACCATTTTCGTAATGTTCCGAAAGCATTTGAGTGAAAACTGCGTATTTATGACAGACTTTGAAACTACAATGTTTTCAAGGACAGGTTAATATTAAACCAAGGAGACATTCAATAATGATAACAGTCCACTAATACAATAAAGTACGTGATCTTAGAAATGACTGAACGATGGCAACTGAAGGACATAAGTTAGGCATAAGAGAGTGTACACAAAATGCGTATATTCGTTCCTCTTAGGACATGGGCCTATATAAGTACTGTATATCAAGCAGTAAAAGATTCATACAGAGATATGATTGTAACTCTCTCTTGTCGAGCCCGCTTGCGGTGAACGAAACATAGTTGTCACTATGACAAGTCGGTTTATGTGCGTTAGTACGTTAGTCCGTCCGTCAGTCCGTCCGTCTGTCCGAATTTGCCCTGACAATTACTCCTACATTTATGGATGGATTTCAAAAATAACCTAGCACATTTATTCTCCATCATGAGTAGACTTGTTATTTGAAAGGATTTTTGGGATAGTTCTAATGTCCAGGTCACAGCTCATGGTCAAACACTAAATCGTGATTGTCAAGAGCATTTCTCCTACAACTATGGATGGATTTCAAAATAAATTGGCACAATTATTTTCCATCATGAGTAGATCTGCCATTTGAAAGAATTTTTGGATAGCTTCAACTCAAGGTCAAAGCTCAAGGTCAAACATGAAAATTGATTGTTAAGGTCAAGTTGATGGTCAAAACCTTGCGGGCTCGAGAGCAGTTGTCCTGGGACAACCATCTAGTTTTCTAATTGTCCTTGTTGACAGTGGAATTCCATCGTCGCCAGGTTGCTGTGAAGCAACAGGCGGACTGCTGTGCGATTTTCTTATCAAGAGACTTCATTTATTGACCGACTGAAGGAACTTTTGTTGTTTATTTGTTTGAATGGGGTTAAACGCCGTTTTTAACAATTTTTCAGTCATTTCGCGGCGGCTGGAGCACATAATAATGGATTCCTGGTATATCATATCTCGCACCAGTACCACTATTACATCCTTTCCTAGTCTCCAGCTGTTATCCAACATAGGCTTACGAATATCCAAGAATATTTCTAAAAAACTTATCTATTCACAACAGCGTATCTGTTGGATACCCCGTCAATGTTACAACCACCATCAAGTTAGTTTTTTAAAAGTTAATTGATAGAAAAAATCAAAGTGCCGTACGCACTGTAATTGGTCGTCACTGAGATATTGGACATATCGTTGCATTCCGACTTTAGAATTAGGGTAAAACAACTTTAATTTCTATTACACGTAGGTTCTATCCTAGTGTATGATATTTCCGTGAATGTTAATTAGAACTAATATTATTTTACATGAACGTAAGACCTTGATGCAACATGGGTACCGACAAAAAAGCAACTTTTTGTGAAAACTAAATTTTAAAA
This sequence comes from Fragum fragum, assembly GCA_946902895.1. Taxonomy (NCBI): domain Eukaryota; kingdom Metazoa; phylum Mollusca; class Bivalvia; order Cardiida; family Cardiidae; genus Fragum; species Fragum fragum. The sequence continues at coordinate 25,205,137 of OX336374.1, read as the reverse complement.
ATTCTCGATTGTTAGATAGTCATGGTGAGATCATCCCTGCAAGCTTTTTTTATAAGGCCAAAACAGAAAAATTATGGAAATATGATAACTTAAGTTAAGAGCAAATGCTGACAGCAGGTTCGTGAAATTTCAAAACCCTCTCTTTTTCTGGGCAGAAATTAACAAGTTCCTAAACAGCGCTGATTATAAACAAAGGAAAAAACAATTGATACTATTCTTCAGGCGAATTCTTTAGACAGCTTGAAAGCATAATAACTAAAATTGCTTTCCAGAAGAACTTTCAGTACTTTGATTAACTTATGGCTGGAAAATAATTGAGTGTCAGTATTATCTTTGTTTACACCTCGATATGATTGAAAGAAAGGGTTGGTTAGACGCGTTCATCACTAGCGGAAAATCCTTGATGCATTCATCTTTAAAGCGTGTGACCGTCCAGTTTTCCTTTACTCCTTTTGATAATTCTTAACTTGTAAAATGAAATGATTTTTTTTCTGTTTTCTCGTCAGAATATACGTCCAGTTGGGCTAAAGGAAGTTTTGGTAAATTGCAGCGACACAATCTCGAATTTATGGTTATATAAATTGGTCTACGACCAATTAAAAACAAACGTGACTTTCGCACAAATGATCGACATCTTCACTATCGTGATAAATGAGTACGAACTATGTAACAACTTCACCATTCACAGTATTTATGTTCTCATAGCTTTGAAAAAAATTCTAAGCAAAAATGGGCATTCCGGTACATCATTTAGTCGATCTAGATGAGCTACGGTTCCTTTAGAAGTTTTGGCAATGCTCGATACGCCAGTAAAATGTTTCGTAGAGAAATGACGTTGTAATAAAACAGATATCCAAAGACGTCAGTCTATGAGACCGAAACCGGCTCGTTACGGTCCCAAATACCCCAAAATCTGTCCCACATTCTATTTTTGTTGTTGTTGGTGGTGACTGAATCGGTTAGCAAAATCTTTTACTTTCATGCAAGTTAAAGGCACTTATTAGCTCTTTAACGGTTTTATAACGTCAAAATTGGTAGATGGCTCATGACGTTAGAAAACCTTTTATCAGCAACTTGAATCATGGGTAATTAGCTCTGTAACTGAGTCGTTTGCTAGTCTTCGAGGAATGCGGATTTTATTATACACAGTATGCTACTAGAATTATTTTGAGTATATATACGCTTTCTTTGCCTTTTCCTCGATTCTTTTATTGCAGCCGTTTGCTGGAGAAAATCCCAAAACGTCAATATAGTGTAAATACGATATCGCATTTGTGTATTTTGATTAAATCGTCATTTAAAAAATAATAAACAATTATCACTTATATGATATCGTGTCTATTTTCCATGTTTTTTTTTATTAGTTCAGCAAGAACACGAGTCCAAATCCTAACAATTACCCATTCCCTCCCCTGGTGAACTCTCCACTCGTTCTAGACGGAAACACCTACTATATAACCGCCTATTTCGTTGATCCAGGTAATATAGATGGCTATTTGTTTACCACTTTTATAAGAATGCAATTTCTAAACACTTACAAAGTCAAATAAATGTAGACATAAGTTAAACTTGTGCGAAAGATAACATATATTCATATAGAAGAGAACTTTGCTGAAAGAAATTGCTTTTAGAATATTCTGCTTTATCCACCATGGTTTTCTGATTATTCATTTTCAGTGCGGTAACAACAAGGTCATCTAAAACACTTTGAGCCACAGCTATCTACAGAGAGTATAATGAAGACTGGTCAGATAATGCAAGCTGGTCTGTGTCGTTACTTGGTACTACGTAATATCATGCGAATGTCATGCACAAGTTAATATATATCCTAAACAAACTCATCTTATTTATAGCATCAATCTGCGTCGGTCGATCTAAGGCACAGTATGACTCTCAAGGTACCGGAACAGGCCTTTGGATACAAAATGGCACCAACCCGCTCACCCAGTCACGTAAAATGCCAGCCACTCAGACCGAAGCCGACAAGAGTATGTGGACTAAGGGGGCCTGTTTTGCTTCTATGGGTTTGTATTTGTATCGTTGGTTTATTTGTCTAAGATATCGTAAGGAAGAGATACACATTGAGAATGACGTTTTACAGTTCAATATATTTTGGATGTTTATAAAAGGGAGAGAAAATAGGGTGGTGACGGTTTCACGGGAGGTAATTTGTCGTGATATGCACATTAAGAAACATCCAGAGACATGTAATTATTTGTAGTTAAATATAGACAAATCGACCTATTCAGGTTTGAGAATCATTTTCTCTGAAATATTAGCTTTGTCTACGAACTCTGCACGTTGCATTTGGCGACAACGGTGGGATGGAGACAACTACCAGACCGGAGTTGCCTTACCCACGATTCTTCCTGGCCAAGACTCGGAACTAGTCTTCTTGATGGGAGAGTAAGGGGGGGGGATAATTTGCAAATAAGGGAATCTTCAGAGAGACATGCAATTATTTGTGGCTACATATAGACAAGGTCGACCCATTAAAGGTTGAGAATCCCTTTCTCTTGATGGATTAGCTATGTCTACCAACTCTACACATAAAAGGGTTATACCTGCTTGTCGCAAAGAAAATTGAAAGACATATTCCTTTTCTCAAAATTAAACGCATGTAAAATTGTTTCCAGTATAAAAAATCAAAGGACTAAAAGTACTAAGAAGTTGGAATGCGCTGAAAGGGTCATAACTGTGGAATTCGGTTCAAATTCATTTATTACTTTCGGAGTAAGCCTCCCTCCTTTAAACTTAAGCCAGCATTCCCATTCATGTACATATGTGCGTGAATAACGCACAAAAACATAAATCCACATACAGAAATCAAAATCCGGCATTGTCTTAACCTATTCCAAGACAGTGACGCTTTTAAATGACCCTAATTATGAAAGATTTGTAAAACATTGTGGAAAATGAAGAATTGCTTGTTTCAAGGAATTTCTTCATTATCCACAATGTTTTCTGTCCAGAAAGACCAGGATTTTAAAAATTTCATCAACTTACAATTGTCGTCTGCTACTTCTTTGATTTTGGACTGGTCTAAAATTTTATCGTGTTATAAGCTCGTGTCACGCACAGCAAAATTAGAATTTTCCAGCACAACATTCTCCTTTTGATCAACTCCTTTTTAGAATCTTGAAAACAAAGAATAATAACTTCTTCAGTAAGAAATCAATGACCTCGATGACTATTTGACCCTCAACTCGGCTAATTCTGTAACAATCATACTAAACTCGCTTCAAGCTTTTGAGTATACGTGGAAATTTGCGGAAATGCGCGAAAACTTGTTTCAGGGTGATCGATTTGAAATACCGGGTTAGACTTAGGAAAAAAAGAATATTTAACCCTTTCCTGTACAATCCCTGGATTTTAGGGCCCTGTTATTTTGTACTTGAGAAAAAATTATGGGAAAGGAAGAAATTGCTTATAAAAAGCAATTTCTTCCTTTCCCATATTTTGTCATAATCTGTAGATTAGTTACTTTTCAAATAGCACCTACTTTTAATTGTCGTATGTATCTTCATTCGAATTAGACCAGTCTAAAATTTTGAAAAACGGGAAAGTGTTAAAGCGTTGTGAGTAAAATTCATCATAAAAAAGACGTTAACGTTATTGTAACGTTATTGTTTGCATATGGTACTTTTGCCCTTTTCCAAAAAAATCCTATAATATGATGAAGATAGTATCAAATTATCTTCGGCGCCCTGTAGTCGCGCGATTTTCTTATTCGTTATTCGGCTTTAGAACCGTAAAAACTTAAGTAAAGGGACCACTTGTTAAAGGTTTGATGTGTTATTATTGATTTAAACTTGTAAATAACGGCATAATAAAGCGTAATTATTTAGTAAATATGTAGAAACCGGAAGTTGATATGTTAACATTCTATTTTTCAAAATCTTCTACTTTCGTTTTGCATGTTTAGAAGTCTCTAAACGAATTTTTATACCATCCTTTACATGTGCCATATTATTGTCTTCGGCTACAACTGTTATCAAGAAACCCGAAATGAAATTGTCTTGTGTTCATTTTGCTGTTTTGTTAAATCTAAGTTGGAATTGCCCCGCATTCCAACTTAATGATACCGTTATTAAGTCCGGTAACGTAATCTACACATACGAAAGACAAGGATTATCTTATTTGAGAATGATGGTCGCTGTAGAAAACGTGGGTAGCTCGATCTCTATGTGAGATAAAAATGTAAAACGCATTTATTTCCTTCAAGGGCCATCACAATGAATTCATGCCATATTCAGTGATAGCATGTTAATGTCGACAGCGAGACGCCGGTACGACTGCTTCGATGACGAATGACTTTCACTCCGCCAAAACACCGAATTGTGTTTTACGAAATATTGCGACCGACGTGGACATTACTGAAATTACTTCTCGTAATTACATACGATAAGGAAGCCCCACCACACCTCAAAATTTCTCACTATGTCGTTGGTTTTATCTCAGTTTATTTCCTTGATTTTCTGTCGAGATTTCTGTCTGAACAGAATACCATCTGGACTTTTTTATTATTCTCTGATGATATTTGATTTTTTTAATTATATGGTTCTGTTACAATTTGAGAAGTAATTCTAAACTTTTCGCTAACACTTTTTTCTTGAAGAGCATGATGACAGAGAATGAACATCAGTCTGTAAGGATGATTTCCTCAAAATCTTTCCAAAGAATTAATTTTATTAGCTGTATTGTCTGTATGATATAGCACCATGATAAACGCATGACCTCCGTAATTAACGGGTCGCTGGCCATACCGACTGACCTCCGACATGGCAATGGAACTGGGGTTAAACGACTTTATTCTTGAAATTAGGTGTTCAAGGACAAAACTCAAAAGCATATGGTTGTTTGGCGATCTAAATTTAATACCCATATCTGGAAATATCGGTAGTTACGACGTTTTAGTCACAATAAAAGCGAATTTCAAAATGCTTAACAAAAAGTAGGAGTTTTAAATTCCGCTCGCAATAAATGAAGCAACGACGTTTTGGTCGCCAACCCAAAAATAACTGTCTAATATTAATGTTAGAGTTCAAAGCTCAATTCCGGTCTAGTTGAATGATTTGATTGGTCATTTTTTATTTTATCTACAGTCGCGAGCTCAAAGTTATTCTAAAATGACTCTGTTTGTCTCAAAGGAGGGAAAATACTCATACAGTCATACCTCATATACTGACCTTTTCGTTGTCTTTTCTTTTTTCTTTTCGATATCGTTCTTGAAATTAAACAAAATACTTTATGTTTAACTGACAGGTGTCCATTATTGGTACAACATCGATTTGAACATGAATTGTGATAACTTTTATCCGGTGTTCCTGCTCTATAATAAGGGAGTTCTTAATGCCTTTGGCTGGGCTTTCGGCATGGAGATAAACACATCTAAACATCTTGAACATCCACCCAAAAATACTTATGGGGTAAGCTGTTCATTCTTTTTATACGTTGGCACTGTCATTGCCCTCAAGGAAAATTGTCATCATCGATTGGAACCAATGTAGTTTAATAGTCACTTGTTTGTCAATAAAACTTATATTTCTTCTCCTGAAATTTTATAATGATAATAATAACAAAAATGAAAAAAGAAAGAATGACGTAAACAAGGGGGCCACGATGGTCCTATATTGCTCCCCTAAGTCAAGGCTTTTGATAAATACAAAATATATAGGTTCCACGTCTACTTATTGTGGAGAAGAAGACTTTTAAAGAGTTTCTCATTTAATCAAGGTATATATTTAATCCCAACATTAAGCGCCAATTTCCAGAGTACGGCAATTCTTTGAAGTATTTTGGTAGAAAATCAATGGGCATTAATACATGCCAAAATACAACGCTCTAGGGCTAATGGTTTAGGAAGAGAAGAATTTCAAAGATATTCTTTCTTCTTAATTCCTATTTAAAATCAGGGATTGAACAGAGAAGGGCTAATTTTCAGAAAACAGCAATTCGTTGAAGTATTTTGTTATTTGGTCTGTACGTTTTGATATATAATAAGTATAAAAGCCTTCGGCCTGATTGGTCGTTAGAAGACGATTTTCAAAGATTTCCGTCTTTATTCCTATGTAAAATCGGGGATCGCACAGTAAAGGGGCAATTTACAGAGTACGGTAATTCTTTGAAGTATTTTGATAGAGGGTTAATACATGATGATTTATACCAAGTATCAAAGCTCTAGTCATTATGGTTTGATAGCAGCACATTATTCCAAGATTTCTTCTTTATTCCTGTGTAAAATCAAGAATTGCGCTGAAAAGGGCATATTTTCAGGGTACGGTAATTCTTTGAAGTACTTTGGTAGGGGCTTAATAGATGATGAATTTAACCAAATATTTAAGCTGTATGTCTTATGGTTTGATAGCAGCAGATTTTTCCCAGATTTCTTCTTTATTCCTTTGTAAAATCACCTATTGCACAGAAAAGGGCTAATTTTCAGAGTATGGTACTTCTTTGAAGTATTTTAGTAGAGGGTCATTGGATGATTATTTATACCTAATATCAGAGCTCTAGGCCTTATGGTTTGAAGAAGATTTCAAAGATTTCTACTCTATTGCTATGTTAAATCAGGTATCACACAGAAAAGGGCTAATTTTCAGATTACGGTAATTCTGTGAAGTATTCTGGTAGAGTGTCAATAGGTTTTGATACATATCAAATATCTAAGCCTTAGGCCTGATGGTAAGGTAGAAGATTTTCAAAGAAATATTCATCCTGATTCCTTTGTTAATCCGGGATAGCACAGAAAATGGCTAATTTTCAGAGCGTGGTAATATTTTTAAGTATTTTGGTTGAGGGTCAATAAATGGACATTTATACCATATTTCAAAGCTCCAGGCCTTATGGTTTGGGAGAAGAAGATTTTCAAAGTTTACCTTCTTTATTCCTGTGTAAAATCAGGGATCGCACAGAAAAGGCACTTTCAGAGTACAATAATTCTTTGAGGTATTTCGGTAAAGGGTCAATACAATTATACTAAACATCAAAGCTCTGAGCCTTATATCTTGGAGGAGAAGAACTTTAAAGTTTTTTTTTTTCTCGGTTACCATGGCATCCAAAATTATTTATCGATTTCAATTCTTTGAAGTATTTTGAAGGAGCTTGTGAAGTTTAGTTGAAATTCATAGTTAGTTTAGGAGGAGAAGATCTGTTTGTAAGTTGTGTACTGATGGACGGACGCACGCCGGACGATGACCGATCAAAATAGCGCACTCTGTGCTCAGTCGAGCCAAAAAGATCTACATGATATTAGGTGTTTTCTGATTATTCTGTTAAAAGTATACGCTTTGTTTTCACGTGTGTCTTTGTTACGGATAAATATATAGCACAGGTTGTTCAGAGAATTTGATCGAATCGTTCTTAGTTTATACGAACTCATTTTGATTTGATTACGACAAAATGTTTAAGTTATTAGAGTCACTCTTGAACACCTACAATCCATAGCTTCTCACTTCTCTGAAACAGAGGCCATACTTAAACCAAATACCAAATTTTACTGCTTGGGCTCGAACCCGTGACCTACTGAGACAAGTACTTATACCACTAGGTCATCAAAGCAATATACTCTTTTTTTTCATGTAAGCCTATCAAGTATCCTTACTCTACTTCCAGATGTTTATGACAGATGTCCCTAAATGTCTTGACAAGTTGGGAACACTAACAACACTCCATATTTATCTCACCGACAGCGCTATCAGAGACGTATGCTGAATTAAATAAAAGAGGTGCATTTGATATCAATGTACTGATAATGAATACAATTTGAAAATATTGTTTTCCATTTTAATCTCGAATCTCCGTAACTACAGCTTAGCCAGGATATAATAACGACGTTTGGTTGCCCGACGTCTATATGAAAAGTAAAGGTATACATGTCTTTGAAGTTGGTGGACCGCCTTCATGATAAATTGATAGTCTTTATTGCGAGAGAAAGGATTAGCTCCGACCCATTAAGCGAACTCGGACATTTGGACAAAAAAGAGTACGTGATAAGAAAGCTGCTTAATTGAGTTTCATTAACCCTTCACAGCGGGAACCTTTAAAACGAACAAACGAACATGGGCAGCTAAGTTACAGTTAGTAGGATCTCGGAATTTGTTTTGAACGGCTTTAGACTTACAAATACTATTTGTTGTTGTACCAATGTTTATTGCATGTCATGAGAGGTGACTGTTGAAATAACATACAAATGTACAACTCTATCCCCATGAATTAAAATGCGTGGAATGATGAGTTGACTTTACACTTCATATCAGAATATACTTATATATACTCTAATGTTTATTTTCACATTCATTGTAATGGTCATACGGGGGAGTAATTTAATCATCCATCGAATTATCACTACGTAATGGCATATTGCAGTGAGTTTTTGATGCGTGCGTCACTGACAATCGACAATTTCTGTACGGAGTATAAGGTAAAATGACCTTTCTCTCAACCCTATCAGACTTGTCTAATGTACTGGGCGGACATTTTGTTCGCTTTCATGTTCAAAGAAACCATCAGAATGTGTTTCATCTTGTATTGTATATTGTCATTGAATTGTACACAAATATGAAAGGAAAACTATATTGGTCCTACATTAGACTCTTTGAAGAAGACACACACCAATTAAGCGATGACCTTGGATCAAAGGTCGTGCGTGGGTTGGTAATTATATTCTGGTAAACTTGTTTTGATACAAGGCTGAGTAAATTGAAGCGCATCATTTCCTTGCATATATCAGTAGCTATTTTCGCCCGCACAGGATACTTCATTAAAAATGACAAATGTTCCAAGGATTTATCAGATATCCTAGAGTCCGGATTTGTCCAAACTCACTGTTAGAACCTATTATGTTGGTGGTTACAAGGTTAAATAAGTTGTTTTTGAAATTAACAGATCGCTGGCCGCTCCCACTTAGCTTCGATAGGAAGTTTCACTTAGATATAAGGTGGATTAATTTGCAAAATTATAACCTGTAACATGTAACACAAAAGGATATTGTTTGGTGGGTGACATACACGTCGTAAATGATGCTGTAGTTAGGACGTTTCAGTCATCAAGACATTAAAAATGCTTTAACGTAATGTGCGCTACTGATGTCCCCCGACGTTACAAATAACGTCGACGTTTCTTCTAGCTCTTCAAACGAGTTTGATATTAATCATGTTTTCTGTTCGTTTTTCGCTAAAATTAGGGAAAAACCATTTATCTCTTATTGATTTATTATATAAAAAGTGGAATAATATCGAATCGATCGAGAATTTCAAAAATAAAAGTTCGATTTTAACCTGAGATTGTGTAAGCAATCTGAGGCTAAAGTTATTTAATGAGAAAAAATAATGTAAAAACATCTACCGCAATCAATGTGATCTTCTGTCGCATGAAAAGTAAATCGGATCTGACCATAAATTAATACGCCCGATTGAGGCGAGAAGGACGAAGGCGAGATATGACTCATTGAAAGCTGTCGGGGCTTGATATACAGTACTTTCGTGTGAGTGTTCTGAATTTGGCAAGATATCAAAACTTGACTAGTGAATGGAAAGAAAGAAAAGAGATATATAATATATTGGAAATTATTAAACATATATAATCATATCAAATTGTTCAGAAAAAATAAGGTGTTTGTTTCATACCAAAACAATATTACTTATTCTAGAGTAACAATGTTAAAACGGTCCGGTTAGACGAAGTTGCTGTATAAAGCTGATAAGCGAAGCTGTCGGTTTTACGCAAGATTGGAATGCTTTGTTTAACAAATTAATGGGTCGGTCATAGGATCATATTCGCACTGTCTGAAAACAGTTTGGTCGTGCTCGGACTTTGTGTCTATATATTTTTACCTCCGAATTCTACCCAAAGGATGCAACGTCTACATACCGCTTTTGAGAGGTGTACATAAACATGTTGACCTGGTAAACGACTGCTCGCCCTCTCTCGCTCTCTTTATCTAGAGATTATAAAGCGCATATTTACATAACGAAATTGGTCTGTGTGGTAGATTACTCACATCGCACGAAAGAGCCTCCGAGGTCGAACCTGGCTACACGCTCATTCCCCCATCTCTCTCACTCTATAGCTCTCTCTCGCTAGCTCCACTGGCTGAAAGCCAACGAGCTTTTGTCATGATGTGGAGTCCGTCGTCCGTCAACTTTTACTTCAAAAATCTCCATCTCAGAGAGTAATTAACATGATTCAACCAAACTCAACCAAAATTCACAGGAAGGATCCATAGGTGGCCTTTATCAGATTCCTTCAAAGCATTTTGATCGGGTGAAAAATATGTAACGATATATACATATAAATATATCGTTACAATATCTCAAAGGGATGAAAATTATTGTGGGCAGGTTGTGTCCCCTTGCGCACAAACTGGCAGATCTGCGCATAATCCACAGTAGATTTGGGTAGAAAGAGGCACCTCCGAATATCCGACCATCAAACTTTTTATGCCCAGATTATATATCTCCTGTATACATATCGCAGGCTTTCAGCGCTTTCAGCGCTTTGATTTGTATCTCTCTGAGTGATTATGCCTGAGCTTTATTGATGATTTAACAATCATTTAAGTATAGTTACTCTTGTGAAATTATGTATTAGCATTTATAATTTCATTTAAAATAACAGTCAAACATTTTAGTAGCAATCAAAAAATAACGGATCGCAGAGTTCTGTTGATCACAAAAACATCAACTGCATGACCAATGAATTATTCAAGCCTGAAGTGAACTATTAACATGTGGCATTTATCTAAAACAACTTTATTGGTAAGCGACTTGAAAGCCGTAGATAAAGATTTTTTTAAGAATACTTATATACAAACCACCGATTTTCGTAATATTTTATCTCTCTGACCATAAACTATATGCAGTTTAATGTACTACATTAGTGGGATACCTCCGTATAAATAAAATATAGGGGGTTAAAGGGCGTGGGCAGCGATTCTTTAATTATGATCTTAATCGCTTAATTCACATCTGCGCATCTTAGCATTTACGTTTTGACACCTTACAGTAATTTAAAGTGCAGTGCATTCTGTTTCGCACTTTGAGATAAAATGAGGTGAGGAAAATCTTGCAAATCGACATTTTAACTATATGGCGCCGACGTTATTTTACGCACGGGGACATTAATGTGGACAATTTTACTAGAGCTATGCTTAAAGGTAAACTATGGCAAATTATACATCATATTAATCTACGAAGAAAACGTCTTTCTAGAATCTGAATAATTTTTTGGTGAAATGTTTACACTTCAGTTATTAACGCCTGGAAAATATAGAAATAATTTCGCAAGTAGTCATTTTATACCACGGGGACATTTTGTGGACAATTTTAATTATACTTTTTAACTAGCAATAATCAGACCACGCTCGACATTGTTTGGTTAATGATTGTTTGATAAAAACGTATTTCTGAAATACCTTTTGATTTGAGATATTATTCTTATATACGAAATGATGTGTCTTTTAAAATCGCATACGCCATTTTTCCCGTTTATGGGACACTTTTGTGTTTTATTGATTGTTCTCAAATATGTGTATTATAAATTTTAATTTTTACAAATGATTGCATTCGTTACGATCGGAAGTGATGGAGCATCAGTTCAACAGACAATTTGTGGGAGTTTGTTCGCTCTAACAAAAATGCGACACAGTTAATATGGAAAACTTAGAATAAGATGTAACGCGAGACATAGATATTTCATTTTATTCTTTCGCGAGGTCATTTTCTTGCGTTAAGTGGAGAAAAATAAAAATTCCTGAAAATATAAATGGGCCTGCACGTCAAATAAGCTGTCTATGCGTTAATAACAATGCTTTTTTTAATCAAGAAGAGTTTTTGTAATACGCAGAAGAAAACGCAGTAACAGCAGATTTTTGTCGAGTCCGCTTGCGGCGAGCGAGACATAGTTGTCACTATGACAAATAGGTGTATGTGCGTTAATGCGTTAGGGGGTTAGTACGTCCGTCCGTCCGTCCGTCCAAATTTGTCCAAACAATTACTCCTTCATTTATGGATGGATTTCGAAATAACTTGGCACAATTGTTCTCCATCATGAGTAGATGTGCCATTTGAAAGAATTTTTGGGACGGTTCTAATGTCAAGGTCACAGCTCAAGGTCAAACACTAAAATTGTGTTTGTCAGGACAATTACTCCTTCATTTATGGATGGATTTCAAAATAACTTGGCAAAATTATTCTTCATCATGAGTAGATCTGCCATTTGAAAGAATCTTTTGGATAGCTTCAAGGTCACAGTCTAGGGCAAACACTAAAATTGTGCTTGACCGGAGCATTTCTCCTACAATTATGGATGGATTTCAAAATAAATTAGCACAATTGTTCTCCATCATGAGTAGATGTGCCATTTGAAAGATTTTTTGGATAGCTTCAACTCAAGGTCAAAACTCAAGGTCAAACACTAAAATTATGTCTATCTGGAGAATGATACCTACAAATCTCTGCGGGCTCGACAGCAGTTGTCCTGAGACAACCATCTAGTTTATAGACACAAGCATACAGATCGATTTTCAATGTTAACTTAAATGAATAATTTGATTGGTCAATTGATTCTTTGATTGAGATTCGTGATACGCCAAGTCTCTCCTTACTACAGCTCGATCAAGATATCGTGACCAGAGATAGAAAACAATGGTGACAAAACCAACTGTTTCAAACAGTAACTAGAATGAGGTACTGTTACCAGTGCTGAATACATTAACTTGAATGAGGTACTGTTTCGAGTGATCAAAACTGTAACTTAAATGAGGTACTGTTACCGGTGATAAATACAGTTAGTAGAATGAGGTACTGTTACCAGTGATCAATGCATTATCATGAATGAGGTACTGTTACTAGTGGTCAATACATTAACTTGAATGAGGTACTATTACCAGTTATCAATATATTAACTTGAATAAGGTACTGTTATCAGTGATTAATACATTAACTTGAATAAGGTACTATAACCAGTTATCAATATATTAACTTGAATAAGTTACATTGCTTGAAAAGGCACTGTTACCAGTGATTAATACAGTTACTAGAATGTGGAACTGTTGCCATTGATCAATACAGTAACTTGAATAACGTACCGTTACCAACGATCAATATATTAACTTGAATAAAGTTCTGTTACTACTAATCAATACATTAACTTGAATAAGGTACTGTGACCAGTGATCAATACATTAACTTGAATAAGATACTGTAACCAGTGATCAATACATTAACTTGAATAAGGTACTGTTACCAGTTATCAATACAGTAATTTGAAAGAGGTACTGTTACTAGGGATCAATACCGTAACTTGAATGAGGTACAGTTAACAGTGATGAATACAGAAACTTGAATGAGCTACTATTTCAAGTGATCAATACAGTTACTAGAATGGGGTACTGTTATTAGTAATCAATACAGTAACTTGAATGAGGTACTATTACTAATGATCAATTCAGGTACTTGAATGGGCTACTGTTACAAGTGATCAATACTGTAACTTGAATGTGATACTGTTACCAGTGATAAATATAGTTACTAGAAAGAGGTAATCTTACCAGTGATCAAAACAGTAACTTGAATGAGGTACTGTTACTATTGATCTATACAGTAACTTGAATGAGGTACTGTTACTAGTGATCAATACAGCAAATTGAATGAGGTATTGTTGCTAGTGATCATTACAGTAACTTGAATGTGGTACTGTTACCAGTGATTAATTTGGTTACTTGAATAAGGTACTGCTACCAATGACCAATACAGTTACTAGCATGAAGTATTTTTACCAGTGATCAATACAGTAACTTGAATTAGGTACTGTTACCATTGATCGATACATTTACATGAATGAGGTTATGTTACCATTGATCAATACAGTAACTATAATGAGGTACTGTTAACAGTGATCAATACATTAACTAGAATGGGGTACTGTTACCAGTGATCAATACAGCAACCAGAGTCAGGTGATGTATTGATCAATACAGTTACTAGCATGAAGTATTTTTACCAGTGATCAATACAGTAACTTGAATTAGGTACTGTTACCATTGATCGATACATTTACATGAATGAGGTTATGTTGCCATTGATCAATACAGTAACTATAATGAGGTACTGTTAACAGTGGTCAATACATTAACTAGAATGGGGTACTGTTACCAGTGATCAATACAGTAACCAGAGTCAGGTGCTGTTACCAGTGATTGCATATATCGTAAGTGGGCATGCAAAATCTCTAAAATCCAGCTTTATTCAAGTTGTTGGTGCGACATTTATTACACACAAAAACAATATAAGTAGACCCAAATATGTCAAAATTGACCATAATCATTTGTAATAAGTCTGGTAAAAATAGCCCGGTCTATGTAGCTTATACTTCAACGGGGATAAATGTTCACTTGTTTACAAACAAAAACCTTTAATCACAACATTGTCGGCTGAGTTGTTATAACCAGTAAACGTATTTCGGTCAGTAATTAAGTGTTCTCGCCTTTCAAACTGTAAAATTGTATTATTCCGACCTAGATTATATGAATGTAGACGCAGATCGGTCTTCTGCAAGTGACATAGTAACGCCGTTGGTCTATACAACCAGAACCGCGACTACTGATACATGGTACTGCACATAACTGCTAAAATGCCGATCCTATATTGATCTATGCAAGGACATATTCAAAATAAGAACAAAAAGAGACGATACAGTAATCAGTTTTTTTGTTTTGTTTTTGTGGCAACCCTAAAGTTGATTGTACCGATTAGAACCACAACTAAGACGATGCTTGATTTAATGAGAAATATACAATAGCTAGTAATAGTAAATTAAAACAATCTCGTTTTTATTTCAATGCTTATTTATCAAGCGATTTCATGAGCGAGCGTTTAGTACAAATTTTTGTTTTGTTTGTTTGAATGGAGTTTAACGCCACTTTAAACAGAATTTAAGTCATATCGCGGAGACTGGAGCACCAAACTATGTATTCCTGGTGTTTCTAATACCATTACAACAACTACATCCCTTCCGAGCCCCAGCTGCTCATCGCACTTAGGTTTACGATTATCCACCCATTAGTGGGAGACTCAATATGGAAAGGATATTTTCTGTAACCGGGGACCGAATCTGGATGTCATGAAAGAGAGTTCAACGCACATGTTTTGTACTATTCATCGACGTATTCAAACGATGTGTTTTATTCTAAATGTCGATGTTTTACTGACCAGAAACCTTTATAAAACGTTAATTAATAAATTAATACTGGTAGTGACCAAGCCTGATGCAATTGTCCCCGTCATTTAAAAATGGACAGATCACAGATACAATCATTGACATGACATAAAATAACCGGCTATTTCTTACGTGCTTCAAGCCCTTGGATAACAGAACAAACCAAGTTAAATGCTCATACTATTTATATTGTATCTATAGTTTAAAGCATTACAACCTTATAGTTTCTATTGAATAGTTGAAGGATCGCTGGCCACGCCCACTGACCTCTGACATGATAGTTTGATTACGGTAATGAACGACATTATTTATGAGTAAACTATAGTTACGACATTTAATTGATTGATTGAAGGGAGTTTAACGCCGCTTTTAACAGTATTTCAAGTCGCCAAACCATAGAAAAAGCTAAACATACATGTTGGAGTTCAAAGTTAACTTCTGGTTTAAATGAATAATATGATAACGAATAAAATGTTCAAAAATAATTTTGTTGATCAAACAATATTTGCAATTCGTACCTCGTGTTCCTTCGAACTTACTGTATCATTTTATTGAAAAATAATCAATTTCGAATTTCTTAGTTACCTTTCTAGTGTTTTGTAATCTACTTCTTAACGACCAAAAGACGGACAAATTGTCAAAATTAAATTAGCGTGTTATATAAAACAAGACAACGCTCGTAAATAAGTACCAAACAGTGTCATTATTCGGGAAATTAAACTGGACTAGACTCTTAATTTTCTGTCTGGGAGCTATTACTACGATCATATGGACACTGGAATGAATGACCAAAGGTCTAACCTCCATCTTGTCAAGTTATTTAAACTGTAGTATGGTGCCTCTATGACTTGATTTTTCTGATAACCATTTGATTTATGTTGCTAATAACATCTTTATAGTGACACACCATGCGGCATGTGCGGCCGTATTCTGATAAATGTGCTTGTTTAGTTTAGCAGAAACCTAAACTTAGTCGGGACTGTTGAAAAAGAGTTTTCTTCAATGAGCGAATTCTTGTGGATTACGAGACGTTTTCTTTATTAACATTTTATATCGACTATCTAAAACTGGAAATTCACAATTCTGTTTATTATATTATCAAGATTTGATTTAAGACTGATTAACAATGTCTTGATATCAATCTGGTTAAATGGGTTTGTGAATTTCGTTCTTAAATTTAAAGACAAATAAATTATCAAATTCAAGGAACGTGTCATTTTATTGAAAAATATTTTTCCATGTCATAATTTCGAATATTTAGAGTCATAAATAGTATTTTGAACTTCAGTTATTTAAATTTAAACTGTTATATTTTCTCGTTTTCCGAATGAAAACTTACTTTTATTTTTACTATTCGCTTATTATGTCTGCCTAAAATTAAAAAAAAAAAAAATAGAAACAAAGAATGCGGCTGTTATTTCAACGTATTTACCAGTTTTAGTCAAACAAATCAATGTGTACGAAAAGAGCAACCAGGTATTTATTTTAAAAACAATGTAAACATCAGGCTATGTAGATTCTTGGGTCCATATAATCTGAATTCAGCTGCATCCTGTATACTTAGTGTATCGCGAGGGGACTCTGTATTCTTGTGATGACCGTTTTACAATCAATGGGTATACTTGAAATCATTTAAGTTAGGTAAGATTTTCCTTTCAAGGTATCGCCATACTGGTTATATTTGATGATTGTCCCAGACGTTATATACAGAGATAGATTACAGGCTATTCTTCGGTCTTCTATCGTCTTTTATCTTTGAATGTCTTTTTTGTGTAGACAATAGTAGCATAGTTATTTCGAGCCTTCTAGACGCTTTCATGGGTATTTGTATTTAAAGATCTGTCATTATAAATATGTATATACGTGGTTTGACCAGAAAGATTTTGGAAAATGCTGTTTTTTTTCAAAGGCAGACCACCGATACCCATCCTGAAATCAACAAGAACAAACGAAAAAAACTCATAAACATGCAGTAACTAATGTCTTATAAATTTTTAATCTCATCAGAAAAAAACAAACATTTGGTTCATATAAATCACGAACTATATCATTGATAGAGGGCATGGCTACTCAGTAAACGTCTAATGAACGTCTTAAAAATTGTCAAGTAGAGGGAATATTTCTTTCACTAAAAGTCTAATACATTGTGATCACAATGAGTAATCGACACAAGAATTTGAACAAAGTTATTTTACATCATAGCGCAGTCGGTAGAGCGTATGACTTCTAATCTTGAAACATGGGATGTCATGGGTTCGATCCCTGACGGCGGCACATATTCTTTCCGACATTTGTCTCTCACCAATTGGTGGATAATCGTAAACCTAATTGGGATAGCAGCTGGAGGCTTGGAAAGGATGTAGTGGTAGTACTGGTGTGAGAAATACTAGGAATCGATTGTTAGGTGCTCTAGCCGCCGCGATATGACTGAAATACTGTCAAAAGCGGCGTTAAACCTCATTCAATCAATCAATTTCTATATACACGCATTTGGTATGAAATCTGCATTCATTCGCCAAATAACGTGGTTAGTTCATTTTCAATAATAGTTGTGATTACACGATTTTTTGCACTCTTGTATATGATAGGTGTTTCGTCTATCATGGACTCTTTGTTAGAGGAACAACGCTCTGTAATTAAGTTTCTGGTTACAGTCTGGGCGGCCAGCTGAGACGGTGACCCTAACAATGGTAGAAAATGTTAAAGCTTTTGTAACCAAAAATCGTCGAGTACCCAACAACTTTAACCAACAATTTTAGCATCGGTAAGGAAGCAAAAGAACATTAAAGTCGTATAAATCGTGAAGGAGATACGTTTTTTAACCGCAGATCAGATTTTGGTCCATTATTCCGAACCTGAGACAAAAGCTCAGTGAGGAACACCACAATATTGATAAGAAAATCAAAATAATTGACATACGATAAATATGGTCTCTGTGAGAGTAAGTTTGTTAGGACAAAGAGTTGACAATTGAGACACTTATATTATTATAAAATTATGTGAATCATAAATCGGCGGGCTTCTTCCATGACTTTTCCCTAACGTTCTATCCAGGAAAAAGAGTAAAGTCTAAATGGTCTTTTATGAATGGACATTTCAATTCAAATTATGGTTATCATGCTGTCTGGTCCTTGTAAAATCAAAACTGTGTGTATGTGGATTTGTCAGAATAAATTTCTAACCCTTCAGTCTGGTTGGATTACCTTTGTCTCCGTAAAACTTAGTTATAAAACACCGATTTTTATCTACACATTTTAATTATAATTTCGAGTTAATGTCATATTAAGCTCACTAACGTCATGACCATGCTATATGGGGTGATCTTGATAGTACATCAGCCGAGCGCGTTCATAACGTACTGCACTTGCAGCGTCTGCAACTTTGCGATCATTGTCACAGGAAATTTGGTCAAATTCAATTACCGTTCAACAGAAGGCAACCTATAGGTAGGAAATTATTACCAAACTAAACAATTATTCAGGAAATTATGCACAGGTCTAGACTTAATTGTATATCTGGGAATGATCACCAAGGCTATGCGAACATTTGTATTATTTATCGCACCGGTTACCTCGAGGCTGTTAATGTACTATGAATTTCGTTTAAATAGAGGTTATCAGCAAATTGAGCAATCTTTTAGTTATATCACAATGTAGCTCACTTGTTCATACATTTCCTTGGTATCACCGATACTATGTCGGGCCTCGAACAAATGACGACTCTCCTTTAACGAGCTGACTGTGCTGGTTTGAATGGAATTATTTAATTATAAAAGTAATCGAATAGCAACCACATGATTTGGAAACGTGTCTAGAAGTTTCAATTGTTTAGAAGAATCAATGTGTCAATCGAGAGCTCTAGGTTAAGTCGCGAGGTACCTGGTTTGGTCAGACTTGTGTACTATTGTTATCGAAGAGTTTAAGGCAGGCAATTTGCAGATCGACGTATCATACATTACTTCCTTATAGTTTAGTACTCCTTTCTTTGACATTTGGTAAATACGATCATCGTTTATAAAGAAATATATAAAGAAAATTTTATGAAATGTTAGGTATAGTATTTAACCCTTTCAAGCTTTTTAGCTAGGATAGAGTTGTCTTGTCTCCAGTAACAATAAATTGATACTTCCAATATTAGTGTGAGTAATTCAGTAAGGGTTCAGTTTCTGGCCTGGGTAGGTATTTTCATTACTTCTTTCTAACCGTTCGGCCAAGATGCTAACGATTATTCAAAGAGTTGGCCCGTTTAGGTGCTTGTAATGCGCATTGTGGGCGTCTCACAACTTTGATCAACGTAAAACACGAACGAATAACGGTAGCAGAATATGTAAACCAATGTAGCTTATTCGATGTCCCGCTTTCCAATTATAAACCGTTTGGCGGGTGAAAATAGGACCAGAAGTTAGTGTTCCCTAAAGTTTACTTGTCCAACCACAGTCAAGATAATCTGGTTATGAAAATTACACTTGTACAACTTCATATTTACACAAACACTATACATTGTGTATAGATTTCAGAGCAGTGCTTGTAAATCTGTGGGAGAAAACACTCCAGAGAAAATTGTGTCTACGGTCGGACGGACGGACGGACAGACAGCTATTGTTTTCCAGTATACCCTCTCCATTTACTTTACGGGGGTTTGAATAAGAAATGAAAGGAAAAGTGATTGAGAACGAGACAAAGAAGGAAAAGGCCGTTGCTATAGAATTGAAAAAAAGTCATGGTGTGCGACAGTAATCTAAGTATTGCAAATTATTGTTTTTCCAATCAACCTGTCGCCAAACTGGTTATTTTTGTAAGATGTCCCAGACGTAATATGCATAAAGTAATTACAAGAGAACATTTCAGCATAGTTCTTATTCGTGGATCTAGTCTACTGCTAAATCTAATTTTTACGCTTGCTGTTTCAAATAGATCAAGGTCAAGATTTTCATAAGCAAAAGTCTAATCAAACATACCACGATTAATGAACTGCGGCTAGGATATATATCTTTATTGTTCTTTAATTGTATTTTGATTCTCTTTCTTCTGTTTTGATACTGCTGAAATGAAATAGGATGTAGTATCTTGGGTTTATTTGTTTGAATGGGGTTAAATGCTGATTTAAACAATTTTATCATATTGCGGCGGCTGGAGCACCTTACCATGGATTCCTTGTATATCTTGCATCAGTACACCCATTTCACCCTTTCCTAGCCCACAGCTACTATCCCACTTAAGGTTTACGATTATCCACCCGTTGGTGAGAGACAAATGTCGGATAGGATGCTTCCAGTCAATGTGGTAATGCTCTCGTATCAGTATTGCCAGGATTAGATATTACAGGTTGGATCTTTTTGAAAACAGGTGTATGACGATATTTTCAACATTAAAATGACATTTTTGAAATTAATGTTTTGTGCTAGTTGATACTAAAATCAAGGTGATAAAATTTTCTGAAACTTTTTTTTTTCGTTTGTTTATTAGCTGTTATAGTAAGTAGTATGAAAGAAGCTGAGACACCATTTACATATTGTTTGTCTTTTAACCACAAACCCAACGGCAATTCCTCTTAGAATAACCCGACATTTGTCCTTTCAATCTTAGATTAATAGCAAAGTGATTAAGAGTTTAAGGAAACTTGATCACTTCAATCTGCAACAAATTCTGTATGTTGCAACAATAAGAAAAAGTTTAACGATATCAATGTGCATCATGACGTGGCGACGTTAGCTATCGGTTCAGAACTTTGAATCCGCGCGTCGCTTTTATTACCGCTTAATCAATACTTAAGGAAAAACATTAAGGCTTATACAATATTGATTTGCTAACTTGGTTAAACCTAATTTGATGAAAAAACAAAGTTTTCCAATAATTTACTAGGCGACACATTATATTTTCTCACTTTTTTAATTTTCAGGACATAAACTATCGCATGGAACAGTTTTATAGATAATTACGAAATATTACTTGTTTGTGAATTTAATTTAGTTCATTTTGTTTCAATCTTAAAGCTTTTATCGATCAAAATTACTTTTTTTCTTTTAAATCATATAGAAATACCATAGTACGACCTATTCCATCTCTGTGGGTGTATAAGAATAAGATAAAAATGATACACTGGTAGATAATAGACCTTTCACGCAAAGCGCCAGATGACTAATTTATACGCTTTCAAAGAAAAACAACAACAACAATTTCCCACTGCGGGGAGGATTTACTTCCGGTTTTGCTTTATTGCGTCCAGTCATTTAAACTTCTTTTTCGAGTTTTTATAATGGAAACCATTGGACTGAATGATGCAGATAATATTGTTGGAAATGTCACATCTCTTTGTTACAATATTTTTTTCTCTTTTGCCCCAGTAATGTTCTTCAGAGGCACTAAAAGTACCCTATTTTATCGGCCTTAAGGGATAAATGACGGGTGTTTTGTTCATGATCTATTTTCACTATATACAATAAATTGTATTATAACCCGGCTTATTGTATAAGTTGGAACAAATGCCTGTAATGTATGAAGGTGAATGCACCTTGGAATGGTCATTTACTCGTTTTGTAAATATCGGAACATTGGAAATATTATCACCAGATTCGAGATACGTTATTTTCCATATGGCCTAGATACAAGTCCGTTTTAAAGTCAATTTTCTTACTAATACACGATAGTATCACCAATATTACTCGCAACAACTAGTTTGCATATATCTGCTCACAGGTTGAGACCCTTTTTACAACAAAATTTTGATTTTAAACCTTTTTTTGCTCCTTCAAAATAGCCAATTTATATAGGATTATATAGTGGTAAGTTATAGACTCCCCGCAACCTATCACGTGACTTAGTCTCGGGTAAATATAGCTTGTAACGAGATTTGATTTGACGCATGCGCTATGAGAGCGTAAAAGGTCTATTGGTTCAAGAATATGAAATATCGAATATCTTACCATTTGGATGACGTCATTAAAAATACCTTAACCTCCCCCCCCCCCAAAAAAAATAAACACAAACAAACAAACAAAATACAAAAAAAAAAAAAAAAAAAAAATTAGACCAATTTGGATGACGTCATAAAAAAAATATATAACAAAACAAAACAAACAAAAAAACAACTCTAGCCGCCAAAGTCGTCGGCGTTTTATTCAAAATTTGATTTGATGACGCTCTTTTTTCTCTGCATATTTGGACTCGCCATACTTCCACAAAATAATTATAATAAGATAATAGGACATTTCTTTTGAAGGGATCTGATTTTAGTAGTCGTCCATAAAAAGTCACAGTACAAATAGATACATTATTAATTAGGCATAGATGATTAACAGAGATAGTACGCTCCTTACAGAGTTCATTATCTGCTCTATGCCGGAGATGGTAAAATACTTACACTATTGCTTACTATGTTTGGTGACTTTAATGAATTCCATGTCGTTGTTCAGAGAAGAATTAATTAAATTACAGTTCAAAGTAATCAAAGTACTGATGGTGAACGTTCCTTTTGACACAGAAGAGTGATATACCTGTTTTTGTAAAGATAATGGCAATTGTCATATTGAAGCAAATCTAGTCCGGCTAGCTTAATGGGTAATAGATTATGTTATTATTCACGTGAAATAAGCACGATCCCCAAGTTCTGTATGTAACACGCGACATTTGTCTCTCATCGATGGAATAACAATAAGCGATTTGCCTATAGTATTTAGTAGGTCAAGCAGCTAATATCTTGAATTTTAATGTTGTTGTTGTCCTGGTGTGAAAACTGAAAGAAAACCGTGGTTAGACTCATTTACCAACTGCGGATTGAGTATAAGTCAAATTTAATCAACCGCCGTCTAAAGAGATTTCAAGATAATTACATTGAAACTTTTCAGAAATGCACCTTTTTCCATGGGGAAAATTATATCAGCAATTCCTTCAGAATCATAACTTACAATTCGAGAAATTACCTTTTAAACCCCTGCGATTCGGTAGTAGCTTAAAAATATAATTAAAAAAGAATAAAATAACATAAAAAACATCCACGGAACTTCTTTTATCATAGATAAAATTTACTGAAATTATGTTCGCTTGTCTATACATTTCTGATTAAACACCTCCGCGGTATACAACTGGTATTCAGAGTACTAATAATAGGAAATTTGGAATCCCACAAATTGTAACCGAAATCAAATCTGCGGAGCGAATCGAACTGCGGCGTGCCGAACGGCTGGCAAATTGCGCATGTAAGACCGAAGCGCGATATAGCGTGATTTAAGAAATTTAATGTTTTATAACAAAAGGTGTTTTTACGCAATGTATGAATTTAATGGAATTTGGACAACATACATTTTAAAAACATACAGCTGGATTGTGGAAACGGAGCTTTAGAAATTGATGAATTGAACTTTATTGGGTAACACTTTTCACAGACCATAGTAAGATCCCAACTGTTTTTTTTTGTTTTTTTTTTTTTTCGAAACGTGCCAACATTGATAGACGTTGTGACGTCCATCAAAAATCGCATCGAGCTCTATCATTACAATTGGACATATGAACGCGTCAAAAAAAACAAACTTTGAATATTTGTGACAAAGATATTTTGTTGATTCCCCCCTCGAAAAATGTCGGTCCACTGAACTACTCCCTCTGTTACTATTGTAATTGTAGCAGAGGTATTAATAAAATGGTTCACTTTTTCTGGTGGACTCTAAACATATTTTAGTGGTGAAAGTTTTGCCAAGTTTTGACGTTTTTCGACCTACATTCGTTAAACTAATGCATTTTAAGGAGCTTAAACGTCACTAGGTCGAAGACCGCGACCTCATCAAGTTCTGTATGAAAATGATCATATAGGATATAGGGTATACTATGATGAAAAGACATATTTCTGTCATGTATGTCAAGTCATTAAGAGAAAAGGCCTTGTAATGATAATAGCCAGGAAGCACACGAATAAGTGAATTTCGCCCTGATATCACTGAAGAATTGTTCAATACGGTGTAATGCTCTATATCATCATTTATAGGTCACAGTTCAAGGTCGCCTTATTAATTATAATCGTGAAATATACACTCATAGCGTCTAACATAATAAAGTCATTTTTAGCTCGGCTCGAGGTATTATGACAACCTTGGTGTCGTTCGCATCGGTGTTGACGTTGGTTTTGGGGTTGGCGTGACAAACTTTAACCTTGGACATATCTCTGTTGTTATTTAATATACCCTCATGAAACTTGGCATGTGTATTGAACACCACGAGAGCTATATAGACTATCAAGGGGGGTAACTCTAAAAGCGTTTTTGTAAGAGTTATGCCCTTTTATCGACTTAGAATTTTTGCATTATCCAGCACCTGCAGCCGAGCGTGGGCACCCGTGGGCGGTGCTCTTGTTTTATTAAACTATTTCATTTGTTTATTTTTCAATCAATGAAACGATGACTTATTTCAACTGCCGTTAAATTTATGATGCCTTTTACTGCAAGAAGATCCGTGGCATTTACGGAAAGGTTTTTGATACGTGTGTTCTAGTTGTGCTGTTCCTGCCACCGCACATTTAGGCAAATAGCGTGTAAACGTAAAAAGTGCGAATCGTGGATTCTGTTCAAGTTAATCGGATTTTTAAAGATATGAACCTGTAAACAATTGCGGGTAGATCTTTGACTGATTAAACTACGAAAACTTGCTCGTATCTGATCAACTATTTACCTTCATTCCGATTATTGACCCCTGACACTTATCGTAACAAAGTTGTAACATGTTGCATAAGCTTGGATAACAGCGTGTAAGTGAACTTCGCATGTTATAGGTAAATGAATATTTGAATCGATCTGGCAGATAATTCGAAATCTTTAATTTTTCAATGTATAAGAATAGTATAATAATCATGCTGCATTTATTGAAGAAATAACGGAGATGTAATATTGCGGATGTTAAATCGTCCGCATAAGGACAATTATTGGTGACCTTTTATTGAACAGACTATTTTAGATCCTTCCGCCATTAATAATAACGATAAAATTTTCTATCCGAGTCTAGGGGAGCGAGTTCGAACCGATTCTCGATCAACATCCTTTCTCAAATTGACAAGTCATCACCATATGTATCACTTGTCTCAGAACGACGGGTAAATGAAAAGTAGTGCACCTGAGTGGGACGGGAGCTCTTGTCGAAACTCTTGATTGTACTTGTGTTAGAAATCGTACGTAGCCTTTGTTAGGAGCACCATAAGCCACGATGTTACTTAATACTTTGACGTTAAGCCTAATACACTAAGTCAATCTTTTTTAAGAAGAGATTGCGATGAATTTACCAAGAAATTTGAATACTATAGCATCTATTGATGCTGATGTTGTCTAAAGAAGTACTCGCTTCAAGATTTGTTTTTTTACCCGATATCCAACCGTGACACAATTCAAAACGTTGGAAAGTTTTCAATGGTTTGAACTTGTTGGTTTTTTTTTTTTTTTTTTTTTCGCTTTTTTATTCAATCTGGGAAGCTTTAAATTTAAATGATAATTATCGCTGTCTATCCGTTCTGTTTACATAACTTTTAAAATTTATAACAAAAGTCTGCATTAGGGCAAATATTAGACGTAAAAATTTAAGAATTTATTCTATTATTGGGCAATATACACACCTGCTTCCTTAGATAACAACTGTCAAATATTACATTTTCGATGACAAACGCTCTTAAAGACTTTTTTTAAAAGATAAACAAGTCTGCAGTTGGGTAAGACATAAAAAAGGTCATCGACTAGCAAATAAGATTATTCATGGCAGACGACAGTAAATTAAGGTCGGCAAATTATTGTTTTTCCTTTGATTCCTGTCGCCAAACAGGCTATTTTTGGTAAGCTGCCCCAGACATTATCTGCATCGACGAACCACAAGAATACTCTTCCCCCCTCTCTCCCTTGTTGTCTACAGATTTCCCTGACTGTTCATTTGAGAGAGCAAATCACAATTTTAATTTTGATATTCTTGAAATGCAATTACTGATCGCTGATTATCGGCTTAATTTAAAACTACTTATAACTAAATAACTCTAAAACGAAGTAAAACAAAAAATATCAGAAACTACAATATTTGCTATCACGAATGTATTCGATTTTGATATATAGCTGATTCGATTTAAATTCAATCAACTGCAAAACGGCAAAATTTTTCACTGTTTTGACTATTTTCAAAATGCATTTTGTTTTCACAATAGCTCGATCTAAATGGTATATGAGTAACTTTCTCAAGCGTACGTCATTGTGAAGTTTTTTCTTGAGCAACATTCATCCATCAAAGTTCATTAATTTAAACAAATCTGTCTAGAAATTACACAATTATCTCTATCTATCGGTTCAACAGAAGGTTATGAAACGATAAGTCGTGAGTGAATGAAGTTACGTCTACAAAACCAAGAACCTCGACCAGTGACCTACGTTTGAACTAGGCGGGAAGGACCGTCTGTAACCAAAAAGGAGAGGAATCATGAAATGTGTAGTCAATCATCCACAAACAAAGGATCGTGCAATTATGAATTAATGTAAACTCTTAATAAAAGCAGAAATCAAGCGAAAACTAATCTAACGAACAGCGTTAAAGTTTTTCATACATCAGATTGTCTGATTTCAAATGAAAATCATATATGTAGACACTGTTTATTTTGGTGCTTCACAAGTCTACTCTGAATAACATAATGTTGCTCACAATTGTGCACATTGAAATGAGAATTAGTTAATATGTGTAATTTTTCCTTGTCTCTATTTTGTTGTCATGGAAATAGACAGAATATATTTCCTTGTATAAAACGGTTTAAACAGTCCCAGACTTAATTTAAATGTTTATACTGTAGGCAAAAGCTTACTTGATACTATGTAAAAACCAATTCCTCAATTCGTTAGCTGAGCTCACGAATGAACAAATACATATTAATTATTCAGAAAGTAGGTTAGATATAATTGGTCAGAGTCAAAACCATTGGTTGCTCATGATTCCGTCGTAAACTCAAATGCCGCGACAAGGACTCCAAGTCAAGAAGTCACAGGTTCGACCCCCGGGCACAGCAAATATCCTTTCCGATATTAACCTCCCATATATGGATTGATAATCGTAAACCTAAGTGGAATGAGAAGCTGGATGCCCGGAAAGGATGTAGCGGTAATCCTAGTGTAAGAATACCAGGAATCCACAGTTAGGTGCTCCAGGTGCCACGATATGGCTGAAATACTGTTAAAAGTGGCGTTAAACCCAATTCATTCAATCAATAACTCGTAAACTCAACCTTCTTTTAAGATCCATATACTTGAAATACAGTTCTTAAAACACAAGGCGAATAGTTAAATATGCATTTTTTTCTTAGTAAAGTTCTGTCAATCGAATGGTGTTGAAAATGGTTTTAAAACATTGAGATCTATATGACTGAAAAATATAAGCATTTTTCGAATGAATCTATCAATTGAATTGTGTAAAAAACTCATCTCACCATAACCATATTTCTTTAAATTAGCTGAGATCATTCCACTCATTAAATATATATGCCGACCATTCAAATTCTGAGATATAAGATCTTAATTGCACCATAAAATCAGCAATATGCTGATAAGTCCAATTTTTACATAAAAAAACCTGATTTTATCATTCGATCAGAATTCTTAGAAAGGTCAACCTAATATCATTTCCGTCTAATATAATTCATACTTGTAAACATTTTGCTACATTTATAATATATGTTGCTGAATCATTATACGAGCTATTTTCGTTTCATCTCATGATTTTACGCTATTTTGATTCCGTCGCCACCACATGATCGATCTTTCGGTCTTTAATGAAAATATTCTGAAGTTATACAGCCAAATCTAACAAAAAAAAAGAAAAAAAGAAGACACTCTAAAACCGTAATCAGGTAAAATCTCAAAACGCTCATATCATTCCAAAATCGCTCGACGTTGATTGTAAATCTACTAGAACATGCTGATAAAACACCATTTCAAACTTATTTCATCTGTGCTTTATTAGTTGTAACTTCATCTATGCTTCATCAGTTTTTACTTCATTTCTGCTTTATCAGTTTACCATATTACTGTCTGTCAGATGTGGATATGTGAACGGTTGTTATGACAGAATTAAAGTAGTATGTGTAATCTTGAGACGGAATTAGAATACTAATTATCACGATATACACCGCGTGATAATTACCTTCATGTTCACGGCCCGATCAAAAAGATGGTTCACCTAGGCTGTATTCCTACGGAAAATATTTTTGTTTTCTAAAGAAGTAGAAGAGTTATTTTAACATAACATTACAATCTCCATATTTTGCCTTTATGACCAACCAAAATACCAATCTTTCTAACCAAATCAATATTTCGTGAATACATCTGAAAGAATCATTCCAAAATCGTTCATTTCCAAGAGACAGTTACACAGACGAAAAAAGAAGAAAAAATTCTAATGTTTTTCGGCCAGTCAAAGGTTTTTAAGTGAATCTACAGAAGACCATGCAAGAAGAATTCCTGCTAAAACTATCATATCAGATTATTAATTTGAGAGGACAATATTTTGAAAACATTTCACTGCATGTTCCATATGGAGTTGATTATTCTCGCCCACAAGAACTGCGTTTCTCACCAATTTTTGAGAACTATCCTTACAAATATCATTCATATTTCAATAGTATTTCCAGAAAACAAAATTTTTGAGAACTATCCTTACAAATATCATTCATATTTCAATAGTATTTCCAGACAACACAATATTTTATGAAAATCAAATGAGGATTTTAAAGAATGACCGTTTTTCATTTTTTCACCAAACGGGGCCTTTTCGATATATTTTCAATAAATATATATATATACATTTCTTTTTTTTTGGGGGGGGGGGGGTCGGGGAGGAATCGAGGATAGCATGTCCAAATGAATGCTCAAATGAATTCAGCACGATTTAGTTTAATTCTGACCAGTAGTTTCAAAGAATAATGTTGAACGAAAAGTAAACGGGCGGATGCAACGACGGAAACTCTTCTTTGACAATTGCTTTTCTAGACTTCGTTCATTGGTTCAGTACACCAGGTGGATGATAAGTCATTTGACGTTATGATAATACACCAGAGGAATCGGGTGTAACATTATACGGATTTAGTCATTAATGATCTATGTAGTCTACGTCCATGTGAAAAAAAGAGTTTTGTATACATGAAGGGGGTCGTCCACTAAACCCTGCAGATTGAAGCGTTTCCGCATATATGTAGAACTCTAGACTAGTAGTAATTCCACTGGACTATAATAATTGCGCTGTTTTCGTCCATTCTACAGACTTTTCTATAGACAACTTCTCCTCGGACACTACTGAGCATATTGCATCAAACTTTCCCAAAAATAATTCTTGGGTCATCCTTACTAATATTCTTTCAAGAAATCTGATCGAATGAAAAGTCACGTCCTTTGAAGGGGGTATAATCAGTAGTTGGTACAAAAAAGGTGTGTTTTTGAAAATATCCTCTGAAAACATTAATAGAATATACATAATTTTTTACAGGAATGTTCCTCGGGCAAATCCCCCTCGCTTTCATTCTACAAAATTGGTGAGAACAAATTCTGTTGCTTTGTAGGGCTTATCATCAATTGGTAAATTCATAAATAACTTCTACGCTGAAACCATGCATTTGATTTGTCTGGTTTTTGCGAGAACGTACCTTGAATGAAGATTTCTCAGATTCATTAAAAAAAATTTGATTTGATAAAGTTTGACATTAATAGTCGATCCTTGTAATCACATTATTCAAATTAAAGGGATCTTAAAAAAAAAAAAAAAAAAAAAAACTCTTTCAAGAAAGCACTATTGGAAGTCCATGATTTTTGCTGGTATTTTCCCTGGAGTGACCTCTATCAAATTCCTGCGAGAAGGTGGATTGGTTTATAATCAATATTGCTTTTGGTATGGTATTCCGGCAATATATACAAGTCCTAGTCAAAATGGAGTAAGACATTTAAATGCCTTTAACCTTAAACCAAATCTTAGATTGAAAAATAGTTAATTTTCAGACAAAAATGTTCAACGATACAACATTAAAAGTTTCTGAAAGCTCTATTATGATTTTCTTCGTATATTATCAATAAACGGCTTGGTCACGAACACGTTGATTTTATAAGGTTTTCGATGATTTAATATAATCTTTTGAGGGTTAAATTACGTATGGTGATTTACAGTTTATTTTAAGAAGTTACTACAATTTTTGAAATTACCTCTAAACAAATTCATTCTAGAAACAGAACGAAACAGAATTATATATGTATGCCCAACGACACTTGGGAAACATGCACTCACTTGTGGGTGAAAAATGCACTCATTTGTGGGTGCATATTCTCAACAAGAAGTTACAGTTTAGGAAGTGCGTTTTTCTCAACAAGCAGTTACAGTATAGAAAGTGCATTTTTCTCAACAATAAGTTACAGTGTTATTGGCATGCACATATTCTATTTCGTCTTGTTTCCAGTTATTTAGAGGTAATTTTACACGCAAAAATGCTTGATCTTCAAATAAGATGTAAGTCCTATTACATTTGAATCTAGAGATAATGAATCAAGTACATTTCCGATCCATTATATGGACATGAAAATGACTGAAGATGGACGTTTATTGTCAATAAACACGCACAATACATTCAAACTGCCTGTGGTTTAAAAAGTCACTTAGATTGCATATTAGACATTCGAGATCACTTTCGCTAGTTCGTCTTCCGTGCTTGGAATAATCTGTAAAGGTCCTGGGCTCTGTATGTCTTTCTGTATGACCAGTGACGCGGTTTAGATTCTTAACCACAATCTTTCGGACCACGACGCAGCAATTCTAACCTCTGGGATATGCGAGATACTTTTTTGCTCACCTGCGCACAACATGTTCAATGAGATCCAATCAGCTTAAAATCGGTGTAGCGCATTAGCCAACTTTTGGCCCTTTTGATTTGATGTAGAGCCAAGAATTAGAATATTAACTCAAAAAACCAAACAAGGCAAAACAAAATAAAAACAAACAAAATAATCAACGTTTGCGTCCGCAAAAATTGCTTTATTTGGAGTTTTTAAAAGTTTGTTTAAAAAGAATAAAAAGAAAATTAAAGAATTTTCTGGGGATTTATGAATCATCAATAAACGGAGACAAATCCTCGAACTCAAGATTCATTCGTCAGAACCTTGCAGCGGAGGATCATTTCTTTTAAAAAATACAGTGAATTCCAGCATACTAGGTTTAGGACAAAGCAGTAAAGATTTATTCAAATCGTCTAATCGGAATAGAAATGTGTCGTTTTCTAAAGGATCGCAATAAAATGAAGACTGTATAATAATATCTAAACCGCATCGAGTTTACTCGTCAGTATACATGACAGTTTGTCAGACATCTGAAATCTACGATACATTGTATATACAAAGATGGCATCTTGATCTTTCGTCAAAAACCTTTTCAATCCGTCGGAAACAGGCCGTCAAAAACACAATGCTTGTATACGCGGAAAATTTGCTTAACAGAAGATTTTGAGTACAAAACATGCCATTTGATAATGTATTGATCTATCATATATCATGTCCATGTATGTCATGTATGTCCATAGAATCTCTTAGTCCACAAACGAATTTTTCAAGGATCCGGTTCAACTTGCGAGACGGTTTTGAAATATGATTCGTCGCTAAGCGAGCAAAACCTTATTACTATCTTTTATGAAATGGAATTACACGTTGCTTTTCATAAAGAACGGTGGTCATGACCAAAGGAGACACTACGCGCCTCGTTTGTCTCTTTAAATTGTATCTCTGTTATAAATATAGGAGAAATTTCTCACCAAAAAGATTTAACAAATATCTGCACACCAAAAGGTCATATCGATAATTGTCGTTACGTGGGCGATTTAACAAGCGCAATATTTCATCTCCTTTCATTTTTCCAATGCAGCTCGAAGCAGCGCGATTCTTCTTTCATTTTGATTAAAAGGACATATAAAAATGAACACATGCCTGTCTTAGCGCTTTGTTTACTTATTAAGAATAAAAATTGGGTAATACTAGCTCGCTGCTAACAATCCTTATGTCACATGTTTCAGCGTACAGATGTCACGCGATGGCTCGAGCACGCACGTGACCGACCGAATTGCTCGAGTCATCGAAGGACTTGAGTTAGCGCAAATTCGGATCCTATGGAGACCTTATAATGCGTTAAAATGTACTTTTATAACGTTTCTCTTCGTAACACGCCGTAATTAGGCATATGTAATATTACCCCGCAACTGACTATAATTTAATATCATTCAGTATTCTTGGCCGTTGAACGTGAAAATCGCACAGAATGAAAGTTGCCACTATTCTATGTAAACCGTCGGCTTTACGATTACTGAACAACAAAAGTTAAAACATGCCCAATTTAAAGATAGCAATTTCAAACATGTCTTCCTTTCTTACAATGTGTTCCTTCCGACAAGAAATTACATTGATTTGACCATTTAAGAGGCAATCGCTGTTTCAAGCAATTTCTTCATTTTTGACAATGTTTTCCATAGCTTCCTTTCACCAGTGCCTCGCAATGTGATTGTTGTGAGATCAAAATGTGTGAAAATAAGTTTTTCAAAATCGATAAAAAAAACCGAGAACGATGTCTTATAGATATTTTAACGATTTTAAACATGCACCGTAAGTTTATTTACAAAACAATAGATGTCAGAAAGGTGCAACCCCCCCCTAGCTAGGGTAAATGTAGGGGTACTTGCACGCCCGAGCCATCGAGCTGACGCGAGCTCGAGTTGGTGCAGTAATAAGCAATAAGTAAATAAGGACGACGGACTGGGACCAAGAGATGAGCTCGAGTCGTCGCATGTGCTCAAGTTAGCACCAACTCGACGGAACGAGAGACCACTGTTATTGGTTTCGATGAGTATCCGGGGGTTTGATTCAAAGATAGAAAATGCCAACCAGTTTCTGAATCATTTAACAAACCATACCGCGAGACCCAAAATTGTTTTAATGTTTCTTTTCCTTTTTATTTCAAATAAGTTTTAAGTATCATACAAATAACTGCAAGTATTGTTAAAACCTTTACAGTGATTGACTTTGTTGTTTCCTATAAGAATGTCTTTCACAACTAATACATCTCTAAACCCCGCAATTTGAAGAAAAAAAATCTCACCATTTTTTTTCAAATGACCACTTTATTATAAATTCTATAATATGTGCAAAATATTTGTCATTTCTAAGATTTTCTTGGTTCCATAGTCGCATCTTGTGCAATTATCCTCAATTATCTATCGGTAATGGTATTGATACG